>JAHTLZ010000129.1:22138856-22150935 GCA_023846285.1 Phrynocephalus versicolor
GAGTAATTCCCGTTACCGTTTCCGTTCCGTAACGGAAACGAGGAACGGAAACGGAAACGGGAATTCCGCTAAGTCATGCCCATGTCTACCTATTACTGTACATTTTACCAGTTTTATCTATTGGATTAGTATTTCAGCCATCACTTGTTAATGTCTGGGTTGTTTTATGTTTTCCTTCACTCCTGTGTTATTCCCTTCAGCATTACTGGGAAATTTAGCAAAGGGATCAATAAATGAAAACTGCTTGTTCTTTATCCTCATCGGAAAATAAGTAGCCATCTTACACAATCCATATCGCACAGTATTCTTCAGATTGACCAACCATGGAGCTTCTGTTCTCCAACATGAAAGGCCATCTAGCCCTTTTTCAGTCTGAGACACTTTGATCTTGTGATGTAGCTATCGATGGAAGAACTGGTACTCTTGGAACCTATTTCACTTTCTCCAGCCCATCTGTCACATTGTACAAAAAAGAAAGAATGAAAAAAGAAAAGAAAAACAGAGTAATGATTTGCTGTGAACTCGCTCTCTTCCTTTCATCTATAAAAATTGATACACAACTATTTGCCCTCATCCACTAAAAAATAAAAAATAAAAATACTTGCCAAATGACCAAAACTTTATAGCATCGTGACTGGTGCCTTTATTTTATGTATTTTCCTATAAAGGGAGGAAGCAACGGCTAGAAAGGGACCGCCAAGACTTTTCTACCAGTATATTTCCCTTTAAAATTGATTTCCTGTTTTTACTCCAAAAGAGTTACACAAAGTGGCTAAGAAAAGGAAATTGGGAAGAAGAAATAAGCGAGCCACCTCAGCTTGCTATCGAGATGGGCATGAACTAGTTGGCCCCAATTTGCACTGCTGCTGTTCTCACTCTCCTCCTCTGGCCTAATCAGCCACTCAGGTCCAGTATGCTAGCTTCCAGCTCTCATCAACTGGCTGCATGGCCTCACCCTCTAGGCTGATCTCCCACTCAAAGGACGGGGCAGAGAATATTGTGCTCTTGCTCATGACTGGGAGATTAGCCAGGGATGTGAGGAAAAAAAACCCACACAAACTGGGCCTGGTGATTGGCTAGATCAGCTGAGGAGGCAGGTGAGAGGAGCAGCAGGGATGAACTTGGATGAACCGGTTCGTGTCCACCTGGATGCCTAACCTCAATTTCCCCCTCCCTTATCTGAAACCTGATAGGAAAATAATAGCAGGATAATTTTGATGCCCAGATACATGGGGCAAATGACATGCGAGAGTCACCAGAAATGATTCATGTTCAAAGCAAAACAACCAAACAATGTTAGGACTTTACAATTTGGATTGCATATAACCAATGCCATTAACAAGGCCGAACTACCACATGGCCTGTGTTTTCTCCATATGCTAAATTCATGCTTGGCATGTCTCCTGTATTTTGAAGTAGAATATAGCCACAGAAGCAACAACAACAACAACACAGCCTTGTCTAGCTTGCTTAGCATCGAAAGCTTGAGCAGTGCGGTGAACCTACGCTTCCCAGCTGAGTGCCGCATTCAACCACAGATTAGGACTACAGAGGACAAACCTAAATAAATTCAGGTCACCTTAAGTGAGCATTCAGTTGTGTTTAACCATCGTGCAGAGGAACCAAATGCTGACAAGCAGCTGCTGTGCACCTTGCTTAAGGAAGACAGCACACCGAAGGAGAGAGAAAGTTTTTCCTCAAGGGGAAAATGCAACTAGACAAGTGCAGCAAACATTTCCAAACACATAACCGTACTCCATGTGCTTGCTTGTTTTCTTACAGAGAAAGTCGCTTTCCTACAGCAGGATGTTTGTGCTCTTGAAGGACCCAAGGGAACATCTGGTTCACTTCAGCTGTATTTAGCTTTCCTTGGGCTTGATTGCACTGGAACTCAACCTCCTGCAGAGGCTGAGTCCACATGTCTACACACTCGGTCTACATCACTGAGGATAGCACAATTCAAGTGCCCATCCTTTCTGAAGCTGCCCTGGTCTACAGGGTTCTTGCACTCTTTAATGGTTACTTCACGTCCATTTCCATCCCGTGAGGAAGTTTGTTGCATGTTGATGTCAGTCGTGGTCACGTGGTCTTCTTCCGGTTCTGTCCCTGTTCCTGTGTACGCACGGGCGTGATGGATGATACCGGCATGACTGTTACCGCACGTCCTCATTCCATGATGAGATGTGAAATTCCATGCCTTTGTTCTCTGGTTTTGTTTTGTTTTGTTTTTGGCCCCGAGATTCTGTTTTTCAATGTTTCAATTCTCCGAATCCTTGCCTTCAATGCGTTACGGAGCTAAGTTTGAGGTATTTGTCTTTTAATCTCTCTGCACTGCGTTGCTGACTCCATAGGGAATGTACTGGCAAATGGCACTTTGCATTCCTGCCACTAGATGGAGAATGGCACGTTGCGTGACGAGCCTTACCTTACGGCCACTTGTCTCAGAACGAGAAGCGTGATGAGCAGATTCCCGAGGCCAGGGAGGGGAATCTCTCATCCCGCTTAAATTGCAGTTCAGGGGGCGTGGTCAGGACGAACTCTCCTCATCCTGCAATGGACGTGCAGTTAGATTACTTCGTACCGGTCCCAAGCTGAATCGCGAACAGCAATGAGATGGACGTGAAGTATCAGCCTTTGGCTCACACTCAGCCCAGCAGATGAGTCAGGGATGGACAAGATGTCAGTTCACATACATGCTTGTCTGTGGCTGTGGTTTCTGTCTGAAACACCAGTATTTATTCCTTCCCTCCCCTGCCGTTCATTCTGCTGGATAGCTCAGTGGTTTAAGCATCTAGCTGTGGAGTCAAGATGTTGGAAGCTTGATTCCCATCTGTGTTTCTTTGACAAGGGTTGGGCTTCATGAACAGCTCCACAATTCAAAGAGGAGGAGGATTAAAGCAGATGTTTTTACCTGATATATATATTCTTAGATCTTTAAGGTATTCTTTATTTATTTCATCCAGTTTCCCTACCTCTACCCCTCCATTCCCACCCACAAGTATGAGAACTAGGATGCAGATTACCGGGGCCACATCAAAAATGCCAAATCAAGCATTCAGATTCATAATGGGTGAGCCACTTGATGGGTCTTCTCCATCTCCAGCAAACACATGATACAAAATAAATATGCACATGAAAACATAGATGTAGGGAGCCCATGTCGAGGCTCTGAACCCCAACAGACCCTGGCAAAGCACTGAAGCAAGCCATTAGCCCAGGGACTGAGGTCACCCACCAAAAGGGCATGGCCCGGTGTGGAAAGACCAGGCCGGAGCAAACTCTGGATAACCCTGAAGCTGGGCAGAGGTCAGCCTCCAACAGACATGACTCAGGGGAAAAACAAATGGCTACCCAGATATCAGGCTGATCAAGCGACCTCCGGTCTGGAGGCATACATGACCAGCCCAAGCCCCTTCCTCTCCCCTATCAATGATTCCCCACTGGCAAGGATTTCCTCCTAGATAAGGATTGGAACATGAGGAGCCACAGGTCTGTCCAAGACCCTCTTTCCTCCACCCTATTGTCATGTATGTGTGCACTTGCTTACTGTTAACTAATAAAAGCCTTGGGTTCCAGGCAAGAGTCACACACACACACAAACACACAGAGAGAGGGAGGGAGGGAGGGAGAGAGAGAGAGAGACCTGGTATGCTGAGCATGCTTGCAGCCCTCCTCAATGTGTTGTGTGTAGTTCATAACACAACACATAGAAGCAATTCATCACGCCATATGCAAAACTCATTGTATGTCTCTTTGAACTTGCTAAAGAGTTCAGGTCTTGTACAACAGATCTTTCAGACACTTAAACTATGCAAATTATCCGGCACAGAAGTGCTGGTTTTGCTCCTGATAACAGTAGTTTACAAAGACTATCCAGGGAGAATGAAGGCAGTAGTCTCCCCTCTTCCTCCTCCACCACCACCACCACCAGTTGTAAGACCATTTTGTCATGTTGGGGGTATAACTGGTTGCCAAGACTGGAACGTCTGTGAAGATTCTCAGTCATACAGATGAGGTAATCTGGAAGTTGAGTCCTGGCAACTGGACTCCTTTTCTTGTGAGATCAAAACATTTGGCTACTCATCCAAGCAGCTCCATCAGTCTGAGGAAAGTTAGTGGCGAGGCCTCCAATTTATAGTTCACCTTGATTTCACATCACCTAGACTCATTAGGTGGACAGTGGCCTGACTAGGCTTCCTAGGTGAACAATGGCCTGAATAGGCTGACTCAGGAAGGGTTGCATGGGTGAGACTTTCACACAGCTGAGGCCATTGTAGTGAAATGTTTTGATCTCTCAAGAAAAGAAGTCCAGTATTTTATTTATTTATTTATTTATTGTATTTATATCCCGCTTAATATCAAAAGATCTCTAAGCGGCTTACAAAGCCGAAATGGCATTAACAATTACAATAAAACAGACAAACAATACACACAATATAGCTAAAAACCAGATAGTGTTCCTGAATACTATCTAATAAAACTCTGATAAAAATATCATTCAGAAGACATGGCGATGGCAGGGGAAAAAAAAAAAAAAAAAAAAACTAAAAGTCGCCAAAGGCCTCCCGGAAGAGATAGGTTTTTAAGGCCTTCCGGAAGGCCAGCAGGGACTCTGCAGAGCGCACTTCAGGAGGGATAGAATTCCAAAGGCTGGGGGCCGCCACGGAGAAAGCCCGGGCCCGAGTACTGGACTTCCGGGCTTCTCGAGGAGTGGCGACCCGCAGCAAGTGCGCTCGCGCCTGCCGAACGGGACGGGCCGAGGTGGATCGCTGGGCGATACGCTCTGTCAGGTAGTCCGGTCCCAAGCCATGGAGGGTTTTATAAACTAAAACCAAGACCTTGAATCTAATCCGGGCTGCAACGGGCAACCAATGCAGGCGGGCCAGAACTGGCGTTATATGATCATACCTACGCACACCGGCCACCAGCCTGGCCGCCGCATTCTGTACCCGCTGCAGACGCCAGAGAAGAGTCAAGGGCAGCCCCATGTAGAGGGCGTTACAGTAGTCCAGCCTCGAGATCACCAGTGCTTGGACCACTGTTCTCAGAGAGTTCGCGTCGAGGTACGGGCGGATCTGGGCGATCCGACGGAGATGGTAATAGGCGGACCTGGTCACCGACGCCACCTGGGATTCCATGGAAAGCGCCGGGTCCAGGAACACGCCCAGATTCCGCACCCTCTCCGCGAGCTGGAGGGAAACTCCCCCCAGACAGGGGAGGGGGCCACCGTACCCCGACGGCGAGCTCCCAAAGAACATGACCTCCGTCTTCTCGGGGTTGAGCTTAAGCCTGTTCGCCCCGGTCCAGGTCAGTACGGCCTCCAGGCACCCATCGAGAACTTCAACAGCTTCCACAGCAGAGGTGTTAAAGGAGAGATAGAGCTGCGTGTCATCAGCGTACTGATGACAGCAGACTCCAAAACTCCTGATGACCCCCGCCAACGGCCTTACGTAGATGTTAAACAGCATGGGGGACAGAGACGACCCCTGTGGAACCCCACAAGGGAGAACCCAAGGGGCCGATAACTCCCCCCCATGCTGAACGTACTGCGGCCGGCCCTCCAGGAAGGATCGGAGCCATCTGCGAGCAGAGCCTCCGATCCCAACCTCAGAGAGCCGGTCCAGCAGGATACCGTGGTCGACGGTATCAAAGGCCGCTGACAGATCCAGGAGGACCAACAGGGTAGAGCAACCCCTGTCGGCCGCCCGGATAAGGTCATCTTGCAGGGCGACCAAAGCTGTTTCGGTACCCCGACGGGGCCTGAATCCGGACTGGCATGGATCGAGGCACTGCCGATCCTCCAGGTATGACTGCAGCCGGACCGCCGCCACCCTCTCGATCACCTTGCCCATAAACGGGACATTGGCGATTGGACGATAGTTTGTTAAATCGTCAACCGCGAGGCCGGGTTTTTTCAAAATGGGCTTAACCACCGTCTCCTTCAGACGAGAGGGAAAAACCCCCTCACTGAAGGAGGCGGTGGCGATGGCAGAAGCCCATTCGGCCATGGTCCCTCTGGCAGCTCTAATTAGCCAGGCAGGGCAAGGGTCGAAAGGGGTGGAGGCAGGCCGGCAATGCGCCATGGCCCTGGAGACCTCGACAGCAGAAACAGGCCCAAGCGCATCCAACCGAGGCGACGAAGGCGGACCAGCAACTGGCGATGGCGGGGCGGGACCACTGCAACCGGAGTCAAAGCCGGCACGGATGGCCTCTATTTTTGTTCGAAAAAAGGCTGCGAACTGCTCACTACTGAACTCAGTAGGAGGAGGCCTGGCCAGACTAGGATTGCTGAGGTCACGAACCACCCGGAAAAGCTCCGCCTGGCGGTTCGAGGCCTCAGCAATTCTCAGGGAGGTAAAAGATGTTCTAGCCTCCCTTATCGCGATGGTATAGCGACTAGACTGGGCATCAACGGCAGCCTTACTCAACGCCGTCCGGGTTTTCCTCCAGCTGCGCTCTAGCCTCCTCCTCTCCTGCTTCATTGCCCTAAGCTCCCCGGTGAACCAAGGGGAAGGCCGGGCTCGGCAACGGAGGAGGTGCTTGGGGGCGATCCGGTCTATGGTGTTGGCAGCTGTATCATGCCAGGTGTTAGCCACAACCTCAGCCGGAGCGCCAGTCAAACCACCAGGCAACCCCCCAAAGATCTCACCGAACCGCTGAGGGTCCATGAGCCTCCGGGGGCGGGCCAAAACAGAGGCCCGAGGGTCCCCGCGGGGAGGGGCCGGAATCGCCAGGGAAAAAGAGAGCAGGTGGTGGTCTGTCCATGACACAGGCAGGGAAACAATGTTCCCCACCTCCAGACACGAATCCCCCGACATGGAGGTAAAGACCAGATCCAGGGTATGACCGGACCTGTGGGTGGGGCATAAAACATGCTGGGACAGAGCCATGGAAGCCATGGATTCCATGAACTCCAGGGCAACACCGGAAAGTCCACCGCCGGCATGCACGTTGAAGTCACCCACCACCAAAAGGCGCGGGGACTTCAACAGAGCAGCGGCGATGAACTCCGTGAGCTCTGGTAGGGATTGTCCTGGGTTGCGGGGAGCTCGGTAACCCAGCACAATGCCAAATCTGTCCCGCTGACCCACCAACAGGTGAAGTGCTTCCAACCCCGGCTAACCAATGTCGAGGCCCTGCTGACATAAAGAGAATCCCTGTACACGATCGCAGCCCCTCCCCCCTTCTGACCCCCCAACCTTCCCACTCCCTCTACCAAGTACCCGGGCGGACACAGGAGAGCAAGGGAAGCCCCACCCTCCGTGCCCACCCAGGTCTCGGTGATAAACGCCAGGTCGGAGTCACCATCAGCGATGGAGTCATAAATGATGGGAATTTTGTTATGCACCGACCTGGCGTTCAACAGGAGACAGGTAAGATTGGGGGCGCTGGTGGAGTGACTCCCGGATACGTGACAGAGAGCCGAGGGGTCAGAACGAGGGACAGGCACAAGTTGCCTGACCCGCGTTCTTCTGGTCTGACGAACCCAACGGCTGCAAGCGTACCGCCCACGGCCCGACACCGTTGGTATATGAGCCCCTGCAAACATGGCGGAACGTAAATTAAAAAAAAAAAAAAAACCACGAACAAATATACAAAACAAGCAAGTGATAAAAATACAATACAAATAAGAAATATACAAAAAACAGAGCAAATAATAAAATACAATACAAGTAACTCAAAGAAAAATAAAATAAGGAAATAACTGGAAAGCCTTGGGTAGGAGGGAGATGGTTAAAATAATAGAAGCAGGCTAACTGCCAAGGTAAAAATCAGATACACCTGGGAATGGGGAAAGGGAGGACCATGGTAAGAGGACTGATTAGTGGCAAGGTCACAAATAAAGGGGCATACATAGATGTAATAATAATGCTAGCCACCCAGCTAATCTATGAAATCAAGACCCCAACCGGTCCCAAGATATATTCTCCGTCCCCGAAGACCCCATAAGCGCCCTATAGAACGCCCTCCCACCCCCAAAACCCCAGTTTCGACCCCCCGGGAAGCAAACAATGGTGGCCGACCTGCCACCCGAGAATTCCGAGTCCACCGGGGGAAACGGGAGAACATCAGCCTCTGCTTCTGGTCCGGTGCCCACACTGAGGCTTGCAAATTAAGAGGTACAAACTGCAAGGCTCTGATGTTAATGGGTTGAGCACCGGAGGCCGACACGCCACCTAAACCTCCCAACGGCGCTGCCAACGCCGGCGGCCGAGCTGCCGCCCGAGAGAACCTTCCGGCTCCCGAAGATGAAGACTGGGACGCGAGGGACAAATCAGCCGCAGCAGCAAGTCGCACACAAGCAGCAGCCTCCGAAGCAGGCCCACCTTGATGGAAAACGGTGGACCTCAGATGGAGAAGGGCGGCAGCAACGATCATTCCGGCTGGGGAAAGACGGACGGCAGCCCGCAGATGGAAGGGCGCGGCGGGCTGCTTGCTCTCCGCGGCGGCGGTAGTTTCCGGGGGAGGCCCGCCATGGTGGAGAACGGCGGACCTCAGATGGAGGAGGGCGGCAGCAACTATCATCCCGGCCGGGAAAAGACGGGCGGCAGCCCGCAGATGGAAGAGAGCGGCGGGCTGCTTGCTCTCCGCAGCGGTGGTGGTCTCCGGGGCAGGCCCGCCATGGTGGGAAGCGTCAGACCGCCGAAGGTCGAAGGCGGCGGGCTGCAGCTGGAAGACAGGACGGCGGGCTGCTTGCTCTCCTCGCCTGCAGTGATCCCCGAGGCAGACCCGCCATGATGGAAAGCGGCGGGCCGCAACTGGAAGAAGGCGGCAGTCTGCAGATGGAGGACAGGCAGCGGATCGCAGATGGAGGAAAGCAGCCGACTGCTTGCTCTCCGCGCCGGTAGCAACCACATGGACAACCTCGGCGGCTGCCCGAAGATGGAACCAGGCGATGCCTCCGAGGCAGGTCCGCCATGACCATGGAGGCTGACCGCGGAGAGGACCCAAGCGGCGTCGACAATCTCCAGCTGGCTCACGGGGGGATACCAGGCGGCGAGCCGCAAGCGGCAAATGGCGAAAGCCGACCCCCTGAGCTGGCTCGCCGCGAGGGCAAGAGGAGGCAGGCAGCTCGCTGCATACAACGGCAGTAACCGCGGTCGGCATGGCTGGTAAGGCACCGGGCTAAGGGGGGGGAGGGACGCTCAAACCTGTAAGACGCGACAAGGTCTTAAGTCTCTCCAGGAGGTCCTCAGGCGAGCCCCTTCAGTTCCCACTCCAAAGCCCTGGCCATCCAAAATAAAAATTAAACAAAAACAGAAAAACAAGGCAGCATGATCAGGAACGCTAGGTGCAGCCGGCGTGAACAGCTGCTGCTGCCGTCCGCCATGACTCAACTTCCAGATATGACTGGAATAAACATCTGGAAAGGGAAACACAGCAAAGAGAACCAGTGACTATAATCAGGCTTCTGCTCATGTTATCCAAAAGAGGTGAACTTGGAAGTGGTCACTTCGCTCACTCTACAGCAGCATTTCTCAGCCTGGATATCCTGACTTGTTCCAATGTTTAATAAGGTTTCTGGACTTTAAAGTCCAAATACAGTTATAGGGCCAAGTTTGGAGTTACCTGTTATTTGAAGAAAGTGTGCTCTGACTTTTGCCCACCACAGAGGATTTGCCAAAACATACATTTTCAAAAGGTAAAAACCTCCTGTTGGCAAAAAATATTTAAATGAAACTTTGAAATGATTGGATGGTGGGAGCGGCCTTTTCTCCCATTTAGAATTCCCTTAATTAAAGACATTCCTTTTTTGTCAGTAGGCACTAGGCAACCTATGGCCCTTCCTGAAGACCTCAAGGATTTCCTTGTCCTCTGACTTACACTCGTGTGCAGTTCTAGCATCCATTATCTTCATGGGATTTTGTGCATACACAGGCGCTGTCTTAAAATCCATAAAGAGGGTGAACATAGTTGCTATGTTTGTATGTATTTATACAGAGAGAGAGAGAGAGAGAGAGAGAGAGAGAGACATCAGCGCACAGGCTGCAAAGCTAATATGCAATTCAAATAGTCAAATGCTGAAATTTTGCTGCCTTACAAGATATAACCCATAGCCAAATGTGAAGAATATTATTAACATTCAGACTCCCTTTCCCCCCTTATATCATGTGTACTATAGTCAAGTAATAACCACTAGGAGAACCCAAATCATAAATCTGATTGCTTGGGTGGCACGTTTTAAATTTATAGGGGTTTGTTTTGTAATAATATTTATGTTTCCACCTCTCTTTTTTGTCTTACTAATTGCTGTTTGTATATGTGTGTCTTTTGCAAGGCCTAAAGGCTTTACCAGAATATTATTTAATGGAAACACTTGCATCCTACTCTTGATCCAGGGGTTCCAGGCTAGTAAACGATAGGTGTAAATAACACTAGGTTTATATGATAATGCATTATAATACACTGTAAAAGGCATAGCATTCATAATAATGAGGTAATGACGAAATATAAGCAGTAAGTTATGTTATTACACAAGTTAAAATAAAGATTTTAAAAATATCTTAACTTGGTACCCAAAAGGATTGCAGTGTAGATACCAAATGTGCATCTTATAGGAAATATGTTCTATAACCAGACTACTTATGTGTTTTTGATTGACCTAGTCCAGTGATGGCAAACCTATGGCATGGGTGCCAAAGGTGGCACTCATAGCCCTTTCTGTGGGCACCCAACATCGTCCCTTCATAGCCACCTGTATTCAGGTTAAATTACTGTATCAGCACTTTGCAAAAAGAATTAGTGGGTTTTGAATTGCATTTTGGGCACTCGGTCTCTAAAAGGTTTGCCATCACTGACCTAGTCCATCGTAAGGTTTGGGGAAGGAAATAATTATTTATTTATTTATTTTATTACATTTATATACCGCCCCCATCTTATAGATAACTGGTGGCTAGAATAATTAAAGTAACTTTAGTTACTTTAAAGTAATGAAAATTTAAATAGTTACTTGTGGTCATGGTTTGGAAGGTCACTACTTTGAAAGCCTTGGAGTTATATAACCATAGGTAATTCCTTTAAAAAGAAACTCAAACTCTGTTCCCTGCGGTAGATCTCATGATAGGGCAAGCTGGTGCAGGGAAAGCTGGCTATAAGTATTCTGCCATAATGCACCCAACTAATCTGAGTATAATGCACCCAACTAATCTGTATCTATGTGTATGTTTAGCCAGTATCTATTGCTCCACCCATGGCCTCCACGTGGATTTATGTTATTTAGTTACCAAAATAGGTTGAGGATCACTGTCAGTAAACCATCACTGACAGTGTTCTTAGTAAATGCAGTCCACAATGTAATTCTATTTTTATGCAAAAACTCTGGTGCAATGGTAGAGATGCAGAATCTGAAAGCTGATGAAATGTTGTGGTGTGTTCTAATGCGATGCACAACCTGCATAATTCTTATACTCTGGGTACATTCTTTCAAGGGCCTACCAAGCAAGGGGCTTTTAATAGCACCAGCACCAAATTAAAAAGAAAGCTCTATTTTCAGCCCAATCATCCAGCATCAATGATGTGAAATATTTATTTCCCCTTTTCAATGGCATTTAGCTGGCAGGCATGTTGTGCTGCTTCAGCAATGCCATTTGTGCAATTTTCGAGTGAGACAAGAAGTGGCAGCTCTTAGGATGTCTGAACTTGATCACTGGATAATTGAGATCTGAAGTGACTTCTACTGAGGTCTAATAATGAGAACATTGTCTTGCAAGTGTACACACCAGCAAAGGGGGAGGGATAAATTCAGTAATTGCCTGTTGTATCTCTTTAGGCATTTGAATTTCCAACCAGTTGTTTCCCCAAGTTATTCCTCCCCACGCATCATTAATGCTTTAAAACAAAGGCAAAAATGTGTATATCAGAATAAAGCAGAAGGGTGCTGTGAGACTTGTAGGGTTGCCAGAACTGAAGCCACTGGATAGACCTCCAGGCAGAGAGGCAGATTCTGAGGGCAACCATCTGTGGAGAAAACAACAATCAACTGCCTTCCCTATAAATTAGTAAGCCTTCACCATGCCCAGGAACCTGCACTCTATTATTATTATTATTATTATTATTATTATTATTATTATTATTATTA
>JAHTLZ010000129.1:22161139-22175776 GCA_023846285.1 Phrynocephalus versicolor
TATTTATTTATTTATTTATTTATTTATTTATTTATTTATTTATTTATATACCGCCATATTTTCTCAAATGGGATCTCAGGGTGGTTAATAAGTATAATATACCACAATTCAGAAGAAATAATAATTGGTTCCACAGAGTAAACATAAAAAGAATCAACAGCAAACAGCACAACCAACGTTGAAAGGAAATGCTAACAAAGATTCAAAATAATACTGAGGCAAGATGGTGAAAAACGGGCCGGCATACAGACTCATAATCCCTACTCATATAATTAATCAACCCCCTTTACCGCTGAACATGGCTGTGTTAATTAATAGTGATTAATTAATTGTGATTAACACTATTAAAACAACTGCCAATGGAATAGGTATACTGCTGCCATCATATTTATGTGCTTAAAACTTACACAAAATAATAAATAGAAAAACATGGTGCCTGTATGCACCTAAATGTCTGTCCAAAACAGATATTCCCAAATAATATATGTATCAGCGCAACCAGGAGCTTCTGCACCCTTTCACTGTGTGGCGTAATTGTGCTTCTGCAGCTTACCCATTTTGCTCAGAGCAAGGTGCATTTCTGGTTTTCAGTTCTGCTGAAGAAGCTTAAACCTGGATGGTTTTTTCTCTCACTAAATGTGACCCTTGAAATGTGCCCATCCTCTTCCACATTCTTTAGGACTACTTTAACAGAAGACAGGACAGGAGACATTAAGATGGATTAGACCTCCCAGTGTTTTTTATTTAAAGGAGTAAAAAGTTTTGCTATGAAAAAGAAAACTTTACTTATAGGGTGGCCTATAAATTCCACAGAAAATATTAAACCAAGCAAAGGTATAAAAATAGAAAGTAACTATGCTACAGGCAGCCAAGGTAGGCCCACTTGATGCATGATGGTGGCAGATGAAATACCTTGAAAATAAAAAGGCAGCAGCATTTGTGGACGTATATTTTTACAGCATGTTACAAAATTGCATGTATTAGAGATATTGCACAGGCCAATGTATTTGCATTTATAGCTTAATGGGCTTGTTTGTTGCCTATGCAATGTGTACATTTGCAACCTGATTTATTATCACTTCCCTTAGATTTCAGCAGCAAGCATGTTTCTTATCTTAATTCAGCACAAGACTCAAGCATTTTGATTTAGGCCGCTTGACAGTATTACCATTCTGACTAGAGATGGGCACGACTCAGAAAAAAAGTTTCGTTTTCGTTTTCGTTTTCGGCTAGGGTCTGAGTCGTTTCGTTTCCGTTTTCGTGGGCTAATTTCAAAATTTTTCGTTTTTGTTTCGTTACGTAACGAAAACGAAAAAACAAAAACGAAAACGAAAATTTTTTCGTTTCTCCCCATTTAGCTCAATTGAGTGCTTTTCCAGTAACGAAAAACGAAAATTGGCTCGAAATTAGTCGTTTCGTTTCCGTTTTCGGTCCAGGTTGGTGCCGATTTTCGTTTTCGTTTCGTTTCCGTAACGAAAACGAAAACGAAAACGAAAATACCGCTAAGTCGTGCCCATCTCTAATTCTGACAGTAAAATGCAAAATTAACCTGTCGATTAGTTTAGCAGACAGATGTGTACGACGACACCAGAAAGAAGTACCCAATATTCCACAGCTGCCTTGCCTGTCTATTCCTTTTAGTTCTGAACTAAAATTTGTTCAGGATGGTTTTCTTCTGACACAGCGTGGGTTTCCTAGAGGAAATATGGGAATTAAATGTAAGCATTATACAGGAATAATGTCCTTAGAACTTGGAGCAAGGGTCATGTTGATCTCAGAGTCTGCACTGTTTAAAAGTAATTCATTGTCAACAGGGCTGGTGCTAGGTTTTTTTGCGCCCTAGGCAAGGGGCGGCGGGCAGGGGGGCAGGGGGCGGCAGATGACAGGGGATGTCTACAGGTGTGGGGGCAGACGGCGATGGGCACGGGGTGGGTGGCGATGGGCGCAGGGAACGGCAGGTGGATGGTTACAGGCGGCAGGGGGACAGACAGTGGTGGCCAGTGGCGGGGGGTGGCAGGGGGCAACGGGCTGGCCAGTGCCCCCTCTCCATTTTGGCGCCCTAAGCAACTGCCTAGTTCGCCTTAATGGACGCGCCGGCCCTGATTGTCAGTACTCATTGTACTCTTTTTAAGAAGTAACCCATTTCCATTCAGAGTAACTCCTTGTTACTTTTAAATTGGTAAGGCAATGCAATCTGCCTTCTTTGTTTCTGATTGGTTATTGAGAGGAAAACACCAGCTTAATTTGCAACTCTGATTGCCCATGCACTCTGCTCTGAGGAAATGCTATGGCTGAAGAACAAACATACTGAGGACAAGAAAAACACAATCCTCTTAATATTTAATTTGATTTTTTAGTTTCAAATCAGTTTGCAAGAAATGAGCCATGTGAGATCTCTGGGGAGGGATGAGAGAAGACCCCCATAGAGTTCCTGGGAGGGATACGGTCCATCCAAAATGGTAGACCACATGCTCTTCATTCAGAACTTATTGAGTTCAACCCTAGGCAAATCTAGTACCCAGTGGTTGGAAGGATACTTGCTTGAGTTCAAGAGAGCTAGCATCTAGAAGTTGAGTCATGGCAACTGGACTTCTTTTTTCTTGAGAGATTGAAACGTTTCACTCCTCTTCCAAGCAGCTTCAGACTGATGAAGCTGTTTGGATGAGCAGCTAAACATTTCAATTTCTCAAGAAAAAAACTCAACCTCCAGATAAACTCACCTGGATGACTGAGAATCTTCATAGACAAGAGAGCTAGCACAAACTTATTACTGGGTCCTAGTATTTTAATACTTGAGGTAAAGGTATTGGTTTCTCCTTCTCCAAGTACAAAACTTGAGGTAAAGGTATTGGTTTCTCCTTCTCCAAGTACAAAACTAAGGTGGTTCAGCAGCTGAATCTTACTTCAAACCTAGCAACAAGCTTTCATTCTTCACCACATCTTAGAGCAGTAGATTAGCTATGGGCACATGGTCCACACAAAGGTCTACCGCACACAGTGCACTGCTGTTATCCCTCATCCACCATTGTTGTCTGATGCAACCACCTTAACCTACTGGAGAGTACAGGCAGCCTGGCAGACACATGATGACTCCAAGGCAAACCAAGGCCAAGTGGTAGAGGAAGGTTAAAGTGGCATTTGTTGCAACAAGGGATTGTACAGAAAATACAGGGATGATATTCTGTGGGGAGGTAGAGCAGTAAATATATCTGAAAAACTAGAGGGCACAATTGTAAACCTTAGTGAAAGCTTTGTTAACTCATGGCCATGCCCTAGGCCAGTGATCGCGAACCTATGGCATGGGTGCCAAAGGTGGCACTCGGAGCCCTTTGTGTGGGCACCCGACATCGTCCCTTCACAGCCACCTGTATACAGGTTAATTTACTGTATTGGCACTTTGCAAAAAAAAAAATAGTGGGTTTTGAATTGCAGTTTGGGCACTCAGTCTCTAAAAGGATCGCCATCACTGCCCTAACTTTCTAGCACGTTAGTCTTTTACCCCCACTGTAGCTGACAGCCTGACCCTGGTCAGTTGATGGGCCCCTAATTCCTATGGGGCCCCTAGGCTTCAGCCAAGGCAACCTGATGAATAATAAAGATCAGAGCTTAGCTCAATAGAAGGAGTTCTGTATGGAGTTAAGATAGTTGTCTCAAAATAATTAGTTCTCTAACAAGATATATTGGGGCCCTGTTCTACTGGAAATGTTACAGTGATGTTCAAATTCCAACCCAGGGCAAGAAATGTACAGACTGCCATCCAGTCCTTTGCCCCAGGGAGCAAAACCTTTACCAACATTTCCATGAAATTTCCATTGTGTCCTTCCTGATTTTACGACCTATGACCAAGTAAACAGTATTCCTTTGAGCCCAGAAGCAAGTTGCTATGGCTCATTGTCAAATAACTTATAACATTTGCATCAGCCTTGCCAATCTCTTTTGTTGTTAACACACAGGCCCTCTTTGTCAGCGCAAATACTTGTTTCAGATTGTTTCAGATTGATTTTGCAGTTGGTATGAGCAAAATCGATCAATGCTCCAGAAAAGGATCTATATAAACAACACCTAGCCAACACTCAGTCCCAGTAACAGCCATTCCATCAAGCTATAGTATAGGAAAGAGAAATATGGGACACAAGGTCCATTCCTTCCATTCTGCTCTGCTGTGTTGTGCTGTTCTAAGGATCACACTAGACAAGATCGTCACACCTGAGGTGATCTCCTATGATGTGGTGAAACTTATCAGCTCATCACAGCATGTGATTTTTCTCACCCATTGTGTCTTGAAGTTAGTGTGCTTTGTTTTGCGACTGACCATTGAAAGTAAACACAGGATTAATAAAATAGAAAACTAATCCCTAAGTAAATCCAAAGGAAGGAGAATACATGGGTTAATCATATAACTCTGGTTTGATCCTTAACATCCAATTTGGGTCCACAACATATCATGGATTTTCAATTATAGCGGGTCGGGTCGGGTCCCTAAACCCCGCGATAGGCGGGGGGGTCACTGTAGTTGGATCACTCAGTGGTTTAGCTATCTGGCTGTGGAGCCCTAGGTTAGGAGTTTGATTCCCTGCTGTGCCTCCAGGTAGGAGACTCTTGTGTGGTCTTGGCAAGCTGCACAGTCTCAGGGCAATCCCAGATGAAAACAATAGTGATGCACCTAGAAAACCATGGAGAGGGTCATCACATAAGTCAGAACTGACTTGATAGCATGTTGTTTTTATTTCCCCTTCGATAAGAGTCTCAAGCCATTGGTAGACACACCCAGGTGTATGCCTTCTAGAAGATGGGCCAGCCATTGTCATCTAGGGTGCATGACCAATGGGGTTGCATGTGAGACTGCTTCTGAGTTCTTTTTTCCCTAGAAAACCTTGTGAGGGTCACCATGATTAATTGTCATGCACACTATTATTACTTAATAATAATAATAATAATAATAATAATAATAATAATAATAATAATAATAATAATAATAATAATAATAATAATAATAATAATAATAATAATAATAATAATAATAATAATAAATGCCTGGAGATCTTTGAATTAAACTTGGTGGTATATAAATCAAAAATAAATAAAATAAATAAATGCATTGGCTAGTCCCTATAGAGGAGAATAAACCCACAGAATCAACTAATCAGTGTTAAGTCAGCATTGGTAAAGTCATGTTAATCAGTAAAAAAAAAAAAAATTAAAACCCGAGCGGCCAAAGAAATGCAATGGAGGATTCATAATCAATATATGGAGTCTGTTGACAGATATAAGTATCGTGGAATCTGAGATCATAGCTACACTGTAATAGTTAGAACAGAGACCGCCTGGAGCAGGTTTCTTAAGATGAAGAATGCAACATGCAACAAAACCTTAAAACTGCCTTTGAGAATGCACATTGAATGGTGTCATATATTCCAGTCTGTATTATATAACTTGGAATTATGATTTTTTTATTTTAAAAAAGCAGTTGAAATACTGCTGAGACAAATGAATAAAGACCCAAAATGCATAAAACTCACAGTGTGTTTATTCACAAAGACTGCTGTAACCAGCTGTCAAATGCAGTAATAACTTAGTTGTACTGAGTCGTATTTTATAAAACTCACACAATGAGGGGATTTCTTATTCCTTCATCATGTGCAACGATCCATGCCAGGAGGGAAGGATCAGCAGTCATAAGGTAGTAAGAATAAGATGAAGAAAAATACCGTACTACACATTTTCTTCTATGCTGATATAATCTTAAAAAAAACTTTGTTCCACAAAATATTCACATTATTATTTGTTCATGATTACCTCTCTGAAAATCACTTTTAAAAGGACTATCCTATTCCTTATCATGCCATATTCCATTATTAGTCTTATTTTGCATCATATTTGTGTCAAGGATTGTTGTTCTGTTGTTGTTGTTGTTGTTGTTGTTGTTGTTGTTGTTGTTGTCCTTCTTCTTCTTCTTCTTCTTCTTCACCCATGTTAAAAAGTGTAAGCACATTCCATGATTCAACAGGATTCAATACAGAAGTTTCATTATGTCTCTATTTTGAGTTATTATCCTATGGTTCTTGCTAATTTTTGGAACCAGTTTTCTTTGCTTTTTTCTTCATTGATTTGAAAATAAATGTTAAAATTTATCCCTGTACTGGTGCCCAATATCCAGCTGTTTCCAGCACTACTTCTTTATTTCATCTGATCTATTTCACACAAGATGTGAACTAATCAGTTTGGTAGTGGAGGTGGTGGTTTCAACTTATATATTGCCCCGTAGTGCTAGGGCACTCTCTTGGCTGGTTTACAACACAATTGCCATGTCTGCATAGTTGCACTTTGCCTCCAGTGAGTTGGTTACTCATTTTTTCTGATTCCAGAAGGATGGAAGGATGACTCAATCTTGAATTGATTACCTGAGCCCATCAGGATCAAGCTCATGAGTAGAGGCTTGCATGCAGTACTGCAGTTTAACCACTGGGTTCATGGATCAATGATCATTCTGATTTATAAGACATCTCAAGTCAACAGGGACAAAAGCTCATTTGGCTTGCCTTCTGTCTTAGAATCTATTCTTACTTACTCCTCCTTTGTGTGTTTATATTTTACTTGTCTGCTATAACTCTGAAACTTATGCAGCTTGTGCTTTTAGTTTATTTCTCTCTGGGCTGCAACTTGTATTTGGTTGTTTTAAATAAAGTGCATGAAAGTCAAGAGAATGATGTTTTAATAATTTATTTGCTTCCATTTGGCCATATTTTCTGGGCAAAAGATGGGCCTTCCAACCTTATCTAAGTCTTAAAATATACATTATGTTCCCTGAAAACAAATACTGAAAAGGGTACAGTTATGTGTGGTATAGAAGGTTAAGTGGTAGAGTAAACCTCAGATGGAGGAGGAGGAGGACGAGGATCTGGATAGCAAATATCATGATTCTTGTTTCTGCTAGTTCTACCTGTCTTACTGGCACTTTTAAAATACCTCATTGTGGCCGTTCTCAAACTGAATACAGTATGTCTTAATTGTACTGGACTGGGTATTGACCCTCCTTACTGTAAGCCGCCTTGGGTCCTTTTCCAAGGAGAAAGGCAGGGTAAAAATACTCAAAAATAAATAAATAAATAAATAAACAAATAAATAAATGTTGAACAGAATGAAATAGCTGTAACAGCAGAGGTGTGGTACTGGTGGGTTAACTATTCTCAGGGCAGCTGCATCGGTTTAGCCAATGGTAGGGCAGGATCCAATGTAGAGCACCTCACTCTTAATATTCTTTGAATGCTTTGTGGTGCCATAATTTGTTTTCCTTTTTCCTGACAGGCGCTTCGGAGTAAACAGCTACAAGACAAGCTACCACAACATTATAATTATCTCTATACTGTACTGGGAAGATCTGTATCTACTGTATTGGGCCAGTGCACATGGTTAGGGATTTTGTTGAGTTTATTTTTGATAACAACATTCCAAAATTTGCAAATTGTCTCAGAAATATTGTGAAGGGAAAAAAAGGGAATATGGAACCTGGAACGGATCTTGGAAAATTAGGCCTATCAGTGTTCGCCTAGGAAACCGGCTGGGAGCTGTGAAGATCGCCGTCTCCTTGGTAACAAGGAGAGGTAACACCTACAGCTTATCTCTTGAGAAAGCGGCCTTCAAGGCCATGCTTGTCCCATTGTGTGTGGCACTGTGCCTATTGGGAAATGACTTTAGCTGTGAGAGGGAAGGTGGCAGAACGTTTTCTTGCATTCTTGTCATTCTAGGGAACTTGAAGCCTGATTGGATGTGTAAGGGTCTAGAACGGGGCATATAATATATAAAAGGGGACACAGAAGTTGCTTTAGTTGGTTTAGCTTAACTTTAAGGAGATGCTGTACTCACTTGTTCTTCAATCCTGCCTTTCTGTGAGGGCTGTGTTCTCTGCATGCCTCAGAACTATGCTTTCTGCACTAGTCCTTGAGTACAGTGGTGCCTTACTTTATGAGCATAATCTGTTCCGGAAGCATGCTCATAAACCAAAATACTTGTATATCAATGCAAATTTCCCCATAGGAAATAATGGGGAGTGGATGTGTTGGTTCCAAGTACCTCACCTGGTGGATTTTTGGGTTCCCTGGAAGCACTACCAAGTCTGGGAAGGTGTGACAAAACCCTAGAAACAGGAGTAATGAATATACAAATCATCAGCCAATCCCAGCAGGAGGGTGGGGAATGGTATGATATAAAAAGGGTGGAGCCTAGTCAGTTGAGGCAGTTCAGTTGAGTTCAGTGAGTTAAGTTAAGTTGAAGGTTTTGAGAGTGAGTGCTGGGAGAGAGCACTGCTCTGTGAGAGTTCTGTCAGGCAGTGAGGGCTATACTGTTTACTAGCTTTTAAGGACAGGGAGGCTTATAGAGTTGATGAAATCTATTATATGTTAAAGGCAACGCATACCATCCTCAGATATTGTTATATTTATTTATTTATTTCTCAATAAACTTTGTTATTATTTTTATATTATACATCTGAGTCTGTCCCAATTCATGAGGCGACAATCTGAAAGGTGGCAGCATTACCAAGTGAATAAAAGGTGGCAGCATTACCATTTCCATCACAATTCAGTGTATAAAAGGGAGGTGTCGTCACAATTTGGTGGCACAGCAGTGGGATGTCGAAATAAACCCGGTTGTGCCTTTGAAAACCCAGTCTGTGCAAGGGGTGACATCACAGAAGGCAAAGGGTGCCAGGCCAGGTCTGTAGTCCTCAGTACAACTCACTCTCCTGGGTTCACCACCCCAGGGTTACAGGATAAGAAATGGCTATAGAAGGGCTCCATAGAGCAGCCTCCACACATGTGTTGGAAATAACTATTTTTCAAAAGAGAGAGCAGGTGAAACTGATTTAGCCCTCCCTAGTCAATAGTGAACCAGAGCAATACTAATCAAATCTACATCCAATGATCAAGCTGAATTTTAGGCAGACTTGAGGTTGGTGACCCTACAACAGGCTGAGGGGATCCCAGTGAACATATGGTGAGAGTCTGCTCATGGTACCTTTTAGGGCTCATCCTGGCTGGAAGATTTCTTAGAACTGTTGACTCAAAAACAAATCCTTTGAATAGAGTGATACCTATGCCATACTTAAATGAGTTAGAAAATTTAGAATCTGGAAGGACCTTTATGTTATTACACATGGATCTATTGTGCTCTGCAGTATTGCTGGGAAGACACAGTATAATAATATTCCCTATAAGAGTCGACTGTGTGTTTGTGGTGAGGGGAACCATTGAGATGCTGAGCCACATGCTCCTGGAGTGCAAAATATATAATCATATCAATCCTTTATGATTTATGTGTTGCCCTTGAATATAGATACTTGGATATTGACTGATTGCTATAGAGATGGGCACGAAACGAACAATTTTTCGTTTCCATTTCCATTTTTTCATTTCGTTACGTAACGAAACGACAAACGAATTTTGTCTCTAAAATGAAATGAAACGAACAGAAACGCCGGAAATTTTGTCGTGCGTTTTGTTTCTGTTACTACAATATGAGTGACTTGCTTTAAATCCTAAAAAAAATCACAAAAATGAAATAAATGGTAATGAAATGGTAACGAAACGAAAACGAATTTTTTGCAAAAATTCATGAAAAAGGAAACAACCGAAACGGACCCTCTAAATGACAAACGACAAACGAAATGCCATTTTTTGATTTGTGCCCATCTCTAGATTGCTATACTGCTTTTATTTGTATTTGTATGTGTGTATAGATATAATGGCAATTGGCTATAATAAAAACTAATTTGATTTCATTTGACTGAAAAAGTGACCAGGTTGTGCTACTAGCGTTGCTTATTCACTCCAGTGACCAGGCTCCGATCTGCAGGGCCTAAAACTATGTGATGACCCAATTTATTCCACTTTGTCATTGGGGTAAACGACATCCACATTTCAAAAACACGTTATTAGGTTGATTGATTCTTATAATCAGTGTTTCCTCACTCTTATCTTTTTCCAGCCTTCAGAGATCTGCCCTTGGTAAACAGTCCAGGCTGATGCCTTCTTCCAAAATATTTATTTCTATACTATGTATGCTTCGAGGCTTAATTTTTCAGTTCATTGCCAGTACTACATTGGACCAAGTTTGATCATAGCTGCACATTTCCTATTAGGGTCATGCTCTGTCCAACAGTGACTAACAAGAATAGCTACTGCCATATATAACTTTTAGCATGCAAACTGCATTAAAATGGATGTGCGGTCAGAAGTGACTCACCCAGAAGATTTTTCCCTTCCTAAAGCTCATTCATCCATAGCCCACTAGGCAGTTTGGATAATTGGTGCAACATCAGCACATGGCACCAGGGTACCAAAAAAAAAAAAAAAAGAGCCTGGGGTCCTGACAAAAACAGGAAAGAGGTGGCCAGAAATAGGGAAATTATAATTTATCAAAAGAGACTTCCCTCTGAATTCTCTTTTGTAAAAATTTTATAGAAGATTATGATCAGCTCCAAGAGCTCTTCTGAAACAACTAAAAGAAGAAGCAGCATCTCTTGTGTCTTAAAGGCCGAGGTCATTTGCTGCATGGGTAGATGACTTATGCATGCAAATGGATAGGGAAATCTGTGTCCCTTTTGTTTTTACTAGAGCTCTCAGCTGCTTTTGACACTATAGACCATTGCATCCTCCTGACTCGTCTCTTTGAAATTGGAATTGGGGGCACTGCATTAAAATGGTTCCAGACCTTCCTGCAGGAAAGAATGCAGAACACTGGAACTGCACCCAGTTGCTCAAATCCTATACCTTGTTAATGGTTTTTGGAATTGTAGTTTTTATATGACCCAGGCCAGATGGCTTTTGGTATTTTATGATTCTTACTTAATTGTATTTATTTAAATGGTATTTCATATTAATTTTGCCATCTTGGTGGTCATTGACTGTAAATAAATAAATAAATAAATAAATAAATGCTGTAAGTAGTGTTAGGTGATTCCAGTTTGACACCACGGCCGCTGTCCCCCAAGGTTCTGTTCTGTCTCCTATGTTATTTAACATCTATATGAAACCACTGAGGAAGATTATCAGGACTTTTACATGGAATTTTTACTCTCTCTCTTTAATTGCTTACATCCTTTTGTAGCTTAAATGTTGTCTTTTAATGCTGTAAGATGTCCCTTAATTCCCTGTTCTCAAACATGAATATGTGTTAATTGAATTGTACTGTATATTGTCTCTTATTATTGTAAGCTGCCTTGGGTCCTTTTCCAAGGAGAAGGGTGGGGTAAAATATGCTAAACAACAACAACAACAACAACAACAACAACAACAAAAGATGCCCAGTATCTTCTGAACACATTGATCTAGAAAAAATAAGGATGATAGGTTTGTCCAGGACAAGGAGGCGCGCAGACAATATATTTGTATGTGTGCATCTATATAGTATATATATTAGGGGTGGGCACGAAATGGAAAAACAGTGTTTTGTTTTTATTCCTTTTTGTCCCCCTGCATTTCATTTTGTTCCATTTCATATGAATTTTTTTTTTGGGGGGGGGGGAAATTCATACAAAATGAAACAATAGCGTAATGTTTCATTCCTCTGGGGGCTTATACTCAACCTCCTCCTCCTCCTTCTAGGCTCCAGCGGCAGCAGCTGTGGGTGCTCCCAGCAGCCTCGCTCACCCTCGGTGGCCGGGGTCCTTGGCGGTGGCGGTGCCCGCGCATCCTCCCAGAGGCCTTGCTCACCCTTCCAGGCCTGGGTCCTCAGCGGCAGGGGTGGCGGTGGTGTCCACACAGCCTCCCAAAGGCCTCACTCAGCCCCCCCGGCCTGGGACTTCAGTGGCAGCGGTGGTGGCAGCACCTGCACATCCTCCCAGAGGCCTTGCTCGCCCTTCCAGCCTGGGTCCTTGGTGGCGGCAGTGGAGGCACCCATGCTGCTTTCCAGAGGCCTCACTCAGCCTCCCTGGCCACAGCAGCAGCAGTGGTGGCAACAGGGCCTTCAAGCCCATCAGGTAAGCAGGCATTTTACAGATGGAATGAAACGGTTCATTTTTTTAAAAAAAAGACTGTTTCATTTAGTCTCTAATGAAATGCTGCTGCTTCATTTCATTTCGTTTCGTTACGTTTCGTTCTGAAACAAAGCAATGAAACAACATTTTGTTTTTCGTTTTGTGCCCATCCCTACACATTAAATTTTTTTCCTATGGGCATCCTCTTTGGAGTTGAATAACTTGGCCTCATGTACCCTAACCCTCTCCAAATTGGGGGTGCTTTATGGGACGAGCTTGAGGAAGCTCCACTACAATTTCCATGCTGCCAGATGCCTGGGAACAGTATTTTCAAATACTTTTAAATTACATTTTTTTTCCTGGGGACACCCCTTTGGTGTTGAACAACTCGGATCCCTGCACCCCAAACCTCTCCAAACTGGGAGAGCTTGAAGGAGCTCCACTGTAATTTTCATGCTGCTAGCTGCATGGGATCACTATTTTCAAGCACATAACATTGCAATTAGAAATGTTTTTTTCCTTGGAGGCACCCCCTTTGAAGTTGAATAACGCTCCCTGATCCCCAAATCTCTCCAAATTTGGAGGGTTTAAAGGGAAGAGTTCAAGGAATGTACCACCTAATTTGGTGCCTCAAGGATCCAGGGGAGCCATTTTACAAAGAAACAAATTTGTTCATTTTAAACAAAAAAAAAAAACCCACATTTTCATTTCATTACTAAGGAAACGCTGCTTCATTTTGTTTTGTCTCGTTAGCTAACGAACCAACAAACCAGTGTTTTGTTTTTTGTTTTGTGCCCATCCCTACTAGTATTTGTAGTATTGAAAATTAGACATAGAGGGAAAAAGAAAAGAAAGAGATGGGGCTGTGGCTGTTGGCAACAGCTCTTTTGACATGTAGTTTGAGAAAATGGAAATGTAAAAAGAGAGAGATAAAACCTAAAAGACAATGCATGATATAGTCAGAGGTCATCCCTTTCAAGTACTCTTCTCAACAGGAAAACTGAAAATTAAGTCAAGGATACCATTAGCTGCACAGTGTTGAATCAGCTACAAGTTGCCCAAGTTAATTTGCTCTTGGATGGAGAAAATCCTAAGATTCAGTGGGAAATGGATCAATAAAGAACTTGAAAGAGTGTGTTAAGTGAACTGCAGATTGATGGCCTGTCAACTTTTCTTAAAGGCCATTTGAAAAAAAATACCTCTTAATCTTAACAACTCATCCTCACTTTTGGTGAAGATGAAAACAGAGCATGGACGTTTCATGGTATAAGTAAAAACAGTACTTGTAACATGTTAATTTGTGGGTCGGTGTGTGAGGTTAAAATGTCAATGTTCTTGTTTTAAAATGAGAGTTGGCTTTTGGGGGGTATTTATTCATTATTTTTTCAGCTTTTTAAAGAGTGATTATAGAGAAGTTAACCATTGGTGGCTTTTAAACTTTTAAAAAACATTTAAAAGAACATGAAAAAGTAAATCATAAGTAAAAAACTTGTAACAGAATACTAATGTATTACCCCAAAAATATATAAAGATGTCCCTTAAATTCCTACTCATGGTCTCCTTCTGTGTGGCTTCTATTGTCCACCTCCCCCCCACACACACACACACCAAAAAAAATTAAGAGTTTCAAGTTTGAATAGGAAGTGACATTGCTGTCTGGACATGTTCTCATCAGATTACTCCAACGAGTTTTCCAACTTGGCTATTTCCATTCTCCCCAGACTGTGTGATGCTTGTGCCTTTCCACGACGCACATCATTGCAGATTCATTAGGCTACTTGGTTTGGGTTGTGTGTTGCATCATGACAGCCTAAGGTTTTATATGTATAAATCAAGTATGCTGCTATGACTGGGTCCTACCTAAGTTCTAGTGCCCACCATGAGTTATTACCATCAAATGGTAGGGGGATAGCTCTTGCAAGGTTTTTCTGTCTACCTGGGATATCTACACTGATTTGTCTGTAATGGGGCAAAATTTCTAAATATGACTTGCATATATCCAATCCAGAGTGCGTAGGTCAAAACAATGCAGCTGGTATCCAGTAAAGGGTTAGGGTTAGGGTTAGGATGCATGTAGATTTCACAGTCTCACAAAAAGGTACTAATTTTATCCTTTCTGAAGAGTGTGGTGGGCAGAAGCACTGGTGTAAGAATTTGTACAGCTTTCAATATTAAAATGTACAAATGACAACATTGGAGGCAAACATAACACCAGGTATTGCCATATCCAGGGGCTTGGCAACATTAAGAACTTTTTCCCTGCATTTATTCAGGTTGATTTGTAGTGCCCTCTACCATGACACTGGCAGAGTTTGCTGCTAAAATTGTTCTTGTTATTTACAAATAAATTGCCAGTTATCCCACTGAGAGTGTCCACCATGCATAACCTTTTCAGAGATCACAGCCTCCCACTAACAACTCCCTCATGTCCACACCTTCCCTTCATTCCTCCCTCAATTACTATTACATTTACTTCTTCATTTTAAAAAGTTGACAGAGGATACAGTGCTGATCTGAATAAGCAGAACACTGGACAGAACAATTTTGCTCATATTACAGGAATGTTAAGTAAAAAGGAGGCAGAACTGACAAATCAGGAAATGATGATGATGATGATGATGATGATGATGATGATGATGATGATGATGATGATGATGATGATGATG
>JAHTLZ010000129.1:22182289-22216736 GCA_023846285.1 Phrynocephalus versicolor
CTGTACCCCAGGGAAGTTTTTCTGCCATTATTGAGAACTGGGCCAGCCTTAATTGTGAATGGTTACCCCCCAAGGTGCCAGGATGAAAGGGGGCATAGAGATGATCTCAGTGCCTGGAGATGTCTTGATGATACTAGCTACAATGAACTGTCATGAAGGGAAGGAAGTCTGTGCTGCTTATTTCATTTCCTTTTTGGAGATCATTTGATCTAGATAAAAAGTAACAAAACAAGAGCTTTACTTCAAAGCAATATTATTCAAAGACAAGTTGACAAGTCTATGAAAATGATGGTGTGTGCTTCAAATAATTTGTCATCCAGGATACTATATCCTGCTGAGGTACTCCAGAAAAGTTTCTGAGGAATTCCCCATAATCCAGTTGGAATGCCACATTTGGACTGACAATTGATACCACATGTTGCTCTCTTTGCAGAATTAACTATAACATTTGCATATATTAAATTAAAAACCATATCTACCTACTCATTGCATGCTAGGTCAATTATATCAATATTTCAAAGCATGCTTTGGTTGTTCATTTCCTAGATAAATATGTTCCTATTTGCTATGGCACCAGGACTCTACTGTAATTCTCAGGGTTGGGCCATAATACACATTTATTTTATTTATTTAGTAGATTTTTTTATACATCTAGCCCAAAGGTTGCTCTGGGTGGTTTACAACAAACAATCCAGGTAACAGCAAAAAGTAAATATACAAATATACAAAATTATATAATAAACATAGTAAACAAAAACAATCAAGTAATAACAATACTGTAACACATATAGTACAGCATAACCATTAACAAAAAAGAGAGAATTATATCAATGACCAGGAAAAACAAGGTAACCATATTGACATGGAAAAGAGTCAGAAACAAAGGAGTTTCCAAACATTATAATTGTCATTTGTTAACATTAAGATTCTGGGAAAGCTAATCTATAGAGCCAAGTTATTAATTGGCATTTAAAACGCTGGAGTGAGGGAGACAAAGATATCTTGGGGGCAACTTGTTCCACAAGTGAGGGGTGCCAAACAAAAAGGCCCAATTCCTTGTTGATACTGTTCGAGCCTCCTTTGGGGTCAGCACTCTCCAATCCCCAGCTCAGGAGGAACGAGGGGTCCAGACCATTCTCTGTAGGAGAAAGCCCTCTGACAGATAGCGTTGTCCCAAACTGTTTAGGGCTAACCTTGAAGTCAATGTATTAGCATTAGAGATGGGCACGACCAGGGAAAATGACGTTTTTGAGTTGTCGTGTGTCGGAGCCGGCCCGTTTCGGCTCGTTTCCGTTTTTCGCGAAATTTTTCAAAAATTTGTCGTTTCGTGTGTCGTTTTTTTGTCTGTCGTTATTACTGGTTCAGTGGGGGGTAGCGGGCTCCTGGAGGCACCTCTGTGGGGTGGGTGCCTCCTCTGGCCCGCTATGAAGGGAAAGCGGGCTCCTGGAGGCACCTCGTGGGTGCCTCCTCTCCTCACCCGCTACAAAATGGCATGCATAGCCAATTGGATATGCATACCAAGTTGAGTGGCAGAGAGGCACCTCTTTTGGGTGCCTCTCTGTAGACCGCAGGCCCACTGCTGATATTGCATCTGGGCGCACTGTGGTCCACCAAGAAGGGAAGTGTACTTGCGTGTGTAGTGCAATGCGAGTACATAGGTTTGGCTTAGGGTTAGGGTTAGCGCAGGGGCTAGGCTTAGGGTTACGGGTAAGGTTAGGGTGAGTTAGTGGGGTGCACCTCTGGATGCCTCTGACCCACTTAGAAGGACAGTGTACTGGTGTACAGGTTAGGGTTCGGGTTCGGGTTCGGGTTCGGGCTACGGTTAGTGGGCTTTTTATGCCCGACAGGCACATCCCAGAAGTCTCGGTCAAGACCTGGTCAAGTGGCCATGCGATTGGTGGAATGGCTCCAAAAATTTGCATGGTCCACTCCCATGGCCAGCCCATCATTGCACACTGTGCAGGTGTAAAGAAATAAAAATAAAAATAAAATAAAATAAAATCAATGGAGACGTTTTGTTGCAAGAAAAACCCACTGCTGCTACTGTAAAAAATTCAGGCAGTTTTAAAATAGCTATTTTCGCATGTTTCTGTGGTGCTTTGGTGTGTTTTTGGACCACCCACGATTTCAAAATAATTTGCTTGCGGTCGCCCCATTTTGGATCCCCCGCCCGCACCGCGCGCATGGCATGGCGAGTTGGCGAGATGACGAGGATGCGCAGCCCAGGACAGGAGAGGGGGGAAGCCAGGGACCCCCACCCCAGAAACCACCCCTCTGGTAGGTGCCCTCAGGCAGGCAGGCATATTTTCGCCTGCTTTTTTGGCCGGGAATCAGGTTTTTTTTTTTACTTTTAAAAACTTTTTTTCTGTGCCGCTTGGCATCGCGTGATTGCTGCGATGCCAGGAACGACAACACGACAAATCAGACCCAATTTTTCTTTAGTCA
Source organism: Phrynocephalus versicolor (assembly GCA_023846285.1). NCBI lineage: Eukaryota > Metazoa > Chordata > Lepidosauria > Squamata > Agamidae > Phrynocephalus > Phrynocephalus versicolor. The sequence goes on from JAHTLZ010000129.1 coordinate 22,184,735, forward strand.
GTTCGAGTTCGAGTTCTGGCGGAGTAATTGTCATTACCGTTTCCGTTGCGTAATGGAAACGAGGAACGGAAACGGAAACGAGGATTTTGTCGAGTCGTGCCCATGTCTAATTAGCATATTGGCAGCCAGAACATGCAATGTGCTGGTATCTTCTTATCCCTGTTAATCTGGCTGCTGTGTCCTGCACTAGCTAAAGCTTCCATAGTGACCTCATAGGCAGCCCCATGTAGAGAGCACTGCAGTAATCTAATCTCAAGATTGCAAATGCATGGACCAATGGGGTGGACCAACATGTAACAGGGGATCACACTCTACTGTACACTTCTTTCCTACCTTGCTTTTCCTCTGTAGTAATCTTGCTTCTACACAGCATAAGCTGTCCCTTCAGAAACTTTACTGTTAAGCATGCACAAATACACACTCACCTCGTTGCTAGTGGGCAACGCCAGTTGACATGCCTCCCTTGTTTTTCATTTCCTCAAAGAATGGAACAGAGCTCCAGAGAGTGCCATGGAAAGTGAATTACAGGAAAATAGATTGCCCTATCTGGCAATAAAAAGAATGGCTCCTTATTGCTTACAAACCACAGTAATACGAATGTGTTTCTTTTGTGAAAGGTCTTTTTGTTACCCTTTGAGAAATATAAAGAGGTAATTCCGCAAATGCACCCCAAGTGAGTTGCTTACCTCAACTAAAATAAAGCATGGCAAAAGTGTGTTGATCCTACGAGGCTGTGACATAGTATAGGAAAGCATGGCCCACCTGAGGGAGGAAGAACAAAGAAAGAAAGAAAACACCTCAAGTAGGACAGGTATTTAAAATGTTGAGTTTTGTCAACCTTTTAACAATGGCTTGTGTAAAGGAAATTTTCCCAAATTGTGTGCCAGCCTTGACAAGGAAATATATTTGGGCCCATTCATGACATTTACACCATCCTGGCTATTTCAGTCAATAAATAAATCAAATCCCTCTTTGCACATGTCCACCATTTTCTTTCCTGCCTGTTATTGCGGCTTTCTCTGTGTAATGTGTAATGGTGCAGAGGGACACAAGAGGAGTCCCTACCTGATGTTTTTCCAGCTGCAAATGCAGAGAGAGAGAGAGAGAGAGAGAGAGAGAGAGAGAGAGAGACTGAAGGATTTAATCACAACTCATCCTTCCATCTTCCTCAGACAGATGTTTTGCTACAAAAGGCAACTAAAATTTGCCTTGACTTTTCCTCATTATGAGCTAAAATTGTGCAGATCCCCATATGGGCATTTTGATTCCTTATGTGTGTGTGTGTTGTGTTGTTACAGTTGTGACCGACTCTTCATGACTCCATGTCCATGGAGTTTTCTTGGCAGGAATACTGGAGTGGCTTGCCAGTTCCTACTCCAGGCGCCTACAGCACCTGGTACTCCCTTGGTGGTCTCCCATCCAAGTACTAACCAGGGCCAACCCTGCTTAGCTTCTGAAATCAAGTGAGAGCGGATGTGCTCAGGGCATCTGAGCTTTGGTTCCTTATAGCCTGGAAGTAATTAAGTACCTATCATTTACTTACCTGTGCTTAGTTACTTTTGGCAGTTGCCCAGGTTACAAAATGTTTAAGGGGGTGCAATTTTGAGGAGGGGAGCAGCCCCAATTTAACCAGGCAAACAATTTTAAGTTCAACAGGTCAAGGACCACCAGAGGCGTAGCTAGGGTTTTCAGCACCCGGGGACAAAGTCAGTTTTTGTGCGTCCTCCCTCCCTCCTTCCCTCCCTCCCCCTCTCTCTGTTGCTCTTAGGGATGGGAGAGCAGCAGCAGGCAGAAAGTGTCAGGATGACCTGCTGATTATTGTGAGGCTGTGTGCACATGTGCACACTTGTGTGTATGTTGGGGAGGGTGCCACAGGGTAACTGTGTGCAATGTATGTGTGAAGGGGTGTCCATGGGTAGATGTGCAGTGGGGTGCCCCCAAATGCTGCACCCAGGAACAGGTGTCCCCCTTTGCCCCTCCCTAGCTACTCCACTGAGCACCACACACCTCATGCAGCTCTGGGAGTCAGTGGTCATGTTCAATTTGGTTTTTGGTGAGGCCCTCCGGTCGGCCCTTCCTCCCTTCCCTTCTTCTCAACTAGCTGATCCAAACTTTGCACAGGCAGGCAGGTGGAAGGGAATGTTGTAGTCCAGTACCTAGGGGTGCACTGAAGGAGCCCCTTCCCCCATGCACTACACGCAGGAACAGAACCTCAGCCCAGGCCCAGCCATAGGCACCTTCCTTCCCTTCCTGTTTGCTTGCCTGCCCAGCAATCTCTCTCCCTTCCTCTCACTTTCTCTAGATGCCATTGCTCTTTTCTCTCACCCCCTTCCTGCTAAAATCAGGAAGCTAAGGTAACTGAAAGAGGATCAGGAAGCTCCCCACCCCACCCCAAGCTCCATTCTCCCAGCCTGGAAGAAAGGCTTTTTTCCAATGGGCAAACAAGGGGTAAACCCGGCTGACCTGTCATAGGTGAACTCACCTATGGGATTGACCTATAATTTTAAGAGTTTGTGTTCTTTAAAGTTTACTCCCCCTCCCCCCAAAAAACAAAAATGCTTGAAACAGCCTGCTCTCTCACCTGATGCAACACATTGCTCTCCAGATGTAAATCAATTTGCAAATGCGCTTTTTCCCATGCTGCAACCAAATTTGGCTATTCTGCTTCGGCTCCATACAAATCATTCTCTGAATCTGACCAACTGGGTTAGCAATTAAGGATTAGTCTGGGATTAGGTTTTTTTAGAGTAAAAGGTTGGCATGTGTAGAATCCTGTCCTGAGAAATGTTATGTGTTAATTGGGTCCCTTAAAACAGCTCTGCGGTTTTAAGGTGATGATTGTTTAATGGCTATAGCTATTTATCACTTTTCTAATGATTCACTGAAAGGAGTTCACAGTTTAAATTAATGTTTTATAATCTAAGAATCATAGTATAATAAAAGCCATGAAATTTGTACTACATTCCACAGCCCCTATGTATAAATGTCTGTCAACTCCACCACACAGGGTGGAGGGAAGAGCGAGCTCTTTAAACTCTTTTCCAGCCTACCAGAGCGAGGCCCCAGTCTCCCCCACTTTCCCCCCTCCTGGAGCCAGCACTCAGTAGCCACTCGGTGCTAGCTTCGGGAGGGGGGAAGATTTTAAAAGCCCGCTCTCTCATCCCACCTGATGGGGTGGGGGAAGAGCGGGCTTTTTAAATCTCCCCTCAACCTGCGCCCATCAGCTGTTCAGTGCTGGCTTCAGGCCAGCACCGATCAGCTGCTAGGCGCTTGCTTCCCCTGCTGGGGGTGGAGGGAAATCTTTCCCATAGGAATGCATTGCTAATGCATTCCTATGGGAAAACAAAACTTTTCATTTCGCTTTTCTGTGATGGGTCAATTCATTATTTGTTTCGTTCCCTAACAAAACGAATAACAAATAACAAAATGAATAATAAATTAATTGTGTGCCCATCTCTAGATCACAGCATTGGCTGAGAAGGATGCAGTCAAGAAACATCTTGAGCACTGCACATTGTCTGTTCCAGGTTTGGAGGCTTCTGTGCAAGCCCAAATCTCATTGTGAACAGCTGTACACAGTCACAAGGGCCTTCTGCCTACACACATCCCATCTGTGCAAGGTGGAGAGGAGAAGGTCTGGATGGCACACAGGATGACAGCAGCAGAGACATTTAGCACAGCCCCTCCCCCCTTCTTCTAACTACTGCAGATTGTTAGGCCAAACCTGAACAGAACTGCTCTCATCAAATCCCTGTCTCATCCTGTCATTCAGTATTTAGCCAAGACAGTATTGATGTATTAGATTCTCATCACTCACCATAGCACTGGCATTTGCCTTCTTACACTTTCTGGGCCATGGGGGAGAAGTGGTTGTCAATAATTCATTGACTATAAAGATAATCCAATGTATTTAAACATCATCCAAACTCATTATGGGTTTGTGCAGCTTTTTAAGCTCCCCAGAGAGGTGTAAATATAAGATCTTGTCTGAAGACAGATAGAGAACTTCAGCTAGGAAATGTCAAATTTATTTTCTATGTAAAAAGCACAAGCAGAGAAGGTGTGTGTGCATGTGTGCATTCACATGCACACACATGCACATTCATATGCGAGTTGTGAAGCTGACAATAAAGATCTGTTTTCATCTTTTAAAAAACCCTCAGAGCAGTTTTCAGGTGAACCAAATAATGGTTTTGCATTAAAGTGCACTTATATATTTTTCACACTCCTCTATGCTGATTATTTGTTACTTACTGAAAACCTTCATTAATTTTGCCACTGCACAGTAAGATAAAAATTGGAATCTCAAAATACAGAATTATCTAGAGACAAGGAAGAACAATAGTACATCAATTACCAAAGATAAGGTTTATTAAATATATGAAGCTGCCATCTCTAATTACTAGGGGCAAGGAAAAAAATGTCCCTGAATGAGTGGATTGAGAGTTAATGATGTGCTAATAGCAAAACAAACATGTTACACATGAGTAAGTGGTAAAAGCTAGAGAATGGAAGATTTTGTTAAAAAGAAACCGTCATGATTTATTGACTACTACATTAGAAATCAATTGTACTGAAACAGGAAGCACTGCTGTGAAGATGAAATAGTTGATAGGGTTTTAGTGGGTTTGATTTTGTTTTAACAAAAAAAAAGCTGCCATATAGTGAATCACGTCTTGATCTCATTCTTGTCACTCTGTAAAATGAAGTATGTAAGCAGAGATGGAGTGGCTGTCAATCAGAAATGCTACTAGTTGTATTGTGGATTAAAGAACCTTTCATTGAGCAGCTGGGTAGACTAGATGACCTCAGAACTCCCTTCCATCTCTGCAATTTTGTGGGGGGGGGGAGGAACCACAGAATTCTCTGAAATTCACTCACCAAATAAATAAATAAATAAATAAATAAATAAATAAATAAATAAATAAATAAATAAATAAGGTTCGCAAAGGGTATTCTGGCACATATGTTTGCCCCACTGTCGAACTTCCTATCCGGCTTAATTGGTTCAGCAAGACCTCAGGGCGAAGTGTGCCTACTATGGAATCCCTTCTGTTTGCTTTATTTCATCATGCGAACACTTGAGGCAGAAGAAAAGAAATCTCTTTACAAGGCAGGACAGTGATCGGAATGAAACCAAATTCCATTAAATGGGAAGCAGGGGATGAAAAGGAGAGCAAAAGGAACCCCTCTGGAGAGAGCAAATGCTGATATGGAAGCAGCTGGGGAGCCACATGTCACATCTGACAGACCGGATTATAAACAAGCAAATCCACTCCAACTTATATCCCTGTGAGTATTCGCTCGAGGCTTTCGGTTTGCTTTAGTATTATACAAGAAGTGTCATCCTTATTTTCCTGTCAGTCTGCATAATCATCTCATGCCATGACCTCAACAAAACAAGGTCTAGCTGCTTTCATCCTCAATAAACCTGTTGTTTCAATACAAGGTGGGGGGTATTTATTTACTTTCTTTTCCAATTGCCCCTGCTCTAGAAACTTGTGTTCACATCTGTTCATGTCACACTTCAACAAAGGTAATGATGTAGTCAATTTTATATCAGCCATAAGCAGGTAATATGTCACAATTAGAAATGGTACAAAACAAATTTTTAATTTTTAATTTGTTTTATTGTTCATTGTTCATTTCTAGAGATGGGCATGACTTAGTGGTATTTTCATTTTCATTTTTGTTTTTCGTTTCCGTTACGTAACGAAACAAAAAACGAAAAACGGCTCAGAACTGGAACGAAAATGGAAACGAAACGACTATTTTTGAGCCAATTTTCGTTTTTCGTTACTGGGAAAGCACTTAATGGAGCTAAATGGGAAGAAACGAAAAAAATTTCGTTTTCGTTTTCGTTTTTTCATTTTTGTTACGTAACGAAACGAAAACGAAAAATTTTGAAATTAGCTCACGAAAATGGAAACGAGCCGAAACAGACCCCTAGACGAAAATGAAAACGAAAACGAACAATTTTTCTGAGTCGTGCCCATCTCTATTCATTTCGTTACCTAATGAAATGAATAACAAACTGACCCATCAAAGAAAAACAAAACGAAATGGAAATTTCCATTTCATTCATTTCATTTTTCATTTTCCCATAGGAATGCATTGAAGCAATACATTCCTATGGGAAAGGTTTCCTATGCCGAATGGCATGGGGAAACCGCAGGCTTTTTTTCTGCCAGAAGTCAGTGCCACCGATCAGCTGTAGCGCTGGCTTTGGTGGGAAAAGGATTTAAAAAGACCGCCCTTTCCTCCACCATTTCCTGCCTAGCTGTCAATGGCTGGACCCCTTTAAACCTGGCCCAGTCGGTACCAGGGGCTCCCCCTGGTACCGACTGGGCCAGGTTTAAAGCGGTCCTGCAACTGGCAGCTAGGTAGGAGCCTTCAGAAAACAGGTCAGGAGGGAAATTCCAGCGATTGCGCTGCACTCCCTAGCGACTGACAGCTCTGCAGGACCCTTCTGAATATGGTGGGGAGGGCAGCGCGATCGCTGGCACTAGCTCAGCTGCTTGGTGCTGGCTTCCAACAGGCCCTCTTCCCACCCCATAGTAACACAACAACCACAACACACACACACACACACACACACACACACACTAAAATGAAAAACAAAACAATTTTTTTTAAAAAAAATCCATTTCTAATGAACTGAACTTAACCAAAAGGGAAAATGAAACGTTTCGTGCCCATCTCTAATCAGAATATCTTTGAATGCCTTTTAGGGCAATACTCTAGTCATATTTTACATTGTAATAAATAAATAAAATTATAGTGTGTGTATACTGGATGTTAATTCGATTACTAGAAGAGATGCTGTAGTTTTATGCTTCCAGTGCACATAGAGAAAGCTAAAATTTGATGGAAGTTTCTTCCAGGATTGCCATAAAAATTGAAAATAAGACATGATGTAGTGAGACATTTCATTCACAACAAAACAATTAAGATCCTGGACATAGACAATTCATATTTACATATGTACACAGTGTATGGTATTCAATTGGTCTAATACCCATGAAGCTGGCAAGACAGCTCAATAGTTTAGTTAGGAAGAGGAGATTGCAAGTGTGGTGTAGTGAAGAGTGTGGTCGACTAAGACCCTTGCGAACAGGGTTCAAATCCCTACTCAGCCATGGAAACTCATTGGGGGAGTTGAACTGGTAAAACCGCTCCTTAAATATCTCACTTACATTCCAAGTCTTAGTAGAGTCACTATAAGTTAACTCTGATTTGACAGCACAGAACACACAAATGAGGGGTATGTATTTTTAAATAATAGTATGTTTTGGTTCTATTGTGTTTATGTGTTTATATTTTGTTAGTTGCCCAGAGTATTGGCTTGCCACTAGATAGATGGGTGGGATTATAAACTACACAATTAACATTTCTCTTCTTTCCACTAATCCATACTTTATTGCTGAATTTATGTCCCGGATACATTATTGTGTGGTAGAACAGCTCTTTCTCTAGCCTGATAAAAAAGCAATATTGTGAATGTATGTTCAGCATTTGCAGGTCACTTAAATCATGGTACCATCATAATTACAGGAATAAAATGTAGTTTGCTTCCACTGCCTTGGTACTAATTAGGCTTCATTTTTAATAGAAAAGGATTGCTGACATTAAAACGAAAAGGAAAAATTAACTATGAAACTATAACTGTGCAGTTGTCCAGACAGTCATATACTCACTCACCCTTTTAAAATAAATTAGAAGGAAAAGAAAGAAGGAAAAGATGCTACTGCAACTGGCATCAACTCAAGCAAACCCTGAAACTTGATGGCAAGCCGATCCAAGTTACAGATTTTTTTTTGCTTTTTCTGCCTCTATGACAGCCAAGAGGCTGATACAAGGCCTTTTGGCCCTTGTCAAAGTTATTTCCTGCTCAGGAGGGGGGTGTCATCTGTGGTGGAGAGGACTCGGGCTTATGGTTCCCTAGATTTTCCCCTAAGGACCAGTCCTCACCCTTGTCCCTATCCGTTCCTTCATTCCTTCCCACCTAAACTGGGTTAAGCGCCCTTAGCCTTTAGGATGCCAAAGAATATAAATGTAAAATATTGTAGCTGTGAATAAAGGCAGCAGAAAGCTGAGACTCAGGACACTGTTATGGAGTTGTTTCCTGAACCACACAACATTTCCCTGTGCTGTGGTAGAGGAAAAGCAAAGTTGGCCCCCAGGGGCTCAAATCCGACCCCAGGTTGCCTTCTTCCTTTCACAAGAGGTTCAAGAAAAAACAAAGCAAAGCTCACAAGGCCTTCTTAGTGGCCACCAAAAATAAAGGATACAATTGGTGGATTATATATCTAAAGAGGTACAGTGTAAAGGAAGGAAAACCTTCAAAACGTCTGGTTTTTGTACTTATTCTTATGCCGTGCTTCATCCTTTCACCTGCTTAGAGAGCTCAGTGAGTTAGAGGCTGGGGGTTCAGTTCCTCACTGGGCACCCCAGTATAGCCAGCCTGTGTGACTATGAACAACATATAACAAAAACAAATATAGGGTGTTACCCTTCAAAAGAAAGCCATTTCAAAGGCATGCATGAAAATTTATGACTGCATAACTTTGGGTGAATCTGCCTTCCACTAGCACATACCTAGTTTGAGCTGAGCAGAGTTTGCTTCTAGGCAGAGCTGGCCTTGGTTGTGACTTCACTTTGGGCCAATTGAGGTCATAAGCAGGACATCACTGATGATCACAGCTACTGTATGTATGATGTGTGGTCTGCCCTCCCAGCACCAGGGATGAACTAAGAGCCAACTGTTGGTCTGGTCAGGTTTTGTCCTAGGGCAGTGATAGCGAACCTTTTAGAGACCGAGTACCCAAAGTGCTCTTCAAAACCCACTAATTTTTCGAAAAGTGTCAATATAGCAATTTAACTTGAATACCGGTGGCTATGAAGGGGTGATGTTGGGTTCCCACAGAAAGGGCTCTGAGTGCCACCTTTAGCACCCGTGCCATAGGTTCGCCAACACTGTCCTAGGGAATGGGTTGCTATCAGGTCATTTGCCTCAGGCAGCAAAATATTTTTGGCTGGTTCTCCTCTTACATCAGGTGAAGAAAACCATCCAACTTTTAAAAAAACAAAATTACATGCATATCCAGAACTGCAGTGACTGAAGTCTCGTATTAAAAATGCATTAGAAACCCTGATACAGCCTGAATTTATTCCATATCCTAATGTGTTTCTAGCTTGTACTCCTGGTACATGTGATGTATTGCAACAGATCAAGGAAGATCAGAAAAAAAAATCCAAAGCATTCTTCTGCAGATAAGTGATTTATGTCATGAGTAGCAAGCAGTACATAAAAGCAGATCATCTCCAGAAATTTACACATCAGACCAAGTCTTGATCTTTAGACTTGCAATTTTTCAGAATAACAGAGTATTAGAAAAGGGGAAAAAAAACATATCATGTCCTCAAACATTTGCCAGCTAAAAAAAAAAATCAAGTGTTTTTTCTTGTTTACGTTTTCCCCAGGAGAACAGACAAGAAAAGCAGGTGAAGTCTGTTATTTTTAACAAAACAGCATCACCTGATTGCTGGTGAGGATGTGAATGCCGTGGGCTCCCCCTTCCATATATGTATCAGTTGCCCCAAAGTGAACACATCTAGGATTACGATTGCTTTATCACTCAAATGGCAATCATTTCAGAAGAGATGGTCAGAAAAGCTACTTCTCCACCTGTTTGAGAAAGGAAAATATATGTATCCCATAAAACATTAATTAAAATACTACCTGCACGAGCCAAAATGGAAATAGCTAGGCAGTGGAAGAAGACCCTGACCTGAAGCCAGACATCCTCCTGGAAAGTGAAGTCAAGTGGGCCTTAGAAAGCATTGCAAACAACAAGGCCAGTGGAGGTGACGGCATTCCAATTGAACTCTTTAAAATCTTAAAAGAGGATGCTGTAAAGGTGCTGCATACGATATGCCAGCAAATTTGGAAAACCCAGCAGTGGCCAGAGGACTGGAAAAGATCGGTCTATATCCCAATCCCAAAGAAAGGCAATGCCAAAGAATGCTCCAACTATCGCACAATTGCATTCATTTCACACGCTAGCAAGGTTATGCTCAAAATTCTACAAGGCAGGCTTCAGCAGTATGTGGAAAGAGAACTTCCAGAAGTACAAGCTGGATTTCAAAGGGGCAGAGGAACTAGAGATCAAATCACCAACATGCGCTGGATTATGGAGAAAGCCAGCGAATTCCAGAAAAACATCTACTTCTGCTTCATTGTCTATGCCAAAGCCTTTGACTGTGTAGACCACAACAAACTATGGCAAGTCCTTAAAGGAATGGGAGTGCCTGGCCACCTTATCTGTCTCCTAAGAAATCTATATGTGGGACAAGCAGCAACCATCAGAACTGGATATGGAACAACTGACTGGTTTAGAATTGGGAAAGGAGTACGACAAGGCTGTATACTGTCACCTTGCCTACTTAACTTATATGCAGAGTACATCATGAGAAAGGCAGGTCTGGATGAATCACAAGCCGGAATTAAGATTGCCAGAAGAAATATCAACAACCTCAGATACGCAGATGATACTACTCTGATAGCAGAGAGTGAGGAGGAATTAAAGAACCTCTTATTGAGGGTAAAAGAGGAGAGTGAAAAAAAAGGGGGCTGAAGCTCAACATCAAAAAAACTAAGATCATGGCCACCAGCCCCATCACCTCCTGGCAAATAGAAGGGGAAGAAATGGAGGCAATGACAGAGTTTATTTTCTTGGGCTCCTTGATCACTGCAGATGGCGACTGCAGCAATGAAATAAAAAGATGCCTGCTTCTTGGGAGGAAAGCAATGGCAAACCTAGATAGCATCCTAAAGAGCAGAGACATCACTTTGCCAACTAAGGTCAGGATTAGAGATGGGCACAAATAAAAAATGGCATTTCGTTTGTCGTTTGGAGAGTCCGTTTCGGTTCGTTTGGAGAGTCCGTTTGGAGAGTCCATTTCGGTTCGTTTCCGTTTTTCGTGAATTTTTGCAACAAAATCATTTTCGTTTTCATTCATTTCGTTACCATTTTGTTACCATTTATTTCAATTTTTGTGATTTTTTTAAGGATTTTAAGCAATTCACTTGTATTGCAGTAACGGAAACGAAACACACGACAAAATTTCCAGTGTTTCTGTTCGTTTCGTTTCATTTTAGAGACAAAATTCATTTGTCATTTCGTTGCGTAACGAAACAAAAAAACAAAAATGGAAACAAAAAATTGTTCGTTTCATGCCCATCTCTAGTCAGGATAGTCAAAGCTATGGTTTTCCCAGTAGTGATGTATGGAAGTGAGAGCTGGACTATAAAAAGGCTGATCGCCGCAGAATTGATGCTTTTGAGCTGTGGTGCTGGAGGAGAGTCTTGAGAGTCCCCTGGACTGCAAGGAGATCAAACCTATCTATTCTGAAAGAAATCAACCCTGAATGTTCACTGGAAGGGCAGATTTTGAAGCTGAGGCTCCAGTACTATGGCCACCTCATGAGAAGAGAGGACTCCTTGGAAAAGTCCCTGATGCTGGGAAAAATCGAAGGCAAAAGGAAAAGAGGATGACAGAGAATGAGATGGTTGGACGGTGTCATCGATGCAACCAAAATGATTTTGACAAAACTGTGGGAGGCAGTGGAGGATAGGAAGGCCTGGCGAGCTCTGGTCCACGTGGTCACAAAGAGTCGGACACGACTGAACGACTGAACAACAACAACAAGGAAGGAGACCCTGCAATTTGTTTCCAAAGGCTGGATCTTGGGGAATGACCTGTCCAAAAATCTTCCCTGTCACCTGAGAAGGTTTGTCATGTTTGTAACTGCCAAATCACCATTTATTAAGTGGCGCAGTGGTTAAATGCCTGTACTGCAGGTAAAACTGTGCTCACGGCCTGGGGTTCAGTCTCAGGTAGTAGGCTCAAGGTTCATTCAGCCTTCCATCCTTCTGAGGTCAATAAAATGAGTACCCAGCTTGCTGGGGGGGGGGCAATGTGTAACCTGCATACTTTAATGAAACTGTAAACCGCCCAGAGACTACTTGAAGTGGTATGAGGGGTATATAAGCAGAACACTTTGCTTTAAGTCAACACAAAAAGAGGTTCAATATGATTTCCCCTGCAGATAAATGGAAGTTATAGAAAAGGACCGTGACATAGCTTTCTTCTGCAAGGCAGCCATTCCAGTGTGTGTTTTGGATGTTATAATTATAATGTCTTATTTTTTACAAACTGAAATTACTTTCAATATCTACTTTTAAAGCCACCTTTCTTCCAGAGACTGCTTCTTTCATTACACATCTGATATTCAGAAAGCTGCAGAGAATGCACACATACACACACAAGAAAGAAGGCGCCATGGGTGCATTTTGGTCCTGTCTGCATGTGGCACACGCCTGTTGGGAGATACAACTCAGGCAGTGTAAAATACGCACTAGTAATGGCCGTGTTTGGATATCTGCATAAGCAGTGCAGGCTGAGCTGGCAATATTTGCTTTTCAAACTATAATATCCAGAGTCCCAGCAGACATTTCCCACCTTGCATACTAATTCTTATAAGGAGGTGCTTTATTTTTCTCTGCCACTGACACCTAGGGAAAAAATCAACCAAAAAATCAACTGAGGATTGATGGCGCCAAAAACCAATTTATGTTAATTAGCCAACCAGATACTGACCGGTTCATTGTGCTTGGGGCATGAGATAGGCTGGCCTTTTTTTCTGTCTGGATATTTTCCAGCTTCCATTGTTATCTATCAGAAGATATTATGCAAATTCCAGGGCATTGTGTAATTTAGGGCTTTGCTGAGGAAATGAGCTCGCTTAGAATCCTTCAGATTTTCAGCTACTCCAAAATGCTGCTGGAATGGTCCTCTTTAGACTTGCCATATTGCAGTTCTCCAAATCCAGGCAAATGCTTTTGCTCATTGTTCAGATCAATCAGCCTCATATCATGCAAACTGATCTGGATTTTTCATGTTGCAAATTAAGCAAATGGCACTGTTGTTCAAACTCTCAATATTGGCATCGCTTATACAGTAGCTGGTAGAGTGCAGGACTTGTAAATGAGACCCCCAAGTTCAAAAGTCCACTTAGCCTGGGCACACTGCTGGAAAAAAAGTGGGATTTGACCTGCATTAGAAACCGTGCTGAGTTTCAGAATCACCCAATGAATGCCCTGACTTTTATTTTCTTGGGAATCAAGTTCAAATAAACAACCACCAGAGGGTCATTAATTTTAGCATGCTACTTTCTTAACCAACTTAAGCCTATTGTGAATCTTACAACCAGTTTTAAAAGGAAGCCTCTCCTTGCCTACCTGATTTAACAATGCAAGCTGAAAATATGTAGCCTCCCAAATGGGTGCATTAACAGAAGATACGCATGTCAGTAACTCAGTAGGGATGCAGGAAACAACCCAACAACCACATGACTTGAATGGGCTAAAATTAAAATGCAAGATATTGTGTGGGGGTGTGGTTGTTATTTGTCATAATAAACCTTACTTTGGGTTCATCTTCCCGGTTGTACTGGGACATAATGGTATGTTTGTTAGACATTTGAATGGATCATTCTGGCATTTGCATCCACAACTAGGGAAGGTATTTCTTGCTGAAGTTACCGGCATGCACTGGGTCACCCCATTACCACCTCTCCATACACATCTGGACTTGCAGCCTGGCATCTCGCTTCCATTTACAAAGAACTGGAGAAAAGGACTTCTACTAACATTAAAATACAGCAGTTAGTCTTTACAGGGCTACAGTGTTTTTTGCCTTCTTTAGTTTTTCACTTTCACTTTGTTTTAGTGTGACACCCTAGCTCTGTCTAATATAGTCTAATACAGCTGCCATGCCTCTCAACACCAACACCATCTCCTTCTGCCCATTTTCTCCACTCCTTATATGTCTAAGCCGTACATATATCATATTGCTGGGGAGAAAACATTGGAAAGGCACAGTTCCCTGAGCATGTATTTTGGTCCAGAGATTTACACCACAAACTGAGTAAATATTTTTGTATTAGTTATTACTAGTGAAATGGATGACTTATCAAGAACTAGGCAAGTATGAGCAATTCCATAAAAGATGGAGACCTATGGTAAATTATAGATCTCGCTCTGATTCTAATGCTGTTTAAACTTTTAAAATCTAATGGAGATGCTGCTGAATAAATGATTTAATGGAAGGTACTTTGTGATGTTTAATATATGATAGTTAGAAGAAGTAGAAGCACTGTTAATGTTTATAATAGTTTGCCTTCTAATATTTGGTATTTATATTCAATATACATTTGGACAATATGTATCAGCATTTGTCACTGCTTTGTATATTGTCAAGAAAGTGGCTTTGTAAAAATATAAAGTGGCCCAAATCCTTTTGCTAATGTAGCAAATCACACTACAGGAGGCACGTGGAATCAATGGGGATTGGTGAACTTCCTCTGAAAGTTCCATTTATTTAAATGGGCCTAATCTAATTTTGATTCTTTTAGTATTTTAAGTCACAGTTAGAGTAGGCCCATTTGAATAATTAAATCTCCACTGCCTCCATAGACCTACTTTAGTATGAAAGAGTAGGCTAAACCATTTTGTCCAGTATTTTAAACAGGAAATACATAAAAAGGGAACATTTTAGAGGAAAATGCAGAGGCTGGAAGGTTATTGGCTACCTACATTTGAGCTGTGTTTCGTTTTGAAAGCAGTGATGAGGATTTTAAACCAGAGAAATGAAGGTCATGTTGGGGGAAATTGGTGTAGAATGTCAAATGAGCAAAACTCTTGTTCTTCTTTCTGCCAGAACAACAGGTGTTATGTAAATCTCTTTCAATGAGTTAATGAGTCTACTCTGGTTGGGACTAGGAGTTGGATTCTAGGCTAGCATCTGGGGGACAGTGAACCAAAAATGTACATTGGATGGGAAATTGCATATGAAAAGCATACTTCGAGTAAAATGGATGCTATGCCTTTCTCAGTCTATCTCTGTATTGCTCTCCCTGGGCACTTTTACACGACCCCTAAGATCCGCTGGCCGGTTAAATTCGGACCAGAGATCTTAGGGGTTTGTCGCTCTTCGTGCGTCTCCACCCCTCTGTACTTCCTGGCTGCTGGCTGCATGAGGGGAGGGAGGAAACAAAGGGACAAAAGAATAAAGCCTTACCTCCCGGTGCAGGTGGAAGCTGCCGGGGAGCCCCGGTCACTTCCTGGTTCCTCTTAAAGGGGCGGGAGGCAAAAAACAAAAACAAAAAGAAGCAAGGAGAGCCCAGCACATCCGCATCAAATATTTTTCACCTCCCAAGAGCAGGTACAAGAAAAGTGCACTGGGTCGCGCTTAGGTGGGCGGGGTCGCACTTAATTGTCTGCGAACTCCGGAGCTGGTGGGGAAACATTTTTAAGCTCCGGAGCTTGCAGCCATTTGCGGCGGAGTTTAGGGGTCGTGTATAAACGCCCCCTGACTCCCTGATGGATATGTATGGTGGAAAGCCAACCTGCAGTATTCCACTTAAAAGTATGCAGAGAGTTTGGGTTAGTCTGTAGTACCCTCAAAATCCTGAGAGCACAGAGAGAAACTCCTAGTTCCTTTAGCTCCTTGCCCTCTGAAGATGCCAGCCACAGAGCCTGGTGAAAACTCTTTTTTTATTTGAAGAATTTTATTCGTTTTAAGAGGGAAGGGAAATGCCAGAAAGGGATAGAAAATAAAACTCATAAAATTACATTGGGTCTATCAAGTCAAAGACGAAGATTGTACATATCAGGATCTAATAACATATCAGTTAACTAGTAAATTTATTACTCTAGAGGAAGACAAACTTCTAGAAGACGGCCCAAACAGCCCGAAATACTCACAACAACTATCAGATCCCGGCTGTGAAAGCCTTCAAGAATAAATTATCCTCAAAATACTTTTCCACGTTTCATGCTATTATTTTCTAAGGTACATAATAAACAAAGCATGGGCACATAGACCTAGTTCCAATGTGACAATATGATGTACCCTCAGAATTTCTGTCCTCTCCCTCCTGCTCCCCTGCAGCCTTCTTTGGCATCATAAAAACTGCTCAGGTGGGTTTCTCAGCTCTCCGGGGAAGGCTTTTTAGGAGTTTGGTAATATATGTGGGTTGGAAGATGGAATAGGGTTGACTTTCTTCACTTGTGCTCACAGAAACTGTTTCTATGAGTGCCGTGATCACATTAACTACTACCCACAAAGGCTTTATAGTAGAGTATATGGAGTGACAAGAATAGATACACACACCCACACACTCAAAACCTTTAAACATCATAATATCCACTAGCCCCTCAGAGTAAGTAAGTTATAATTAACTGCTGGACTTTCTCATGTCATAAAAAATCTTAAATCTTTCTATAAACGAGTTATTCCCTAGCCATTCCTCTTCCACTCCTATTACAATAATTAGTTTTATAATAAAGGCCATGTCCCAGATCCTTACACACTAACCATCGGTTTTATGGGGATGGGCTATCTTCCACTCACAACAAACAGCCATCTTTGCAGTCATTTATAAATGAATAGCTATTTCCCTCAACGCCTTTGCAATAATATCTTTAATATGCTCAGGCAAGAAGAACTCCAAGGGAGGTCCAGAGCTGAGATGTATCTTATCTCTTTCTTTACCAGGAGCCAAGACTCAACCATTTCAGAAAAATACGCACCTTACATGTCCCACTAGGACAAGAGCTTCAACATTTCTCCTCTCCTCTGCCTCTGGACAGATCTTACTAAACCTAAAAGGGCAACAAATACCATTTAGGAATGAGTTTAGCTTCAATATGATCTTTACAATTCATGCACTTGGGCTTACATTTTCTAAGCCAATCCAGAATGCCTGAGGATTTTTTTAAACCTAATTTATTTCTCCACTTTGCCTAAAAGATATTC
The DNA here is from genome assembly GCA_023846285.1 of Phrynocephalus versicolor. Taxonomy (NCBI): domain Eukaryota; kingdom Metazoa; phylum Chordata; class Lepidosauria; order Squamata; family Agamidae; genus Phrynocephalus; species Phrynocephalus versicolor. The sequence continues at coordinate 22,201,618 of JAHTLZ010000129.1, forward strand.
TTGTCCTGTTCATATTAACCACAATTTTATACACTTGTTTTAGAATTATTTTGTGTTCCCCATTTACTAATGTACTTTCAAAAAAAATATGCACATTTGGTGCAGTTTCTTTGGTGAAAAATGTCAACTGCTGTAGAAATGGGATGGTACCATTATACTGTATCTTGAAGACACATGAAATTTAGCCACAGCTAAACTTGAGTGCCTCATGTCTTCATGTGTGCCAGACCCTGGCAACATGCTGGACTAACTATTTTGGACTACAATTCCCAGAATCCCCAAGGCAACATGGGCAGTGGCCATGACTTTAATGGGCAGGACACTGAAGGAGGCAGACATGATTGTGGCCGCCCACTCCAGCATGCTCCCTCCGGGGGCCTTAATCCGTAGTGCTTTGTTTTGTATTTATTTATCAGTAGTGTTTTGTTTTGTATTTATTTATTTATTTATATTTGTACTTGTTAACCGCCTGACTTTCCCTCAGGAACTCTGGGTGGTGAACAACACACTGCAACAACAATATACCTAAACACAACCCCCATAGACAAGAATAAAAAATAGGAAAGCAATAAAAAACAATGCTAATACAACATAAAATCCAGTGAGAAAACGGCTGGGACAAAACAATACAATCAACTCACAACACACAATCGTACACTCAGCGATCACCAAAACATTCCATAAAGAGCTGACCTCTGGGAGATACACTCCGCCAGGTAATCAGGTCCCAAGCCATGGAGGGTTTTATAAACCAAAACCAATACATTGAACCTTATTCAGGAGGCAACAGGTAGCCAATGCAAGTGAGCCAGTATGGGGGTGATGCGGTCAAACCTGCCTACACCAACCCCCAGCCTAGCCACCACATTCTGCACCTGCAGTTGCCGAACAAGGGTCAAGGATAGCCCCATGTGAAGAGTGTTACAGTAGTCTATCCTCAAGATCACCAGTGCTTGCACTACCGTCCTAAGGGAATCCACGTCCAGGCATGGGCAAATCTGGGCAATAAGCCTAAACTGGAAGAAGGCTGCCCTGGAAACAGCTGCCACCTGGGCTTCCAGGGACAAAGCTGGATCCAGGACAATGCCCAGAGTCCTCATTCTATCCACCAGCTGGAGGGTCAACCCCCCAAAATTGGGTAGAGGGCCACTGTACCCTTCCAGGGACCCCCCAAGGAATGGAACCTTGGTCTTCCTAGTAGAGATGGGCACGAAACAAAAAAATGGCGTTTCAGTTTTTCGTTTGTCGTTGAGAGGTCTGTTTCGGTTCGTTTCCGTTTGTCGTGAATTTCTGGGAAAATTTCATTACCGTTTTTCGTTTTTCGTTTGTCATTTCTACCCGCTTTTTGCGCGATTTTTAAAGCATTTTCCATGCGCAGGCATCCCCCAACGCCCCAGACCAGAGGGAAAACACTAAAAAAAATGGATGCTGGCAGAGACACAGTATAGACTAGGCACACAGGAAGACTGCAAAGGCAGCGGCGGGCGTTGCCCAGGGTGCAAGGCAGCTGCAGAGTGACTGCACTGTGGGGCAAGGGAGGGTACTCACTGAGAGGTGCGCAGCATGCACGCACATGGGGAGGCTGCAGGACTGAAGCTAGAGTCACAGAGACAGCAATCCCACCCTAACTTCCACCAGAGACTGCAAGGAGGACGGGGGCTGACAGCGCTTTTTATGCCCTCTGTGGCTGCCAGACCTGCCTGCCCAGTCTGCAAGCTGGGCATGCTATTGGTTGAACATGATCCCATCACATGGCTTGCCTCCATTTTGTGGCTGGTGGCGAGATCCATTTTAAAGGGAAAAGAAAAATACATCGTGATGGGAGAAGACAAGAACAAACGTTTTAAGGACCCCAACCCCCTGGTAGGTAATAATTTCAAATAATTATCACATTATCGCTGTGTTTTTATGGATGTCCAGGGCGCTTTTTAACATTTAAAACAGCTCATTTCATTGCGCATCGCCATTAACAGAAACGAAACGTAACGACCACAATTTTCGTGGTTCTGTTCGTTTCATTGCATTTTCATCACAATTTTCGTTTGTCGTTTCGTTACGTAACGACTAATGAATAACGGAAATGAAAAAATGTTTGTTCTGTGCCCATCTCTACTTCCTAGGGTTAAGTTTAAGCCTATTAACCCTGGTCCACTCCATGACTGCAGCCAGGCAGTGGTCCAGGGTCCATAAAGCCTCCATTGCAGAGGTGGAAAAGGAGAGATAGATCTGCATGTCATCAGCATACTGATGGCAGCAGACTCCAAATTGCTGAATGACCTCAGCCAGCGGCCTCATATAGATATTAAAGAGCATAGGGGAGATCACCGACCCCTGAGGCACCCAAAAAGAGAGTGTCCATGGGGCCGACAAATCACCCCCTCATCTCTACTCTCTGGGCATGGCTGTCGAGGAAGGACTGGAGCCAGCACAAAGCATGACCCCCCAATACCTGCCTCAGACATGCTGCCCAGGAGGATACTGTGGTTGACGGTATCAAAGGCCACTGAAAAATTGAGAAGGATCAACAGGGTAGAGCAACCCCTGTCAGCCTCCCTCAGGAGGTCATCTTGCAAAATGCGACCATGCCACGGCCTGAACCTGGACTGGAATGGGTCCAGGACATGATCTTCCTCCAGGAATGACTGGAGCCTAACTGTGACAACCTGCTCAATCACCTTGACCATGAAGGGAACATTGGCTACTGAACGATAGTTGGACAAATTGTCCGCAGCCAAGCCAGGTCTTTTAAGAATGAGCCAGATCATGGTCTCCTTCAGGCAAACAGAAAGAATTTCATCCCTGAAGGAGGCAGACATGATTGCAGTCGCCCATTCCAGCATGCTCCCTCCGGGGGGCCTTAATCAGTCAAAATGGGCAAGGGTCAAATGGAAAAGCAGCTGGCCGGCAATGAGTCAGCGCCCTGGAGGCCTCAGCTGGAGTCACAGGCCAAAACTCAACAAATTGGGAGACCAAGGGGGTGCCGCTCAAGAGAATTTGGGGGACAGACGTGGAATCGGAGCCCAGATCAGCCCAAATGGCCTCTACCTTAGATTTAAAATGGGCTGCCAAAGACTCACTAGTGAAATCACTAGGAGGCTGACCAGGATTGGAGAGGTCTGAACTACCCTGAACAATTCTGCCTGGCAGTCCAAGGCCTCACCAATTCTCAGGGATGCATGGGATCTATTAGCCTCCCTCATCGCTCTGGCATAGCGCCTGGTCAGCAGTTTAACTGCAGCCCTATAACTTTCCATCCGATTCTTCCTCCATTTCCTCTCCAGCATCCTCCTTTTTTGCTTCATTTCATGCAACTCCGCCGTAAACCATGGCAAAGGGCGGGCCCAGCAATGGATCACTTGGGGGTGATCTGGTTGACTGCCCCGGTGGCATCCCCATACCATCTGTCTACCAAGGCATCAATGGAATCGTTGACCAGACCATCCAGGAAGTCCCCAAAGGCCTCTGAGAATCAAGCCAGGTCCAGAAGCCTCTGGGGGTGGGCCCAAACAGCAGGGCCAGGCTCCCTGCAAGGAGGGGTGGCAACTGGCAGGGAGAAAGTCAACAAATTGTGACCTGACCATGACACAGGTTGGGAACTAAGGTTCCCATCTCTCAGATTATAATACGCAGATGTGAAGGAAAACACCAGGTCCAGAGTATACCTGGACCTATGGGTGGAGCCAATGACATGTTGGGAAAGGTTCATGGATGCCATGGACTGCATGAAATCCAGAGCCACTCCAGACAGCCCAACCCCAGTGTGCACGTTAAAGTCACCCACCACCAAAAGGCGGGGGGACCTCAACAGTGCTGCTGAGATGAACACAGGGAGCACAGTATACCAGCACAATCCCAAACCTCTCCCGGTGTCCCACCCATAGGTGCAGGCATTCCAACCCTGGACACACCAACATTTTGGCTTTACTGACATAAAAGGATTCCCTACAAACAATAGCCACCCTCCCCACCCCAACCCTCCAATCTGCCTGCATGCTGGTAGCGAAACCAGGGGGGGGAGCGCAAAGCTGGGAAAGGGAAGCTACACCCTCTTCACCCAGGTCAACTCGCTCATCCATTATTAAATCGTGGGTAATCGGGGTCTTATTATGAACCAACCTGGCATTCACCAGCAAACAGGACAGATCAGAGGCATAGATGGAATGGACCCTGCTGTGTGGCCTTGTTTGGGGTGAGGTTTATATGGACAGTTATAGGTACAACCCTCATGTCGCCTGTTAGAAGGATTTAGTATAAGGTGATGGGAAGGTCTAACAACACAAGGATAGAACTCTCCAGAAGGTCCACAGGCCAATTTTTAACCTCATAGTGCCTAACAAAGACCTGAAAACAAGCAAACAAGTTGGGAAAGCGTGTCCTTGACGTTACAGAGAGAGACAAAAATAGATGCCAGATAAGCTGTATTTGGTGATAAATGAGTTTCCACCTTTTTTTCCTCAGAGGTTCAAGCAGGTACCTCACAGTTCTCTTTATGCTGGGAGGAACCTTACCTATTGAATTAAGCCTATGTAGATAGGGGAAATTTACTTCCAGGTTTGTTCCATTGACAATTGATCAAAACTGGTCACCTCTTCTTATTAAAAATGGGGAAAGCATGATATTTTAAGAATACAACACTTAACAGCAAGTCATTTGTTTCTGAACATTTAAGAAATAACCCGCCAACCACCATCATTCTTCCAGATTCAAATGGGATGACATAAAAGTACTCTTCATTTGCATTCTGAATAATACCTGATGGGATTCCATTCACTTGCTTCTGAATGCAAGGAATCGTGTATGGCAGGCCTGCCCAACAGGTAGACCGCGGGCTACTGGTAGCCCGTGAAGGGTTTAAAAGTAGCCTGCTGGCCATCAATAAAAAAGGTGAGGGGATAAGTTCTCCACCCCTCCCTCCTCCATCCCAAGGACCACCACTGTTCCAGCAAAGTTCTGGGTCTGCCAACCCACTGTCTCAGCTGAGCGGGGCAGTTCAAGGGCCATGGCGTGGTCCCCTGCTCCCCCCCACTGGCCAGATGATCGAGCAGGTGCAAGGGAAGCGTGTGCATGGTGTCAGCCTTCCCATAGGAATGCATTGAAAATCAGTCCATTCCAGAGGGAACAGATTTCAATGCATGCCTATGGGAAACTGCTACTCTACTTACAATTTTTTTGCTTACGAGCATGTGCTTGGAATGGATAAAATTCGTAAGTAGAGGTATTAGTGTAGTAGCCCTCAAACACTTTGGGCCAGAAAAAGTAGACCTCGGCCTGTTCAAAGTTGGACAGCCCTGGTGTATGGGTTTGTTGGTTCGTTTAAATCCTGCCTTTTTCCTTTAAAAGGACCCAAGGCAGTTTACATCATTAAAAACACAGTATTTAAAAGATAAAAACTGTAAGTCTACAAATGCTAAAGAGGATCAAACATATGCCACACTAAAAGACAGTAAACAAATTAACACTGAAAACACAATCCAAGTAGTACGTCACAACCGTGCATTTAAAAAGCCCTCTCAGGCAGCCTATCACTGCCTGAAGAGAAAGGTCTTCACCTGCTTGCAGAAGGACAGCAAAGATGGGGCTCACCTGGCCTCCGGTGGGAGGGAGTTCCAAAGTCTTAGAGTGCCAACAGAGAAGGCCCTCTTCCATGTCCCTACCAAATACACCTATGAAGGTGGTGAAGCCAAGGGAAAAAAAGCATCTCCTGATTATCTTAACACCAGAATAGACTCATAAATGGAGATGCAGCCCTTCAGATAACTTGGACCCAAGCCATTTAGGGTTTTATGGGATGGAATCAGTGCTTTAAACTGTGCTCGGAAATGGATTGGCAGTCAGTGAAGCTGCTGCAATTGCGGGGGAGATGTGATCCCGGTCTCCAGCCCCAATTAGCAATTTTTGTAGCCATTGGGGTTCCCAATCACTTTCCAGAGGCAGCCCCACATATTTTACAGTAATCCAGCCAAAATGTAACTAGGGCAAGAGTCACCATGGCAAGATCGGACTTCTCCAGGAATGGGTGCATCTAGCACACTGGTTTTAATTATTCAGATACACGTAGCTACCACGTAGCTACCATCTAGGCTCAGAGGTGAATCCAGGGACACCCCCAAATGGTGGCTGTGTGTTTTCAGAGGGAGTGAAGCCCCATTTAGCCCTGGCAGAATCCCTATTTCTTGGTCTGCCTTTCAGCTGACCAGGAGCACCTCTGTCTTGTCTAAATTAAGGGTCAGTTTATTCACCCTCATCCAATATATGACTTATGCCACAGAAAGCGGATTAAAACTTCCTGGTTGCACAGAAACCTTGTTAACACAGTGAGTCAAAATCCTTCCTCCATTCTTTGCTGTGAAATAAGGGTTATCATTAAGGAAGGATTCTAAGGATTACATTTAGCACCCAGGATTATCATTTGTCCGATATATCTCATTACAGAAAGGATGGAGTACGGTGGCATTTCTATCCCTTATGGAAATGAGAAAGTATATATATATATGAGATTTACAGGCAGGGAGGCAAATTAGTAAAAGGATTAAGCACTGATAACTTAATTTGTGAAGTTGCAGCTTCATTCATGAAACCAAGGTAATCCCGTAACTTTGTATTTCAAGACGTCAGGAAGAAGTGTCATATTTCTCTGTATAAGAGCATCATGTAAGGACATCTGCATTTTGCTGGTTTAGCCCAATAAATCAGCCTTTTATTTCTCATAAAAGGTAACAAGACTTCCCTAAAAGCTGGTGTGACTTCCAAGCTGTGTATGAATATTATGGCCAACATACTTAGGTTTGTGTTCTGCATCATCTATAACAGTGAAGACTATCCAAAACCATGTATGTATCAGAAATATTTATGTACCGCTTCTCATGTTTCTCACACACTTCTCATATTTTTGCCTTGCTTGGAACTCCTTCATATCCTTTATGGATTGCTGTTTTGTTGCTCTGTGAGAGTGTTGTAAACTGCATTAAGAATCGTCCAAATGATAAACAGGAGCAAAACCATTGTGATAAATAATTTTGGATGCTGTCTACAACAACCCTATGAAGGAGGTTAGGTCAAAAATTGACATGAGTGCCTCAAGGTGACCTAATCAAGTTCCTAGCCTCTGATGAGATCTGAAAATCTTATGCCAAGTCAAACTTGAAGATGTCAGAGTTAGAAAGTTGCAAACAATTCAGGGGCTTAATCTCGAGCACAGTTCAAATCTAAATTTTACTCTGCCAGAGGCATATTAAAGCTTGAATAAATGCTACGAATTGAATGATATAAGTTTTTAAGCTGTTCATTCTAAATTATGGAATTTCTTCAGCCAAGATCCTTCCTTTATTTTTCCAAGTCAGGTGGAATAACAGGAAGATCTTGGGTTTGAATATATTTTTTGCATGTCTTAATTAGAGATGGGCACGACTTAGCGGTATTTTCGTTTTCGTTTCCGTTTTTCGTTTCCGTTACGTAACGAAACGAAAAACGAAAAACGGCTCAGAACTGGAACAAAAACGGAAACGAAACGACTAATTTCGAGCCAATTTTCGTTTTTCGTTACTGGAAAAACACATAATTGAGCTAAATGGGAAGAAACGAAAAAATTTTCATTTTTGTTTTCGTTTTTTCATTTTCGTTACGTAACAAAACAGAAACGGAAAATTTTGAAATTAGCTCACGAAAACGGAAACGAGCCGAAACGGACCCCTAGCCGAAAACGAAAACAAAACGAACAATTTTTCTGAGTCGTGCCCATCTCTAGTCTTAATTGCAAAAGGCACTCTGCTACAGTCACTTTGTTTCAAGGAATTGTTTTTTATCTGTTCTTGAAAATTAAGACAGGGTGGAAAATTTTACCCCAATAAGTTGTCTATATAAGTGTTGACCAGCAGTTGAGCTTTGAGCAACGGAATGATTCTAAACATTTGGTGCATTAATTTCAGATTCTGCTACTCTAAAAAGAGAATTCCACTGGGTAAAAGAAGTCCCAATGAAAAGATACACTTAGGTGAAGCTTAAAAATAGGATAAGGACAAGATAGAATAGAATAAAACCTGTACATCCAATGACCTCCTTCAGCACAGTTTATAATTTTAACAGCTTCTGCCTTCCCATATACAAACAGATGGAGTATGTTTGTTTGTTCCCAAACTCCCATCTCCAAATGTTAGCTCCCAAACTCCAGTCTCCAGATGTTCTTGGACTGCAACTCCCAGAAATCCTGGCAACCACAGCTATTGCCAAAGGCTTCTGGGAGTTTTAGTCCAAAAATATCTGGGGACCCCGACTGAGAATCAGTGGTTTAAGGGCTTGGTATAAAAGCGAGGTCATTTTCCAAGTTTCCAGGTGCATTATTTATTTATTTATTTATTTATTTATTTATTTATTTATTTATTTAACATTTTCCCTTCTCAAAACCCCCTACAAACTGAATAATTTTGAACTGACCCAAGGAAATTTGGGCCGTTGCCAATCCTGCTGGGGAAAAACCATGCACATACAGGCAAGTATGCAGCGTTGGTTTTTCCGGTCTCATTTGCTGTCCATTATGCAAGCAAGCACATGGTCACTTCTCTGACCTGTGTAAGAAGAGGAATATAACAGCTGCCTGACAGCACAGGCAAGCTTTCTTGGACAATTGCCTACGTGTGCTAAATGTAGATGGAGAGGATTTGGGTCAATATGTCTAGGTCACTCTAAGGGCTATATCCATACCAGAAGTATGCTGCTTGTCATGGCACTCTGTAGTAGCTACTTTTCATTGTGATTGGTGGGGCAAAAGTTACAGCAATTATGTGTGGGTGGAACCAAGGCAAAAACCATTGTTCACACCATCTACAGTGGAACCTTGACTTACGTCATTAATCCGTTCCAGTGGTCTAGACTTAAGTCAAACATGACTTAAGTCAAATGAACGTTTCCCATAGAAAGTAATGGGAAAGCGGATTAATCTGTTCTAGATGATGAAAAAGACCCCCGAAAACAGCAATTTAACACAAATTTGACTGGGATAGGAGATTCCTTCTGGGGATGTAAATGAAATGTTTCTTCAAAGAGAGGAGGAGGCAGTGGAATTATAGTCCACAAGTTATATGCCTCCACTTTTTAATGTTCATAGCAACAATGTCTAACATTTAAGTTTTACTGATTTTTAACCTGATGTTCCAAGTTTTGAACTACTCTATGCTTACCATTAGAGTCCCACAACTTTACAGCTCCCCAACTAAAATGCTTCCATCGTGGACCAGACTTCTGTAGCCAGATTTTTTACAAGACTAAGCCGACTGTCTAACCAGCGAGGCCAGCCCCGAGCTCCCGCCCCTTCTTCTCCTCCGGCAGCAGCGGCGGCTTCGGTGAGGCCAAGGACCAGCTCCAGGTGCTCTGAGCTGGCCTCGCCGAAGCCGCCGCTGCCGGAGGAGGGGAAGAAGACAGAAGCAGTTTGGAGGCGTCAGCCGCGATGCTGGGTTGTGGCTGCCGCCCAATTCCGGTGCCTTGCGCCGGGGCTCCGAGATGTAAGTCAAAGCCTGCGACTCAAGTCAAACAGGCCCCTTCTTGCTGCAAGTCAAATATGATGTAAGTCAAGCAGTATGTAAGTCAAGGTTCCACTGTACTTTATACTGGCTTGCTGTTTGGCGCAAGTATCATGTGCCATTGCCCAGGGAGATGTTTGCTCCATGGTATGTTGCAATGTTGAAACACTCTCCAACTCAAGCTCCACTGTCTTTTGCTCAGATTATTTATATGCTGCATCTCAACCTTCACACAAAGTATGTTGTTCTTTCCCAAGCAATACCTGAATATGTCTGTTTTGAAACCATGAGCGGGGCAAGCCTCCCATGGGTTTTACCCAGATTCTAGGTCTGCCACTTGATGCCCTTTTAGATGATCAACTGGCCTGGATGTCAACTTTCTTTCTTCTTTAGTTGCTAATAAAATTGTAGCATTCCAAGTAATGGAGTCTGTTGTTTTTGCTACAACTGGGATGATACAGCAATATTGTGAAAAATATACTTTTTAAAGGGATGGCAACTCAAATACAAATTGGTGAATTCCACGTTAGTATAGATATAACTTCATGGGGTGGGCAGGCAGCAGATAGGGTGGATAGGTAGATTCATTTTTAATGAAATAAGTTACTTGCAACCATCAACTTCCAACATCTGCTCTACATACGTGGGGACTATTTATTCACTTTTAAGGGCATTTCCCTTTTTTGTCATCATAAAGGAGACAGTTATTTCCCCAAAATATAAGATTAATGTGCTTCAAAGGAGCAGATGTATGCCTTACGCCTTTGATCGTCCTCTGTAACTACACTGGGGTTAACAGAATTGTATTCATGTAAATCCTCAGGACAAAAGGTCTTGTGCTGATGGTAGATAATGAGAGAAATACAGTCTCAGGTATAGATAAGTGACCCTCAGGGCCTTATCTGCTCTAATGAGATCTGTTAAAGCATGGAGGCTAATCAGTTGATGGATTTGTCTACTTAACGTGGGGTGGAATCTACCTTATGCAGTTCATCTATTTAGAATGAAGTGTTCATTAGTATGAGAGAGTTTTCATTATTAGTGAATTAATGGTTGAACATATGTCTATGATGTGTACAAATATAGTCTCTCTCTCTCTCTTTCTTTCTCTCTCTCTCTCTCTCTCTCTCTCTGTGTGTGTGTGTGTGTGTGTGTGTGTGTGTGAATCTAAATAACTTTCATATGGGAGTCACTTTGAACATTTGGAGCAGTATTATTTGTTTGTTTGTTTGTTTGTGTATACCACCCATCTTCTAACCAGAACTCTGGATGGTTTACAATAATACAATAAGAATAAAAGTGAGGAAAATAATCATAAACATAATAATAAAAACACATTAATAACAAAATCGGTAGGCAGTATCCAGATTTAGACCTCTGAAATGAGCAGGGATGGGAAAACTTACATTTTTTGGACAGCAAGCCCCTGAATATCCCAGTCACAATGGCTACTAGGAGATCCTGGGAAATGTAGTAGTAAATAGCAACAGCAGCAGCCACCACCACCACCACTACCCAGTTATCAGTCGTACAGGTGCAAATGTGGGCCAACAGATTTCCAGCTAGTATGTGCTAGTGTGGTCTTTGTAGACTGCATAAAATCCTAGCTCTTTCTCTGTTACATTTCCAACAATGAGAACACGTCACAAGATATTCTGTAGTGCATTTGAAATTCCTGGTATGTGAGTACCATTTACGCATAGAGTTTACCCATGAATTGAACTCTGGGAAGGGAGATTTACTGAATACAGATGGATCCTTAGCAGAGTTGGGGGGCCTGTGCAGAGGGTGGTCCTCTCTGGGCGACCATGGTCCTAAGACCTGCTGGGTGGTGGGTTCTGGGAAGCTGTGATCTAAAGAAATATGTCTATCTCAAGCTTCGAATTCTTACTGTCTTGAGACTTGGGAATTGGCCTCCTGCAGTTCTGTCAGCAAAACTTTAAATAATCATAGTTACAGTAATAGTAGTTTCTTTTAAAACCAAGAACTTTGCAATTAGCTTGTTTAATTTTCCAACATAAGGCGTAATATAGAGAAAGATCCCTGTTTAATGATGCTTTTCATTGGGAACATGCTAGCTATTGTTAGTTATAAAAGCATCAACTCCAGGGAGCTGATGTTCCCCCGTGTGCCTTTTCAGCCCCCTCTTCAAATGATGAGCAGTTCTGCCTACGAAATGTTTGTTTTTCTCCCTTCTGTGATCTCTGTGTTCTTCTTCATTTGTGACTCTTTCCTGTGAAGTATTTTATTTTATTTCTTTGACGGTCATCACACTGCAGATCTGACAAAGAAAAAGACTGTTTCCTTTGGGTATATGTGATAGGGCATCTGGGGGAATAAAATGTGGCAACCCACCCACCAACTTTTTCACTAATAGTTCCTAGAAGTTGTTGTCTGTGGAAAAATAATGTTTTAGAGCTCTGGGGAAAATCTCAGGAATCTACTTCTGCTCAATGTATGCAGCCTTCAGTTGCATAATCTTCTGGGTGGCTTTTACAAGCTACAACCTGCATGCCAGACACTGGGCCTCTCCTAGCACGTGCAATTTCACATTCCCTGGGATTTCTAAGCCCAAATTGAGAGCCTTTGTGATGCCCCATTCGGTTGCCCGTTGTGTCCTTTTTGCCTTTTCTGGATGAATCTAAAAGAATTCCTTGTCTGCTTTAACAAGACAACTAGTCAGGCAGTATATTCCTGCCGATCCCGGGGCAGGTGGGTGGGTGGAGCCATTTTGCTTCTAATTTTTATTTTTTTACTCATTCTGCCTCCTTCTGCATCCCCTGGATATACCCCAAAAACCTAACCTTAAAAGCTTAGGGGAGCTCTAGAAAATATTTGGAAGAGTCCAGGGAACGCAGGAGGGAGAATGGCTTAAGTCCCATCAAGGGACCGGAGTTCATCCAACAGATGTAGTCCATCGTCTGCACACAATGATGCCTAGAGATAAGATGAATGTGGACTTAATCTGGTTCCAGGCAGAATTATGTGCTATATTTCCAAGAAAGGCTCACCCTTCAGGCTCAGCATATTTCCTTAACAAGCACTGCTGCTTCACTCTATAAATGCCATAATCTAATCATGTATCCAGTTGCAGAGAGCTGGGATTCGTTCCAAAGGCCAATTGTTGCCCCAAGCCAAAAGGATGGCAAGGGGCAGTCCTTGTGGCATACTGGTGGCAACGCACATTAACACCAAAGCCTTGTCTTTCTACAAAGATATGGGTGGTACACATGGGGTGGGGGAGAGACGGTGTGCATTGTGTCAGCAGACCTGCACAAGGCTTCAGATTCTCTCTCTGTTTTGAAAGAAAGCTCCAGGCCAGCAGCAATGCAAGCTACAGGCATTCTGCGGTGCAGTAGTTCCACACCTTGGCTCCCTAGATGTTCTTGTTCGGCAACTCCCAAAAGCCCCTGTCAGCACAGCTAGCGGTGGAGGCTTCTGGGAGTTATTGTCCAAGAATGTCAGGAGACTCACGTTTGGGAACCACAGGTGTAATGTGAGCAAAAACCATAGGTTCTGGCCTGTTCCCTGTCGGTATCTAAAGCGCCCTCGTCAGGTACATCTGCCCCGGGCGCAGCAATCTGGGGGTGCCTGGAGGGGGAGCAGGAGGAGGAAGCCGTGGACCCGCCCACCGCCCAGCAGACCTCCTTTTCCCCCTCCGCTGCATCCATCACCACGCGCCAGGCGAGCGGCAAAGCAGGCAGGGAGCCAGGAGCGTGGCGGCCGCAGCACCCTCCTCCTCCTCTTCCTCACCTTGGTGGGAGAGGGTTAGGATTAGAGTTAGGGTTAGAGTTAGGGTGTGTGTGCTACCACAGACAGACAGACAGACAGACAGACAGACAGACAGACAGACAGACAGACACACACACACACACACACACACACACACACACACACACGTATGCTTTTGTGCCTGTGCACATGCACAGGCACACACCTACCCCATGGCTTCAGGGTTCACGCCCCCCCATTGCTGGGTGGGTGCGATGTGGAGGGGGCAGCAGGAGGGGCACAAAAGCAAACTTTGTCCCCAGGTGCTCCGAATCCTGGCTACACCTCTGGCCCTCGCTGTAATTCACGGTCATGCATGCACACATTGGCTAGGTGCTTGGCCCCATGCATCAGCCAGGAACAGACAGTAACATATGGCCTTGCTTACAGTATGCAGCAGGATTTTGGCCACTGCTTGGTATATTTTTTCTGCACAACATATACCATTTACTCACTGGTTTGATTTGTTTAAACGAGGGAACAAAATGCTTGGGGAGCACTTTCAAGGCATTTTTAAATTTACATTTACTTTCTGAATGTTTTAGAAGGATTTCTTTAAAAGAAAAGAATCAAAAAGTGAAAAAACAGAGGGTGACACAATAAGCGATTACACACGTTGGAGTTAACAATGGTAAGGATGTTACTTGCCAAGGATAAGTGTCACAATCCTTTTTAAATGCAAGACAAGGCTACAGGTGATACCCTTATAGGCCACTAATAAAATAACAAAAACCAAATCATTGCAAGCTTTCGAGGGCAAGACCCTCTTTTTCAAGGCATGTACCAAAAGTCCAAACATGGCAAAAGATGTGGTTTGCCATGAGATCATTCTTAGATGTTAAAGTTCTTGGCAAGATAATTTTCGCCAGGCACGCCTGTCTTAGATGAGGCAGGAAGTAGCAGAGCTTTTGTAAAAAAAAAAAAGCTGCATCTGAAGTCAATGATTGGGTTTCACACCCCAGCCCTTCAGACGAAGGGACCCACACATCTTCTCCATTTGGCTCTTTGAGACAATCAAGCCCCTGTTTGGCCACGAGAGTGGGGGTGGGGTGGGGAGAGAGAGCTGATACAATTTTTGTTGTTATTTTATTACGGTAGTTTTGTTATTTTATTAGTGGCTTATCAAGGCATCACCTGTAGCCTAGTTTTGCTGTGCCTGTGGGCGGGAGTGCACGTTTCTCCACAAGGGGGCTCTTCAGATGAAACACAGGGATGTGCCTCTCTCTCTCTCTCTCTCTCTCTCTCTCTGTGTGTGTGTGTGTGTGTGATCACCATCTGCTAGCATCTGTTTGAAATGGAACCAGGACAAAAAGAATCCTGTGGTAAAATTTTGCAGCCATTAGCAACTCATTAAGCTTGTGGTTGAATATGGATTTACTGTATTTGATTTTCCTCGTTCAGGGCGCTTCCTAGCATCTTGCTGGTTTCTAAATATATTTCATCTTCACTGTAGAAAACTAGGCTCTTTGTTAATATAGGTCTTAATATTAATGCTGCTGAGACTGCTGGAATATTCAGAGGCTTTACCACCTAGGACCAGATGTGCAAAATTAAATGGCTATTCAGCCAAGGCATGTTTGTCATCCTGTGCCCAGAGACTGTGGGTGCCCTGGCAGTTCATGTGTCATGGCCTATGATGTAGTGCAGCTGGGGGATTCTGGGAGCTGTAGTTTTTTTATCAGTAATGTTCTCATGCTCTAGTGATGCTCATACTGAGAGAAATCAGCCATTTCCTCACAAATTGAGTCGTGGGGAGCAGCGTGGAGTATCAACCCTTGGATAAGCTTCTTCATTAATTTGATATGCAACACAATCCAAATCCAACAGGAAGGGCAG
>JAHTLZ010000129.1:22216746-22228974 GCA_023846285.1 Phrynocephalus versicolor
AAAGAGAAAGTAACAGTGAGAGATCTGCCCATCCACACTGAGGAGCTTAGTCTTGTGTTTGAATACCCCATGCGTGCCCATTTTAGGGATGCTGAATTAGGATTTCCACTGATTCAACATCAACTGTGTTTTTTGACCAGATCCCCATCTTTAATAATTACATGACAGTCAAGCAAAGCATGGTCCTTTCCATAATGGGAACAATGGAGATGGATAAGAGAATCATCATCATAATTTTTTAAAAAGGATCTTACAAAATATATTTCAATAAGAAACACAAAACAAAAGCAAAAAAAAATGCTTAGAGACTAACTGCTATATTTTAATGTAAGCTTTTGTGGAACATTGTCCACCTCTTCAGATGTATAACTTAGAATGGGGATTCCTTCATGGCAGGGGGTGGGACTGGATGGCCCTTGAGGTCTCTTCCAACTCTATGATTCGATGAGTCTATGAATACAAAGACTACATGGCAAAATATTCATGTCAGGCTCTAAGAAACAATGCTGCATTGCGTGTCTGGTATGATTTATGACCCTTGTTCTTTATTCTGTTCTTCTGAAGCTTCGTTCTGTAAAGAGCAGCATGATTAAAGGAAACAACAGAGGAACTAAGTACCATTGTTTTTACAAAGAATAATGAAAGTTTCTTCCTGAGCTGGACCAGCTTGGCTCCCTCTACTGATGTACTTTTCCCACAATATCCTGTGCATTCGATGCCTTGTCACTCTGCAAGCAACTTTTGCTATTGTATTTGTATAGCGAAACCAGCATTATAGCCAGAGTGGCCTAAGGAACTCCCATGACAATCCCTGACGAAAAAAGAAAAGGCACTTTGTCCCTCTGACCACCAGGTGACACCCTTTAGCAAACAATGGCAAAGCAAGTCCTGAAAAGAGAAGGCCTTATGTTTACTGTGAAATGGAGGATTGGTTCCATTGTTGCCTGTTGGTGAGACTGTTGTTGTCAAGCTGATGCCCTGAGTTTTAAAAAGAAGCTCTCACAAGTAATAGGAATACCTCCTTGCCTTTTGCTACCACCTCCCTTTCCACTTCTCTTCACTATGCCCACCCCCACCTTGAATCCAGGACCCATTTTGTCACAAGTGCACAAAATCAAAAGAAAGGAAAGGAAAGGAGAAGGCCATAATATGAAGCAGCAAATATTAACATTGCTTGCAAGAGATGAAATCCTGTCCCCTACTCTGTATAACCTACTTCACCCCCACCCCGTGCAATTCTCAGGCTTAGCATTAAGCTCAGCAGGCAGACGCCTCATCACGGCAGTCCCCCACCCACCTCTGCCCACCATCTCCATGACAACATGTTCAGTTGCATAGAAAGGCTGAATTACATGAACAAATCAAAACCAACACATTGCAACTGGCTTATTGTGGGTTGTTGTGATGGGTTTAAGATACAGCTTTCAGCCAACAGGCAACTATGCCCTTGTTTTGACAGAGTCAAGCTGAGCTATCTGAGGACCACCCTCCTCATACAACCCATCATCTTCCCTGCTGTATTTCTCTCTCTCTCTCTCTCTCTCTCAGCCTTCCCTTAAGAGTAGACATGAAGCACACCCTAATTCTTTAATTACCCAACAATCTGTGTTTGTGTGGAATTACATGTAGTCCAAGACAGTCAGAAAAGCTTCAGCCCCTTGGCTCACCTCAACAGGGCTGAAAGGCAGCACAGAGGTTGGCAATTTGGTGTTCTTCAGGCTACCACTTGGGGATGGTTTGAGGCCACTGAAGACTATAGAAAGGAAAGCACAATAGCCAATGTTGGGTGGAGTCAAGGCAAAAATCGGATGTTTCACTCTTGACAAACACAAATTAGGTTCTTTTTCTCTCTCTCTCTCTCTCTCTTTCTCCATCATACAAGGCAGTCAGTCAGACATTCACACATGCAGAGGTGCTCCCCTTCTGCGCAAGAAGGAGTGGGATGGCTGAAACAGTGGAGTATTCCACTTGCAATAATGGCTGAACTAGCATTACTGTAATTGTTACAAAACCCAGCCAGAATGTCACTGATTGATTATGATAAGAACTGCCATCCAGAACATCTGGAAAGCAGCAAGTTTCCTATTCTGGCCTTAGACTCTGATCTACATCTTTCTTTACATCTTCTTGATAATATGCATCAAGGACAAGTGGGTTACTTCATGGCAAACCCACAATGCAACCTGAACAGCCACAGCAAGGTGTGGCTGTTCTTGATATCAAGAATATCATTTCTTGATATTCCAGCCAGTGCTTAAATCTGATTAGGACAGGGTTCAACTGCACGTGATGGTGCCTGAATTCCAAAGGCAGAATGGTGGTACTGTATCTTGGACATGCGTTGCAAAGTTGATTCTAATTTCCTAACCATTTTGATCTATGCTTTTCCCCTGAATTTTTCCCTGAGTCTGAATAGCCTAGTAATACATGGATTCCCAAACAAACAAACAAACAAACAAACAAACAAACAAACAAACAAACAAACAAATAAATAAATAAATAAATAAATAAATAAATAAATAAATAAATAAATATTTAATGAACACCATGTCACTGGCTACCCAAACCCAGGCCATGTGTCCACCCCAAGGTGTCAAACTGGTCCTCAAAATACAATATCACTAATTCAGCTTCTAGATCAGGGGCTCATAAGAACCACGAAAGGCTCATTCTGCATGGTAAGATATGGGAAGGATAACCACACTATGGAAGAGAATGCTGGTAGAGAGAACTGGTGTGTGTGTGTGTGTGTGTGTGTGTGTGTGAGGAAGAATCACTTTATAGCGATGGCTTTGGAAGTGTTAGTTGAATGGAAAAATGTTTATCACTTTTTGGTGTATAATATAGAGTATGTTTTTCTAGCCCCCTGCATACAGTGGACTAAAAAGGTGGCAGGGGAGTGGATGCACATACACTATGCTTCCCTATTCCTTCCTCATCTGGTTATTGTGGCTGTTGTGTACTGCCGAAGCACCACTGACCTATGATGAATAAGCTCTCTCCAAAATGTCCTGGTCTTCAAAAGCTCAGCTCTTGCAAACCCAACCTAGTGACTTCCTTGAAGGAGTCAATCCATCTCTAATGCAGTCTTCTGCTTTTCCTGGTACCTTCCCTCCACCTTTCCCGGCATTATTATTTTGTTTTGTAGTTTTTCCAGATTCAGAAGTAGGCTAGGTGGTACCTTTATTGGGCACTACTAAAACAAACAAAAAATGTAAGCTAAGCTTTCGATAGCAACTTGCTATCTTTATTAAAGCATTGTACCAAAAATGCACTCTCGATAGAGGATGTAGTCTTTTAGGTGCTGAGAATCTTTTTTGCTGAGATGGAATACACCAGATGATGGTGGTATCAGGAGGCAGGGGTGGTGTTAAGACTGCTTCAAAGTCCCATTTGACACCCAGCATATCAAACAAAGCAGCCTAGTCCTTGCCCACCTCCCTTCCCACCCTCAATTTGGCTCTATTGAGACTACAAGTCCCTGGTGGCCTGAGGGAGTGGTGGGGTGGGGTTTGATACAAAAAGCATATGTTTCATTTGAAAGTTGGGGAAAAATTAGCAAAACCCACTAGGAATAATCAGTGACCACGGCCAGAGAATCCTGCCTTCTCCCGATGTGCCCAAATTGCAACATTCTGTGTTTCAGACCTAGGACCCACTTATCTGGAAGTTAGTTCTTCTTTTGTGTGAGGACGGTGAAGACCTTAAAGTGAGCAGTGCCGGTAAGTGTATTCAGCTGAAGATGATCCCAGAGCTCCTGTGGTAGGGAGCTTTGTTTTATCAGGACTCTTGATTGCAGAATATGGGAAAGGGATATGAGGATAGGGCTCACAAAGGGCCGGCCTTAGGGGCTGGGTTGTTATTTTTATTATTTAATGCACTCTTTGCAACGGGTGTGGGGGCGGACGGCGACGGGCACGGGGGTGGGGGGCGATGGGTGCAGGGGGGTGGCGGGGGGCGGGGCGGCAGGGGGGCAGGGGGCGGGGGACGGCGACAGGCACGGGGGGTGGGCGGCAATGGCCGTGGGGGCAGAGGGCGGGCGGACGGCAGTGGCCAGCGGTGGGGGGGCGGGGGGTCAGCAGGCTGGCCAGTGCCCTCTGTCCATTTTGGCACCCTAGGCAACTGCCTAGTTCACCTTAATGGACGTGCCAGCCCTGGGTGTCCTCAGGGTGAACCTGTAAACCTGAGCATTAGGGACTGGGGACACTGCAGGGGGGTTCTTCACCATGTTGAAGAGACTCTGATCCCCATGTCAGCCATTATCGTTACAGCCTTATTCATGATTTCAGACACAAGGCTTGAACTTCCTATTACCCTTGAAAAACTGGGACAGGGATTATCCTGGCATCCATTTTTCATAGACAGGTTGTGACAAACTCTGCCGACAGGAGTGATGAATATGCAAAGCATCAGCCAATCCCAGCAGGAGGGCGGGGAATGGTATGATATAAAAGGGTGGAGCCTAGGCAGTTAGGCAGTTCAGTGAAGTGCAGTTAAGTTGAGAGTGAGTGCTGGGAGAGCACTGTTCTCTGAGAGTTCTGTCAGGCAGGGAGGGCTACACTGTTTACTAGCTATTTAAGGCAGGGAGGCTTGTGGAGCTGATTAGATCTGTTACAGTATATGTTAAAGGCAACGCATACCAACCTCAGATATTGTTATATTTATTATCTTTTCAATAAACTTCATCATTGTTTTATTATATATCTCTGAGTCAGTCCCAATTCATGAGGCGACGAGTTTAAAAGGTGGCAGCATTACTAAGTAAATAAAAGGTGGCAGCGGTACCATTCCCATCACAATTCAGACTCAGAAAAAGGGGGATCGTCACACAGGTGTCTTTTAGGTATAAAATATTCACCATTGGTTTTCCAGCCCTTCCTTGATGGTGGAATGCTAAGACAGTGGCCAAGGCAGCATATGAAGCTGGCTTGTCTTCTGGGAGGGCACAGTGAAGGATGCAACTCACTCAACCCCCCACTGATGCAATGACCCTACTCTAGCTGCAATTTCCTACTTGATATCAGCCATTGACTGGCAGTAGTAGAACACCAGGGGTTCAGAAAGGGGTTCTTCTGAGCCCAATGACAAGTGTCTTAAATTGAACCAGAGGCCCTTTGTAGGCAAACCTGGTGCTTTGCCTCTTAACCACTGATATTAGAATGTTTTCACCACACATACTCAAAGAAATACGGGCTATCTGTGGAAGCAGATAGGAGTCATTTCTTTCAAACCAGTCAGTCACACAGGCAGATGGGGAAAGGACATAATGGATAATAGGGGGGGAACGGATGCACAGAAACATGCCTGGTTTTGTAAAGAGTTTGTTGTGAAGTGAAAGCAAAGCAAAGCAAAGTGTTCTGCTTATATATCACCCCATACCACTTCAAGTAGTCTCTGGGCAGTTTAAGTTTAATTACAGTATGCAGGCTGCACATTGCCCACCCCCCAGCAAACTGGGTACTCATTTTTCCAAGCTCAGAAGGATAGAAGGCTGAGTCAACCATGACCCTGCTACCTGGGATTAAACCCCAGGTCGTGAGCACAGTTTTACCTGCAGTACAGGCAAGTATTAGCACAGTGTTTCCAAACCATATGGTCCCCCAAAGTTCTTGGACTACAGCTGCCAGAAACCTTCGCCACCAGGTTTGCTGGTTAGGATTTCTGGGAGTAATAGTCCAAGAACATCTAGAGACCCAAGATTGGGAAGCACTGGTCCAACAGATGATCCATGTTTCTTTCCAGGTAATGAGAAACTCTGGTAGCTGCTTGCTGGGCTTCATAGAAAAGATATAATAAGATCTTGTCAACAGCCCCCAAGGCAGGGGAAGAACTTCAGCTGGTGTGGTTCTGCTGTGCAGATGTGTTGCCAATAAACTGCCCTTCAAAGCTTTTGTATTTGGTGTTCACTTCTACAGTAATAACCAGGAGGTTTGCTCCCTGGAAAAATCAAAAATGGCATGCTGGGGTTATAATTGCTTATCATGCATAAACTTGTAAAAGAAAAGAAAGCTGGGGCAACAAAGAAGGAATAATAAGGTATTGTTCTGGAGATTATCGCAAATAGTGAACGACACCATGGGAGCACTAAAGTGTTCAGGGATTTGTGTCTTTTTAAATTAATAAAGCCGCTTCCCTGCAAGTTGTAATTTTAAATTACAGAACAAATTAGAGACAGTAAATGTTCCAAAGTAAGAGAGGACAACACATCTGCATGAAAAGGCTGGAATTAAACCCATACGTATTCAATAACCACATATTGATCAATGCTAGCATGATACTCTCTTTGTGATAGATCACTTGCAACCTTACAATGCAATGTCTCTGTACTGGAGAGGAATCTGGTCCTACCTTTGGTTCACAGGGTAAAGAATACTGGAGATCCTACTGAGAGCAGCATTTCCCCCTGAACTCTGGGTAAAAACCCCAGACTCACTCACTTTATAACCCAGAGTGCAGAAAGAACTCCTAGTTCCCTGAGCTCTTTGCCCTCTGAAGGTGCCAGCCACAGAGTCCAGCAAATCGTCAGGAAGAAAAACTTCTAGAACATGGCCAAACAGCCTGAAAAACTCACAGCAACAATCTTCACCAAGATCCTAAGAATTTCCTTTTCTTTATATGTAATATAATATTAAGATTGCCTTCTTTCTTGCATTCTAGTGAGTGTGCATCGCCTTGACCTGGATCAGGCCCTTTACACATGATAAACTGAGTCTTAAATTTCCTCCAGCTATTTTTCATTCCAAGATCCGACAAGTACCCACTCCACCTCCCAGCCATGTGTAGTTGCTTTATTTTTGCATGGTTTAAGATTCCTTGCCTTGCAGTCAGAGGTGGACCATGGGCACCTCTGGAATATAGAAAGGCCTCAGTTAACTCATAGAGTGGTAACTCCCAATCTTTACGCAGGTGTTCTTGGACTGCAATTCCCAAAAGCCTTCACCACCAGCTGTGCTAGCTGGGGTTTCTGGGAGCTGCAGTCCAAGAACACCCAGGTTTACTCAAGCTTGGGAACCACTGTCAGTGAGTATGATTTCATTGACCGATTTAGTAAAATACTAGCTAGTTTTGTCGCCAGTCCACAGGGAAATTGTAAAAATAGCAGCCATGTAAACTTTTAATCAAGTGGGGGGGGGGGGGGAGAGAGAGACTTGTGAATGGATGCATAATTGACCATAAAAAGAACTTTCAGAATTAAGTCACTGTGACAAATTTAGAAAAGGATCCAACTTTATTCATGCCTGGCATCTTTTAAATACTATGTGTGTGAGAGTCCAGCTGTTTCTTGCAACTCCATCAAGAATGGACCGTCAGGTCCGATGGTGGCAGATATTCAGTCCAGTTTATTTTATTTCCCTTTCCTTCGCCTTCCAGGGTTGCATTTTATTGGGGATAATTAAGTGGCCTTTGTTTTTTCTGGGTTGGAAGAGGTAGGGAATGGGTTAAAGAACGTGTCATAGGCAAGGTCTCTGCTGATTTCCAGGGCAGCACTTGACTCCTTGGGTGCATATGATTGGAAGGAATCCAGTTTTGGTTAAGTGTTCTGGGAAATGGCTAAATAGATAAGAGATATTTCAGCAGCAGAACTGGTTGTGTGTGTTGGGAAATGGTGAGAATTATTTGCCTGAAGTATTGAAGGGATGGTGTATTCTGTACTGCAGATCCCACATTAGTCAGTCAGGTTGAATTGGATGACCTCTCTTTTGAGATATTCAAGCCATGTTGTCTGGCCAGCACTATGCCTGTGTTGTATCCAGTCCATCCTTCTTTCCCCTTTGAAAAGCTTGTGGCCACTTATGCTACAGTCTGAACATATATACCTGAGATTAAGAATGTGACAGGGCTTACCTCTGAGCAGATTTGAAAAGATTTCATTCCTCCCTCTCCAAGTGGCCACTCTCAGGGAGATGCAGCCATCCCAAGTGGCATCACAAACTCTACCTGGGTGGCTATTAGTTCTATCAAGTATGTCTTGCCATCAAAAACCAAACAAAATAAAACAAATCGAGCACATTGTGTGTGGAATCTGGGAATTTAGTCATGGCAACTGGACTTCTTGGACAAGAAAAGAAGTCCAGTTGGCATGACAACTCCTAGATAACCTCACCAGGATGACTAAGAATCTCCACAGACATATCGTGTATGGAAGATTCTCAGGCACAGTAAATGCTGATCTGAGCAAGTTAGAATTGCCCTTGAACTTATGGGATTTCTTCATGGTTCCTTCCCGTCATATACAAGTTCATGAATGCTGCTATATTCAGGCTGAAACATCAGTTGGAGATCACCGCAGGAAATGGATCACCTGGTGGTGCTCAAAATGTGAGACAATATGGACTGGGTGGTTCCTGAGGAGGGAAAAGTTAACATGGAAAGTGCAAGCTCTTCTCTCACTAGGGTCCAACATGTATCTCTTGACTAGATAAACAGAGTTATGGGACTGGGTGTGATATTCTGATCCCAAGGTTTCTGTTGACGAAAGACCCTATGTATACCAATATCTCCATGTAAGTTTCATCAACTCAAAGTCTTCCTAATTGTTTGGATGATGGGTTCCATCACCCCTAGCCAGCATTGGCACTAGTTCTTATGTCCGTCCATGATGGAATTTATGGTTCAGCATGTAAGGAAAATAATGGGTAAGGAAAATCTGGTCCTCTCCTACCCACCATGGACTGCACTTCCCAGAAATCTCTCTCTGAACTGTGGCTTTGCTGCCTAAAGGATTCTGGAAGCTCTTAATCCCAAATTGATATTCTTAGCTCCGAGAAACCCAGTTTTTTACTCACCAGAACCTGGATCACCATGTCACAGTCAGCTTAGGATGGGTATAGCAAGTTTAAACTATGCCACTGACACAGGAGCAGGAAAAACCTCCATTGTAGAATTGATTTGACATTCATCCCATATTCATATTTTATTAATATTTAAAGTGAGGTAAATGCCAGTTGCTTAAATAACTCCCCCACCAGCATTGTAAATAATTACTAGCAAATGATCTCGGAAGCCTCATTAATGCCCAGCGTGAAAAACTGCCTTTATACGTTGAGATGTTCATTTACAAGTACAGCATGCACACATAGTTCTTCAAAAGAGGCCCACAGCTCCAAGAGGGAGATGTGCAAGAAATTTGACAGATCTGTCTTTCCCCATGAATGTAGGCAAAACTTGAGCAGCTGAGCCTCTAAAAGAACTAGAACACTAGTCACATTCATTGTAATGTTTCCTTTTTACAATATGGTCACCCAGTTCTCCACATACTTGTGCAGCATTGTTCCGAGTTGGTCAGCTTGATAAGTGATCTGTATCAAGAATGGGAAAGGGGAGGAGGCCCTTGCCAAGTTGAGTCAGTTTCGCATTGGCTTTGGCTACCATTGACTATGGTGACTGTAGGACTGGCTCATTGGCTTGGGTGTTGGAGGTACTGGGCTCAATAGTTCTGCTTGGGCCTGTTGGGATGATTGTGGATGCAACATGGGATGACTGTCTATCAACTCCCTTGGCAACTGAGAGAGATGGCCCTGCACAGCATCATCGTGCCTCTGATGTTATGAAACATCTGTACAAAGCCACAGGGGGGTAGGTCCATCAAAGGCTGTAAAGTGAAGTGCCACCAGTATGAACATGGTAACTAGCTCTTATCTCTCTGTAGTATTGGAATTAGTCGTTGTTCAATAGATTGATTCATATTTGATTCATATTTGAAATGAAGGATAGGGTGGATGAGAACCAATACTTGGAATCCTAATTATATGAAGACTGAGAATAAGTGGTTCTTGAGGCTAAAGCATCATATTACCTGTACTGGGGGAGGGAAAGCAGATTTGTGGTTTGGGAGTACTCCTTGATTAATTGCTGTTATTAGAGCCCCAGATCTTGCAATTGCTTGGTACATGTTTCACCAGCTTTATCTATTTACCATGGACATCAACTGAATAGCCTGCCTTATGATGGTACTAGCAATGATAACCTTGTGACTAGATTGCTACAAAGCTCTTGGTATGGGGTGGCCCCATGGTTGATCCAGAGGCTGCAGCTAGAGCAAAATGTAGCAGTTCACTTGCTGAAAGGGTCTCTTAAACAGCCCAGGAACACCTTTGTTGAAAGACGCTGTACTGGCAATTTATTTGCTAACAAACCAAGTTTGGCCAGAATCCTCTTCTCCGGTTCTCTGCTGCCACAATGCTCTGTTACACAAGCAGTGAGGATTTTACAGAGCTTATGCAAGGAGCTTCCTGGTACCTCCCTGCACACATGTAAGTCACACTAAAAACAAAAGAGATGATCTCTGGCTTTTGCTACAGTAAGCTACAGATCCCAAAACACTGTGGACAAAAGATTATGCTTCATGTACAGTGAAGAACAATGTGAATTATTTTGTAACAGGGGATCCCATCCTTGGATCCCCAGATGTTCTTGGGGCAAAACTCCCAGAAACTTTCACCACTATCTGTGCTTGTCAGGATTTCTGGGAATTGTAGTCTAATAACATCTGGGGACCCAAAGTTGGAAACCAGTGTTGAATAACATTGTTAACAGCTGTGAAACTATGTCTTACTTATCAATCTTTCAGTCTCTGAGGTCCCAGCTCTCCTGGAGATTCCATCTACGTTTTCCCCAGAGACCACGTATGATTGATCTTTTAATGTACCAGATTCTACTTTACGGAATTTCCTACCAGCCAACACAAGTTTGCATCAGACATTCTTATGCAAAAAAAAAAAAAATCTTCGTTGAAGATTGTCAGCTATGATATCACTCACACAATTATATTGATATTATATTCTATTTCCCCCCTCTTTCTCAGCATCCTGTTTCTGGTATTTCAAGAATTTGTGTAGTGATCAGTATTCCCTCTCTCTCTTAAACATAGAATGGTGTTGATCCTCCTGGACCTCTCAGTGGCTTTTGACACCATCAACCATGCTGTCCTTCTGGACAGATTGGCTGGGATGGGAGTTGGAGGAACCGTTTTACAGTAGTTCCATTCCTATCGAGCTGACTGGGTACAGAAGGTGGTGCTGGGGGACAGGTGCTCTGGCCTATGGTGGTTGTGTCATGGGGTTCCCCAAGGCTCTATACTGTCCCCCATGCTATTTAATATATACATGAAACTGCTGGGAGAGGTTGTTAAGAGGTTTGAGCTGAGGAGTCAGCAATATATTGATGATACTCAGCTCTGCCTCTCATTCACCACCAATCCAGGTGTGGCAGTCTCTGTTCTGAACTCGTGCTTGAACTCAATAACGAACTGGATAAGGGTCAATAAACTGAAGCTCAATCCAGACAAGTTGGAAAGTGCTGTTGGTGGATGTTCCACCTGATAGATTAGAGGGCCATTCCCCTGTCCTGGATGGGGTTGCACTCCCCCTAAGTGATAGGGTCTGCATATTGGGGGTACTTCTGGACCTGGGTCTTACCCTAGAAGCCCAGGTGGACACAAGAAGCCAGGGGTGCCTTCTTACAGCTGCAGATAATATATCAAGTCCGCCCTTACCTGGATGAGTGGAGCCTGGCAACAGTCACACATGCACTGTTAACATCCAGATTGGACTATTATAATGTACTTTATGTGGGGCTGCCTTTCAAGACAGTCTGGCGATTGCATCTGCTATAGAACCGGGCTGCACAACTAGTGAGTGGTATTGCCGCACAAACTCATATTATGCCAGTTCTAAAAAAAGTACACTGGCTGCCAGGTTCTGCCCAGGCCCAATTCAAAGTGCTCATGCTTACATATAAAGCCCTAAATGGCTCAGGACCCAGTTACCTTAAGGACCACCTTCTTCTATGTGAGCCTACATGCTTAAGGTCTAGTCAGGAGACCCTGCTGAAAGTGCCATCCCTCAAAGAGGTGAAGGGGATGGCATGTCAAAAGAGGGCCTTCTCAGCAGTTGCCCCCCAACTTTGGAATGCCCTCCCTACAGAGATCCACCTGGTGCCAATGCTTTTGGCTTTTCTGTGCCAGGCAAAGACCTTTTTAGCCAGCATTTTAATTACATAGTGTTTTTAGCTGGGCTCATGAGTAGCAGGATTTTATAATTTGTATCGTATACTGATTGTTTTAAATTATACAGTACTGTATTGTATTTTATAGTTTTAATAATGATTTTATTTTCTAGTTTTAATACATTGTTATATGCCGCCCAGAGACCATAATATAATATAATATAATATAATATAATATAATATAATATAATATAATATAATATAATATAATATAATATAATA
>JAHTLZ010000129.1:22245736-22279245 GCA_023846285.1 Phrynocephalus versicolor
TAATAATAATAATAATAATAATAATAATAATAATAATAATAATAATACTTTGTCAAAGTGCAACACGTGTACAATGAGATTAGCAAAGCCTCCCTCATACACCCTCCCAACACAATGGTAATAGAACACAGCTGAGTAATAGGTCAGAATTCTGTTGAATTTCCACAGCATAAAAGGCAACCCTTCAAGCAGGTCTATATAAACAACTGTTGGTCTGTTGTACTCTCCTGTTTCCCTCTGCTAAGGGAGCAATCATGCACTCACTCATGTGCTCAGTTGTACAGTTGATTGCAGGCACAGAGCTTAAAAATCCTGCACCATTGCCTTTATGTGCACTGTATTTTCCCAACAAGATTTTGGCTCCAGTGAGTTTAAATAACCGAGAGAGCAAAGTTGGGGTTGAACTGTGTTGGAAGAATCAATAAGTAATGTGTCGAGCAAATGTTCCTAAGGAGAGGCTATTCCATGATGGGAAGAGTTACCATTGAAAAGGCCCTCTCCTGAACCTACTGGATCCCAGTATATGGGAGAACTTGGGGCTCTCATGATGATCTTGGGGTGTAGGGACACATATGGGAAGAGGCAGTTTTAGCAGAAATGGAAGGAGCCCAAGATGGTTTGACCACAGGAGCCTCTACTAAATATGAAATGAGAAATTACTCAGAAGACTAGCGAAGAATGAGCTTCCCCTGTGGGCAGCCACTCGTCATTCCACTCCAAATATCAGACTCTCTTTTGGTTCCGGGAGCAAGCTGCAGCTGGCGAATTCCGAGTCAGCGCCTTTCTCGATCTGCAAATGACCAGCAACAAGTGGATAAGAGGAAAGAAAATGGCATTAAATGTTGAAGTTCTGGCAGGGAGAAAATTCACACCCTTCTGGGCCCACCAGACAGTGGCTCTCTGCCTGAGAGGTGTTTGTAAAGGGAGGGTTGAGGCCATGTTCCTTTGAAGCGTGTTTTTTAGTACTGATATCATTTTCCATTTTTAACATAATATTTGTTTCATTCTCGTTAAGTATTTGCATGCTGATTGTTACTAGCTTTTAAGTATTGTCCTTACTGGGATGGCTCCTTTCTAGACGAGCTCCTAGACGAGCAGAGTCTCATGACAGTTACGCATGCACTGGTAACATCCCGTATTGATTACTGCAATGAGCTCTACGTGGGGCTGCCTTTGAAGACGGTCCGGCGATTGCAATTGGTTCAGAATCGTGCAGTGCGGCTGGTAAGCGGTGGGGCCGCCAGAGATCACATCACGCCGATTCTACGTAACGTGCATTGGTTACCAGTTGCTGCCCAAGCCCAATTCAAAGTGCTTGTCTTGACATATAAAGCCCTAAATGGCTTAGGACCTAGATACCCGAAGGACCGCCTCCCTCCATATGAACCTACCCGGCAATTAAGATCGAGCCAGGGGGGCCCTCTTGAAAGAGCCATCCCTCAAGGAGGTGAGAGGGATGGCTTGTAGACATAGGGCCTTCTCAGCAGCTGCCCCCAAGTTATTGGAATGCCCTCCCAAGTGAGATCCGCCTGGCGCCAACATTGATGACATTTCAGTGCCAGGTAAAAACCTTCCTGTTCCAGAAGTTTTTTAATTGATACAACATAGACTGTGGGTCCTTTGATGGCAATTTTAGTGTAATGGTTTTAGTATAAGGTTTTGCTGCTGTTTTCATTATTTATTGATAGTTGATGTTTTAACTGTTTTAATTCCTTATTGTAAGCCGCCCAGAGACCTTTGGGTAGTGGGCGGCATATAAGTTGTAAAAATAAATAAATAAATAAATAAAATATTTTAAATCAATCCATCAATCCAGTATTGTACTTCCTGAGGCAAAACACAGCTGGAACATTTGCCTTGCAATCCCTGTTCTCCATGAAGACAGCAAGTGGACTGGGAGTTGAATTTCATTTCATCACTTGTGTTCCTCAATCTCCACCACGCCATGGGCAATTGTCTAATTTTGGGGGATACATGGCAGGTCATGTGGTCCTCATACAGTTGTGCCCTTCAAAAGAAGGCAGTGGCTGAGGACCTAGCAGCAATGCCCAGGGGGCTGCCACTGTGACTATATTTTTTGACTTACAGAGGCTTGTGGGTATACTGCACTGCTCTAATGGCATGACATCACTTGACATTCTGCACTGTAGATTCCTAAGCACCTCCCAGAGACCACCAGTGTTCTGCAGGAATGGAGCCAGGCCGGTCACAGAGGTATCCAAGCACTGTAACCTGTTTAGTGCAGATATATTCCCCAATCTTGGGACATTCTCTTGGAGTTTGCTACATCCCCCTCCTCCTCGCCCCCAAATTCCTTTATTTTTATGCCACAGTTGCTTTAAAACATTGACCTACATATGCAGAGAGTAGGAGGAAGGGACGCCGGAGGACACCATGTAGAGCAAAAGAGGAATTACAGAACAAAGTAGAAAGACAACCACTTTGTGCAGTTGCAAATCTGAACACACATTTCAACTTCCTTGTGCTCTCAGGAGATCTCTGGACTGCATTCTATATTTGTCCCTGTCCACACTGTAGAACCCACTTCTGCTCAGCAGAATTCCACAACCGACCTACGTGTTGATGGGATCAAAGCAAAGATTTCTTTCGAGGGGCGGGAGAGAAAAAGGGAAAGGATGCTGCTAAAAGCAAAACCCAGTG
This sequence comes from Phrynocephalus versicolor, assembly GCA_023846285.1. NCBI lineage: Eukaryota > Metazoa > Chordata > Lepidosauria > Squamata > Agamidae > Phrynocephalus > Phrynocephalus versicolor. The sequence goes on from JAHTLZ010000129.1 coordinate 22,248,398, forward strand.
AATTAAAAAGAGCCTCCCCTGAAATCAACTCACAAAATCCCTTTTCATATATCATTCTGGGTTATGGTTTTTCCTTCCTAATACTTCCTAAGACTTTCTCATAGGGATGAATGTAACAATACTGCTCTGCCATACAACTAACAGGTACTGTACAGTTGTTCTGGGAACAGGCTGCAACTTTTTGCTTCCGTATTTGACGACATTTGAAGGGAACACTTTTGAAAGCTAATGGAAAACCACCACCCAAAATGATTTCTTCTCTTTAAAGTAGAATATCCTAATTGTATATACTATGGATTTCAGTAGCTGCAGAATGATTGACTCCTTCGGTAGTGGCCCATAAAATAAGTATTTGTTCTCCATCCAGCTGGGATGCAATCAGCTTTGCAAGAGTAACATGTACATTTCTAAAGTGAGATAAAAAGGCAAAAAAAATCATCTCAAAGGCTGTTTCTACACAGCAGGCGTGGACTCCCACAATGCTGTTCTTTCTTCCTCTGTGAGAGGATTATAATATTAACATGATAAACTTAGATAGCAAAACTGCTGTCAGTATTCCAAGAAAGCTCAACCATTCTCAACCTTTGCTTTTGGCCATGGCCATAAACACAATGTGAAAGAAATGTAGGCCAAATCAGGATTGCATAAGTAATATAGCAAACTTTATAAGGTGGTGTGTGAAGAATTGTTGCCAGTCTGTGGCCCTCTTCAAATGTGCCAGGGACCACCACACCGGGGGGGGGGGGGGAGAGATATAGCTCCTGTTGAAAATACAGTAGGACTCCCATATCCACTGATTCATTACCCACTGATTTAATTATCCACAGGTGGCAGAGGGAAAAAATTAAATAAATAATTCAGCAGCTGCAAAACAAGCTACTGTCACAAAAAGCAGCTGTAAAGCAAACTACTATAGCAAAACAGCAGCCGTAAAGAAAGCTACTGTCACAAAACAGCAGTTTGGAGGATTTTTTGGCATTCTCTCTTATCCATACTTTTCATTATCCATGGGAAGGTCTGGAACCAATCCCCAGTGGATACTGGGGTCCTACTGTAACTGGTTTAAGTGCCATGCTGTCAGAGGGATAAAGGCATTGCTGAAAACAGCAGCCTCTTTGCGGGGGACCCTCTCTGACGCCTCTCCAACTTTAGATATATGGTAGTGTTCCTGTTGTAGAATCTTAGAATCATTACGCGGGAAGGGGCCTACAAGGCCACCAAGTCCAAACCCATGCTCAATGCAGGAAAACACATCAAAGGACATTGTCTAAAAATTCTCTTGAATGCCTCCAGTGTTGGAACTCTCACCACCTCTTGAGGTAATTGGTACAACTGTTGTAATGCTCAGTTTTTCCTGATATTCAACCAAAATCTGGCTTCCTGTAACTTGGGCCATTTGTTGCATGCCCGCATTCTGGCTTGATCAAGATCAGACCCTGCTCCTCCTCTGTGTGATAGCCTGTCGAATAATTGAAAAGTGCCATCATATCTCCCCTCAGTCTTCTTTTCTCAAGGTTAAACATGCTCAGTTCTTTCCCTCTTTCCTGCTATGGCTTGGTTCCCAACCTCCTAATCATCTTTGTTGCCCTCCTCTCAACTTTGCAGCATCTGTCCAGAACGATAAAAGGGTCTCCCATCCCAACTGTTCATAAGTAACAGGGTACCACAATGGTGTTAATACTGCATAGGTAAAAATGACTAAATCATGTGGAAAAGGAGATCTGGCTCACATGTCAAACAAAGCATGTTGTTGTTGTTGTGTGCCCTACTTTCCCTTTTTTTGACATTGCTCAAATTGACAATGCATCAGGGCTGACACAGGGAAGCTGGAAAATAATTTTGCCATTGTCAAGACAGCAAGACAGCCTGGTGGGGATTCTCCAGTCTCCAGCCGTAGAGCAGAACAGGTGCTTTTTTTTGTGGGGTGGGCTTCCGCATTTGTAGAAAATGTCTTAGCACAAAACTAATGTCTTTTCACCCCATTTGGCAAAACTGTTAATTTCAAAAGACACTGCTCCAATGTTTGCTAGTCTGTGGGAGAAGGAGAACACTGGCTACAATCCCTTTTTTAAAAGTGCACTTTATAGAAATGTGCAAAGAAGCCTAAACATGTTCAAAATTTCTCAGGGCACAGAAACACAAACTCTCTTGCTGACTTGCACAATAATTTGGGGTAGTACGTTTTCATGTTTTATCATATGAGGATGAACCAAATAAGTATATATGTTCCTCCTGTAATACCTTTTACACCACTGATTCTTTGGCAGTGTCAATCAATACTTCTGTCTTTCTTGGTAAACCAATAACCTGCTAGAGCCCCAGACCCATTTGAGGTTCACTATTTATGCAACAAAATGCATGTTATTCAAAAACTTTGTAGTTAGAGGAGAAAGCCTATAATGATTTTAAAATCCCATTTCCTTCACTGGATTGATTTAATTTCTAGAGCAACAGGCACAAATCTGAGATGGTAAATAAAAGCTGATTTTGCCAGAGTGCCAGAAAAAGTATTAAACAATTAGATATTGTGCATATAATTTTTATTGAAACTGTAAACGAGGAAGATGTATTTCTTCATAGAGTATTTATTTATTTATTTATTTATTTAATCCTGCCTTTTTCCGGCTTATGGCATTGAGGACAGTATATATAATTGAAGACAATGTGTATACAACAGATGTTAACAACATTAGAGACACTGTTGTGCATACTGTGGAGTTTTCCAGCCTGATCCTAAAACAAATTACAGTATATTTGTCTTTAAGTGAGAGAAAGGCTTGAAGAGAAGTGAATATCTGATATAAGTTGCTATTTCTGTTGGCTTCTGGTTATAGAAAAACTCAACTGGATTGCATGGGTTGGGTATAATAGCAATGATACAATCCAGCAAGGGAAAAAATGCACCAATTGTGAATATTGCTTTAGCAAGAGTACGACAAACTATGAAAAACATCTGTTTGCCTGAACTTTGGTGGAAAACTGTGCTCAGTGTTTATGCACCAGGGATGGTATTCTGTGAAAATGTCCCAGCTACCACTATTCACAGATTGAAAGATGCAGTGTAGTGATGGTTTAACATGTTTTAAACTGGGTTGTCTTTTAATAATGTGAGAGCTACCTTGGATCCTATAACTGGGAGAAAGGCAGCATAGAGATATGCATATCCATCTAGCTAGCTATCCATTTTTTATTTTTTATTTTTAGAGTATTTTTACCCTGCCATTCTCCTTGGAAAAGGACACAAGGTGGCTTACAGTAATATCCATCCACCTATGTATGTATAATTGAAAACTGGCTTCCAAGTTGATCCTATTATAAATTCACTTTCTTTGTTGTTCTGTCAACCCCACATCTACTTCATTAAGGCAGTGATAGTAATAGTAATAGTAACAGTAATAGTAATTAATAATTACTATTAATAATTATTACTATTAATTATTAATAATTAATAGTAATAGTAATAGTAATAGTAATAGTAATAGTAATAGTTACATCCTCCCAGTGCCCGGGGGCAGAAGGAGAAGGGTGTGCGTTGGAGGCAGGCTTCCTGCGTGGCGGGGGACCACCCAGTGGGGGTTGGCCAGGGGGATCCGGAGCTGGGCAGCCTTCACCCCTTTGGCCATGGCAGCTAAGGTGGATTTGACCACCTCCACTGACTGGAAGGAGGCTAAATAATACCCATCAAGTGTAGGATTCTGTACCCAAGGATTGAAAAACCATGATGAAAAAAGTGAACAAGAAATATCTCCTGATAAAACATTCACTTTAATGTTAACAGTTTTTTTTATTTTCTTGTGTTGCTGTATTTTCTGTTTTTATTGTATGAATTGTTTGAATTTGTTAATTGTTGTAAACCGCCCAGAGCGACCTCGCTGTCTGATGGGCGGTATAAAAATCCAATAAATAAATAAAATAAAATAGTAATGCAATGTGCTACAAGATAATTAAAATGGACTATTCACTGACATAGCATGAAATAAAGGCTACTAACTCATATTTGTCTTGTCTTAACCTCATTTTTTCTACCTCAAAGATCAATTAGAATTGGCAAAATGACCATGAACATACTCACTGGTATGGGGGGGGGGGGTCCTAGAGGGAAAGATTGAAAACATTAGGTGTGTTAATGTTGGAGAAGACTGGGGGACAACAGCTGTCCTCAACTATCTGAAGGGTTATCATATACTGTAGAATACATTTTCTGTGCTGTCCCAGAGGGCAGGAATAGATTTAAAGATACAGGGGAAGAGATTTTAGGTGAACATTAGGAGAAACATCCAGAAAGCAGGAACACGTTAAGAGTAGAGTCAGGGCCAGGGAACCATGAGCTTTCCAGATGCCATTGCCATCATTGGTCATGCTCTATCCAGCATGACCAATGATGACACCCAATGGAAGTTGTAGGGCGAAGCCTCCAGAAGGCCTTCCAGAAGAAAATAGGCAGCTACTTGACACAGGTGCTCCAACTCCAGACTTTCTGAATCATCTAAAGGGTAAGATTAGCTGGTCTCCCGCTGATTCCATGACATACCAGGTACTAGCAAAGAGCTTTTTGCATTCATGTCTTTTTTTGTGCATGCTCTTGGCTGACAGCTGTTGGAACTGAATGACGAACTAGACAGATCTTTGATTTGATACAGCACAGGGCTTCATATGTTCTGATGATGGCATTGGAATTATTGCTAGGCAAATGTATGTGAGCAGCATATTTTAAATGTGCTTGGTAATTGCTAAGTATTATTAAATGAAAAAGCTGAGCTGCTTCTTTGCATTACCATATGAAAGATAGTTATCTCATCAATGCTATAGCTATAGATTTAAAGAGAGAAACAAAGACATGAGCACACATACAGAAAATGGCACTTTTAAGCATCACATTCCATTAATTTCAATGGCAACTTTCTCAAAGGCTGCCGGTTTTGTCCCACTATATTATTCTCCCCAAAATAACACATTTCTCCATGGAAACAATTGCTCATGGTAAAGTCATCTTCCTTCAGGATCCTGGTAGGAACGATGCAGGATGGCTTGGTACACCACTCAATGTGAGTCATTTGAACCAATCTGGGTTCTTTTCTGAATTAAATTAGACTTTATCATGGCAAAAGAGCCAGTAAAAGATACGCCCGCACACCCCCATTTCGGAGCGACATGCTAAAATTTAAAAGACCAGCATGTACAATGCACAGTAACAGTGGCCATGGTATATGGAAATAAGATTACCAAGTTATAACCTAATGGTACATATTGAATCTTCATGCTCATGCATTCAGTCATTGTACTACTGCTTCTCAACAGTCCCCACAAGAAGACAACTTGTAATGCAGCTTCAAAGGAGCCTTCTGAATGTATTTGAAGTGCAATCCACTCTTCAGATGTCAACTCCACTTAGTTCGATGGAATTTATTCCTAGATGGGAATAGACAGGGTTTTGAGTCCTTAAAACCAGACAAATCATTATTTCGGTAAAAATTCCAGCATCAATTTAAGGTTCCTAAATGATTTTAGGAATAAGGTTCCTAAAATGAAAGTCTTCATCTCTTCTTTAAAAAAAAAAAAAAAACTAGTGAGGTGGATTGACTTCCTTCCATGGACAGGAATTTCTACAAAGGTGTCTGAATAACACTTTTTAAATGGGGTTACTAAATGGCAGCCAGCATGGGGTTCAAAGAAAAAAATATATGGAGAAGATGTGAAAGAAATTAGAATGGTTTTGGTAATTTGGGGAACATTTGGTATGAAACGCCATACAGCCTCAGGTTGTGACTAGGATTAGTTTGTTACACATGTGTATGTCTTTAAGCAAATCTATGCAGCTGTCAAAGCTGCAATATTGTTTTCACAGCATGTGAATAAATCCAAGATTCTGCCACACCCTGGCATTGGTTGCGGGCGCCTGTCATGTGAGTTCCCACAGCCTCATGAGAGGTGGCTCTCCCTCCCAACCCTACATCAAAAAATAGGAACAACTCTTTAACTTTGGTGGGAGCTGATGCCCTGGAGTGGTATGACTCCAGGAATTAACAAGCAATAATCCATAAATATGTGACTGAACGCCATACATTACAAAATGTAGCCCTTTGTTTGAAGGCGCTTGTAGGGAAGTGAGGCACCCTTCATCAGATGGAAAGCATGCCTTCTTTCAAGCACTTGACCAGACCAACTCTGGTTTAAAGTCAAGGATAGAGGGGATAGAATGGGCCCTTGAAATGGTTGCCTAGCAACCTTTGGACAGGAGACTGAGCAGGTACACAGGCCACGGCATTTTCCCTTATGTAAGGTATGTGTACAACTTAACACTAATTCTGTCTACATCTGCATGGGTCAGTGTGTTGTGTCGTTACAGTCGTGACCGACTCTTTATGACCCCATGTCCGTGGAGTTTTCTTGGCAGGAATACTGGAGTGGTTTTGCCAGTTCCTACTCCAGGTGCCTACAGCACCTGGTATTCCCTGGTGGTCTCCCATCCAAGTACTAACCAGGGCTGACCCTGCTTAGTTCCCAAAATCAGGCAAGATCAGATGTGCTTAGGGCATATGTGCCTATATATCAACATACACAATTTGGGATTTTGTCCGCTTTCTGAATGGGGGAGGAAAGCTGTAATTCCTTTTGTGTTACTAAAGGTGAAATGTAGAGCCCCCAAATCCAGTTGTAACTAGCTTTAAACTCAGGTTTAAATGCATGTCTTGTGAACCTCTGCCATGAACTTGAGGGACATTCATTTATAATTTTTCTTTACTCTCCACAAGCTTCTGGTGAATGCCTGAAGAAGGGGATTTCAATCCACGAAAGCTCACATGGATATTTATTATTTATTTATTCATTAATTTATTTAAAATATTTTATCCTACCTTTCTTTTTTTAAAAAAACTCATAGATCTCACAGAAGATATGTTGTTTGATTTTTTAAAAGGGATTGAGTCATCATCATCATCTTAAAACTAAAGGCACCACCTCCTGCATTTGTATTGTGTCAAGGACCACATGGCTCCCTTTGTGTGGTGGTGGTGGGGGGTTGACAACCTATGTGTTCTTTTTTTTACATGACTATAGGAGGAGCTCAGCTTTTTAGTATTATTATTTCTACAATGTGTCACATAATAATAAGGGTGACACTGTTCCTAAGCATGCTCATTTTCCTCACTTCTCAGCAAACTCAGAAAGCTGCTTCCCTATCTGGGATTTTGGATATTGTACATATCATAAGCATCCCTGAGTCTTGACATTCTTCTTACCTACCAGAATGTTTGGTTTACTACAGAGACTACAGTACTCTGTAAAAGGCAGGGATCATGGATGCTCAAATCTTGATGAAGTAAAAGTATCACCTGACTCCACTGGGGGAAAAAACACTATCTCTGAGATGGAAGTACTGAGCTGCTCTGTCTGTCCTGTTCCACCTGCACATGACACAACATACCGGTGTAGTAGTTAGAGGGTTGGGCTGGAACGCTGGAATCCTGAGTTCTGATGCTCACTCTGACATGAAGCTCACGGGTGTGATCTTGACCCAGTTGCACACTCTCAACAAGAACCTCCTCACACAGCTATTGTGAGGATGAAGTGAGGAGCATACATAACAGGTGAAAACAAAAGGAAAATTGCAAATAAATAAATAAATAAAAAGGAATAAATTGACCCTCTTAAAGACTAAGAAAGTGAGTTTTATTATTTATTTATTTATTTTTATATTTTTATACCGCAACTCTGGGTGGTTTACATTAAAAAACGCACAAGGAAATATAGAAAACCAGATTCAATACAATAGTACAAAAAGAGAAAACAAGCAAATAACCTTGAACAAGTCCTGAACAAGTCCATTCATTTCCTCAGGCTACTTCTTCTAAAACTACTGAAGGGAGGAGGAGGAGAACCACCTATCCTGCATTGAGATCACCAGGGGAATGAAATAAGACACAAATAATGTTAGAACTGCAGAGCTGGAAGGGACCTTACGGATCACTGAGTCCAGCCCCTGTCAAGACAGCACGAGAAGGGAATCCAGCTCCCAGCCTCAGGCTCCGCAGCCAGAGACCTCGGCCACCGACCGAGGTCACGGGCACGCAAACCAAGAGCTGCTCTTCAAACGTTACAGCTTCACCCTCAAGCCGTGAACAAGCATGCCGAAGCCCAGGAGCCCAACTCGTATAGACAGAAGGCCACCCCCCACCCCACCCCCGGCGCCGCTGAAGGGCATCTAATTCGGGCGGCCTCCTTAAGCCTGCCTGGGCGCCTTCGCCATCCACCTGTTCCATTCGGGGCGTGCGCTGCGCGCGTCGGGGGGCGTACCCCGAGAAATGTAACGTGTGAAACGGCCCAGTTCTCCCACCCAGCCCCCGACGATCGACGTTGGATGGCTCCTCCTGCATCCCCACCCCCCACCGCAACCCCGTCTCCGTCGCCCCTCCTAAATCTTCCCCAGAACGAGGCTGGGCGCCAGTGAGTGGCGAAGGGGTTAAGGGGACCGACTCTGCCTGGTTTTCTCCCGAGGGGGCCGCCGCCGCCGCCGCCTGGTAGTCTTCTCCTTCGCGCTCCATCATGTAGACGCCCGGGAGGCCCCCTCTTCGCCTTTTCTGCATGGAGCGGGTGCCTTGACGTCAGCTCTATGAATATTGCACGAAGAAGCCGGATTGCGAGAGCGACGGCGGCGGCGGCTCGATGTAGGCAAGGGGTCTATGCCGGAGGGGATGGCGGCGGCGTGGTGGGGCCAGAAGAGGCACTGATCGCCGCCGCTTTGGAGAAAGAGGAGAGCCGGCGCCTGGCGGCCGAGAGCGGGAGAGGAGGAGGAGGAGGAGGAGGAGGCGGCGGTGGCGGGAGCGGGAGCCGGCCGGGGAGCGCCCGGCAGGGGGGCTTCTTGCTCCTGCTCCCGCCGCCGCCGCCGGCGCGCGAGGAGGAGGCGGTGGGCTGCGCGCTCCTTCCCCACCGAGAGGTGGCCCCGGGGGAATGTGACATCAGCGGCAGGCACTGGGGCAGCGGGCGGGGAGGCAGGCTGCCCGGCAGCGCCTGTGCCACGGCGGCCACCACCGCCACCACGGCCAACTCGCTGCCTCCCGCTCCCCGCCTCCTGCCCGCGACGGCGGCGGCGGGGGCGGCCAGCATGTCTGCGAAAGAGAGGCCCAAGAGCAAAGCCGCCACCAAGGAGAGCGTCAGCCTCTTGCCCTGCTTTTATTTCGTCGAGGTGAGTGGCAGCCCGTGTCGCCTTGTCTTTCTTGCCCTGCTTGGAACTGAGCTTCTCCTTTAAGGTGGAATCCCCATTGCACACGACCGGAGCGTGCACGGGTGTTTTGTACACCAGAGGGAAATGGAACGCGCCACGGAGCCGGCGTGTGTGTGTGTGTGTGTGCGCGCGCCTGGCAACATCGATGGAGGCTTGATCTAGGGCGAGAGGGAGGTCTTTCCCCCCCAAAAAAATCACATCCCCTTTGAAAACGAGGTCTCTTGATCCCATCTTGAATTTATGAGAATGGTGGAGAGAGGGAATCCCTTTCCCCCTGGCCTTTCGATCACGTTCAAGGCTTGTGTCTCAGGTTGATGAGCAGAAGAGCCGACCTGCCAAGGAAAACCAAACACAGGCATATTTCTAGGTTTTTTTGGGGGGGGAGGGGGGCAGAAGGAAGCATTTAAAAATAAATAAAGGAAAATTTGCAAATGGAGGGGAAAGCTTGGTGAGATCATATCACGTGCCCTGGATCATCCCAATTTTGTTTCAGAAGAAAGGGGATTCTGCTTGTAAAGGGTCCTGGGTTTACATTATTAGTTGAGAAAATTAAAATGTTACTCTCTTGAGAGTGGGAATGGAACAAATATTTGTTTGCTGGCTTTCTTTGTTTTGGTTTTTTGTTTGCTTGTTTTTAATGGCTAATGAATGACAAAATGCCCAGGCAGGTACAGTAGATGGATTGTTCTTAGATGGATGTTCCTGCTTCCGTTGGTGGCCTAAGCCCTTCCAGGTTTCTTCCTTAAAAGCAACGAGATTTTGTGAATGTGGGGTTCCCCCCTCTCCTTAAAAGGCTGTTGGAACCGTCAGACCTTGCTAGCACCCTGCAGTCACTCCCTTTGGTGTGTTCTGGTGGTGTGCAGGTGTTTACATGGTGTTTCCCCCACAGCTGAGCAGTGAAGGAGGACTTCAGAGGTATGCCTGTTAACAGCTCAGAAAGTGGGCAGGGCTCCAGAAAGATCCATTCAAGTGGGATCCATTCAAGCCATTTTGCTAGAGGGGTAATTCAGAAGAGAAAAGAAGAGTGGGGATTATACTGGAGCAATCTGCAAGTGGTGGTCCCATCCCATCCCATCCCATCCCATCCCATCATTGCTTCTGCTGATAGCTTCTGCCCTGACAGACAAGGACAGCTTTGTCCATGAGAGCTGTGGACCATTTCCAGGTGGGAAAAGTTTCTGCAGGGGATTTAGCCACAACTCCTGGGATGGCTAAGTCAGTAGGTCATGCGGGGAGAGACGTTTGGAGAATTGTAGGTCAAAAAGTAACTTTCCCCATCCACGGCTATTTCCCAAACCCACAATTGCTCTGGGTCTCTGAATATGATCATATCCCACACCCACCTCAAATCTGGTGCCCTCAAGACAGATCAGATTCTTACTCTCATCATCTCCATCCAGAAGAGCTCCCAGCCCGCTTGCCAGTGGTGGCGGATATACTGCAGATGAGCTTTTAGTTTCAAAATCCAAAAAAAATGAAAGCGGAAGTTAAGAGGTATGCCGGCAGGATCAAACCTGCGATTCAAACAGACCAATAAAGCTGTTTGGATGAGCACTGAAACATTTCTATCTCTCAAGAAAAAGAAGCCCATATGCCATGACTCAACTTCCAGATAAACTCACCTGGATGACTGAGAATCTTCACAGACATATTGCTTCAAGGGGCAGCGTGTTGTTAGTCTGTGGATCTCCCTACCACAGGATGTGGTGATGGCATCTGGCATGGATGCCTTCAAAAGGGGATTGGACAGATTCCTGGAGGAAAAGTCCATCACTGGTTACAAATTATGATGGAGATGTGTAAACTCCAGGCTTAAAACCAGGGTATGTCCAGGGCCAGATGCAGGAGAGTGGTATCAGGAGACAGATATTGAGTCTCGTGTGCTCCTGGACACATTTGGTGGGGCCACTGTGAGATACAGGAAGCTGGACTAGATGGGTCGTTGGCCTGATCCAGCATGGCTCTTCTTATGTTCTTATGGCTGAACTGTTCTTGAGCTTTCTAGCCATTGGCTTCTGTTGGAGGAAATAACTGTATGTGCCATGCAGCCTGACCAACATCTTGGTAGAGTGTATGCATGTTGAGAACCAACGTGGAGTGCTAGATAAAATGTTGGACCATGACTCAGGAGGTCTGGGTTCAAATCGCCACTTGGCATGGGGGGGTGGTATTCGTGGTAAAACCACCCCTTGATCTTCCCAGGTACCCAGTTAAGGTTATACAAAATTAAAAGCAATTTGATGGCTCATAATAAAAATCTCAGCTGTGAGATAGTCTTTCTCGCTGGAAGCTTGATGTGCAACAGAGGAAGAGTCCCATGTTGTTTGTCTTAGACAGCCAAATAACTTGACCCATCCCTGAATTTATGAGTCAATGCAAATTAGAAAAGTTTTAATGCCAAATGCTCATTTCCCTCTCCTAAATCTGTTTCTTCTTCATGAATAAGGTCAATTTTGACTCTTGTTTCCCATGGCATGGAAGCAATGGACTGCCTAAGCTGAGGGGCACAGCCTTGATGGCGTTTGAGAAGATCCACCAACAGTAGATGCTATCAGGAAAGATCAAAGGAAGAATGATCCCATTCACGTTGTGAATGATCACACATCCATGGCTTCCATTGACCCGAAAATGGCACTGTTAGAGAAATGTTCCAAGAAGTGAGGTGCTTTCCCTGAAGAAAAACCTCACTTATTTCATGTCACTCTTGCTTAGCCAAGTGTAAACATGTGATGTTTTCGGAATAACTTGCAGAACACGCAGCTAAGGGGGGATCCAAAGAATTATGGGCTGTGGATCTGTCAAACTGAGCTGCTTGAAGGTAGAACTTGATATGATGGCAGTAGGACATCGAGAATGAGCCGTGGTATCATTATGCTTCCAGTTTTTTTATGGAAGCATAAATGGCAGGGGAGCTCTAAGCAGGGAAGCTCAGAGCACGATGAAGTCATTTTCTGCCTTTTCTTTCTCCAAGCACTGCAGGGGAGGAGGAGGAGAGGTGGGCTTAGCCTTTTGATCACTGTGCTATCAGAGTGAATGTGGATGCATCCGTCACCCTGCAGGAGCTGACACAGAATCACTCTAAGGCAGCTTTTTGCCAAACCATAGCTTCATGTACCACTCAAGGAATAGCTCTTGCATTTTTATATAAGGAAACCAAATGTACAGACGTCTCTGCACTGCACAATGCAAGAAGCAAAATGTACTGCTGCTATTTCAATAGAGCAAGAGGAGGCAGCCAGCCGGAGAGCTTTGAAGAGTGGGAGATAAAGAAAGAAATGTGAAAGTTTGTGTTTTTTGCAGCATGTGGCCAGGAAAGAAGAGGAGGGAAAATAAGAGAAGTCAGAATCATATGCTTATATAAAGAGGAGAGAATGCTTTCTCAGGTAAAGCATTTCAGAAGGGTTGTATAGAATCATAGAATCGTAGAATCACAGAGTTGGAAGAGACCTCAAGGGCCATCTAGCCCAACCCCCTGCCATGCAGGAACCCCCATCACAATATTTCTGACAGATGGCCATCCAGCCTCTGCTTAAAAACCTCTAAAGAAGGAGACTCCACCACCCTATGTGGCAGCATATTCCACTGCTAAAGAGCTCTAACCATCATAAAGTTCTTCCTAATGTTCAAATGGAATCTCTTTTCCTGTCGTTTAAAACCATTGCCCCGAGTCCTAGTCTCTGAAGCCATGGAAGACAAACTTGTTCCCTCTTCAATATGACGTCCTTTCAAATATTTAAACATAGCTATCATATCCCCTCTCAGCCTTCTTACTGAAAGGCTAAACATTCCCAGCTCCAGATTGTATTCTTGAGTTATTTTGGAAAGTGATTTCCCTTAATAGGGCTTTACTATTTGGGTTTGGGTTTTTTTTGTAGGGCCCAACTATGGAGCACCTTGAATTTTCATAGTGTGAAAAGGGGGGATGTCAAATGGAAGACTAAGGGGGGGGGAGGAGGACCGTAGCAGCAGTGTCTGGGAGTTGAGTCATGGCAACTGGACTTCATTTCTTGAGAGAAACGTGATAGCAAATGTACAGTGTTTTAATTTGAGGTAAGGCTTTTGTGGATTTGTCAGGGCAAACAAAGAGGTACTTGACAGAGCTAAGATTATTTTAAGAAAACATCATTTCAAGCCTAGGATTTCAAGCCTTGGATGTGCTCTATGCAGAAGCAGCCATCCAGTGAGGGGGGACTCCCCCACCCCACCCAAAGGGGCATTGCCTGCAGTGGCACAATCTTTCACACCCTAAATTCTGTGCAGTGAGCGGGGACATTGAACTCCCCCATCACAGATCTTCCTTGGAAAGTAGAAGTGCGGTTTCTCTCCAGGTTGTTACTGTGAGAGCCAGCCACAGGCAGCCAAAAACTTTGTCTGAAAAAAATCTGGGAATGTAGAAGAAGAAGCAACAATAGAGATGGGCTAAAAGCAGTTAGGATAGGCAGGTCCAAACTTCAGCCCTCCAGTTGTTTTGGACCACAACTCCCACAGTCCTTTGTCATTGGCAATACAGGCTTGGAATTCTGGGAACTGTGGTCCAAAACATCAAGAGGGCCGAAGTTTGGGCATGCCTGAGTTAGGATCTCAAATTTGGAGGTCACAGGTGGGTAAGTGTTACATAAAGGGCAGCAGCTACACACTGCCCACAGATCTACAATAAACTTGAGTGTGACACAGGACAACCGAAAGCTCCCATGCGGACAAATGTCTCAGGGCTTGGAGAAGGGAAATCCCTAGAATTTAATGAAACCTCCATCTTGCTCTCCCCTTGTTTGTGAAGTCTGGGCTTGATGCCAATGATCATTCTCTCTGATATTGTTTCATGCCATGTGAAATCACTATTTTCAATAAAATGTGGTTACCTGATGGCTTTTGAGGCAGAATCACTGTGATGATAATGGTTCTGGTGGCTTTTCAATAAAGGAATGGAGTAACTGCTGCAATAAATGATACAAATGATTACATCCCAACCATAAGTCAAATAGTCATTGAAATTGTAGCATTTAAATTCATGTAGTAGTCTCAGGAAAGTCTCCTCAATTTCTTCAGTTTTTCATAAACAGAACCAAGGGCCAAGTAGCTGATCCATCATATTAACACCTCTGTGAGGGTGTGTTCTGCTCTTCTTTTAAGTTTTAGGGCAAATGGTTCTAATAAAACTGGTGTGGTCTGGGGTTTATCTGGATGAACAGATAAGAGTGGTGTTGTTCAGCAGAGAAGCTGTATATTGTGGCCATAGTATCAGAGGGTTAGTTCTCAGTTGCAATGAGATCTGGAATGCTTTTGGTATCCCGGTTCACTGTATATTGAAGATCTGAAGCTATGTGCTACCAGTCTGTGACCTTTTGAGATCCTTGTTCTCTGCTATTATGTTTGCAAATCCTCTGACAGTGGCTAAGAGGACACCATTCAGCTCTATTTAATGTTTATATGCCAAAGTTGTCATTAGAAAGGAAAATGAATGCTAGAGAGCTGGCATACTTATCTGGTTTCACCACCTAGGTGAGTCGGACAACTGTGCTGACAAAGTTCAGAGGGAAGGCAAAGGTAATGTGAGAACCATTTGGTTTATATTTATAAACAAAGGATAGCATAAACATACTGCTTTGAACTCTATGCAAAGTTTACAGTTGAGACAGTAATATACACAAGCAAAAACACTTGTCACTCAAATCTATTGGTGGATAGATTCAGCTCATCCACTTTCTGTAAAAAAAGGTAAAGGTTCCCCCCGCACATGCGTACAAGTCGTGTCCGACTCTAGGGGCGGTGCTCATCTCTGTATTCAAGCCGAAGAGCCAGTGTTGTGCAAGTCCATGGCCACGTGGCCGGCATGGCCGCAAGGAAACACTGTTTTGCCTTCCCGCTTTTTACAGTGGTACCTGTTTATCTAGTTGCATTTACATGCTTTTGAACTGCTAGGTTGGCAGGAGCTGGGGTTATCAGCGGGAGCTCACTCCGCTGCGTGGCACCCGGGATTCGAACCACTGAGTTGCCAACTTTGCAGCTGACAGTTTTTCGGAGCCTTAGTCCGCTGAGCCACCACACCCCTTAGTAAGTACAGTACAGTAATGTAAATCATAGCGGTTAGGTGCTACTGGGTAATGAGTTTTCCTTGTTGCATGCCAAGTCACATTCCTGGCAGGTGATGAAGAATACAAGTGGAGACTCTCACTGGCAGCAATTTGCTCATTAACGCCATGGTGCTTATACTGGTGTAAATAACCAGTAGGGTTCTGGCCAGGAATATCAAATTAAATAACTGACCCTTGATTGCCCTTTACAGTAATTTGCTGCCAAAAGTGGCTGCTTCATATTACCCAGTGGTAGGGTCTCTCATGACATAGTATTTTTAATACTACCATGATTTTTAATACTACCATAAACCTTCAGTGTAAGAAGGTGTTACATTGAACTCCGAACAGTATTTTTTCACCTGCATCCCAAACAGAAATTTCCAGGCCTCCTACAGATTTCAGTAGTGAGCAGTTTGCAGCCTTTTTTCGAACTAAAATAGAGGCCATCCGTGCTGGCTTTGACTCCGGTTGCAGTGGTCCTGCTCCGCCATCCCCAGTCGCTGGTCCGCCTTCGTCGCCCCGGTTGGATGCGCTTGGGCGTGTTTCTGCTGTCGAGGTCTCCAAGGCTATGGCGCATTGCCGGCCTGCCTCCACCCCTTTCGATCCTTGCCCTGCCTGGCTAATTCGAGCTGCCAGAGGGACTATGGCCGAATGGGCTTCTGTCATCGCCACCACCTCCTTCAGTGAGGGGGTCTTTCCCTCTCGTCTGAAGGAGACGGTGGTAAAGCCCATTCTGAAAAAAACTGGCCTTGCGGTGGACGATTTATCAAACTATCGCCCAATCGCCAACGTCCCGTTTATGGGCAAGGTGATCGAGAGGGTGGCGGCGGTCCGGCTGCAGTCATACCTGGAGGATCGGCAGTGCCTCGACCCATACCAGTCTGGGTTCAGGCCCCGTCGGGGTACCGAAACAGCTTTGGTCGCCCTGCAAGATGACCTTCTCCGGGCGGCCGACAGGGGTTGCTCTACCCTGTTGGTCCTCCTGGATCTGTCAGCAGCCTTTGATACCGTCGACCACAGTATCCTACTGGACCGGCTCTCTGAGGTGGGAATCGGAGGCTCTGCTCGCAGTTGGCTCCGTTCCTTCCTGGAGAGCCGGCCCCAGTACGTTCAGCATGGGGGGGAGTTATCGGCCCCTTGGATTCTCCCTTGTGGGGTGCCACAGGGGTCGTCTCTGTCCCCCATGCTGTTCAACATCTACGTAAGACCGTTGGCGGGGCTCATCAGGAGTTTTGGAGTCTGCTGTCATCAGTACGCTGATGACACGCAGCTCTATCTCTCCTTTTCCACCTCTGCAGTGGAAGCTGTGGGGATCCTCGATGGGTGCCTGGAGGCCGTACTGACTTGGACCGGGGCGAACAGGCTTAGGCTCAACCCCGAGAAGACGGAGGTTATGTTCTTTGGGAGCTCGCCGTCGGGGTACAGTGGCCCTCTCCCCTGCTTGGGGGGAGTCTCCCTCCAGCTCGCGGATAGGGTGCGGAATCTGGGTGTGTTCCTGGACCCGGTGCTTACCATGGAGTCCCAGGTGGCGTCGGTGACCAGGTCCGCCTATTACCATCTCCGTCGGATCGCCCAGATCCGCCCGTACCTGGACGCGAACTCTCTGAGAACAGTGGTCCAAGCACTGGTGATCTCGAGGCTGGACTACTGTAACACCCTCTACATGGGGTTGCCCTAGACTCTTCTCCGGCGTCTGCAGCGGGTACAGAATGCGGCGGCTAGGATGGTGGCTGGTGTGCGTCGTCATGAACACATCACACCAGTCCTGGTCCGCCTGCATTGGTTGCCCGTTGCAGCCCGGGCCTGGTTTTAGTTTATAAAACCCTCCATGGCTTGGGACCGGACTACCTGGCAGAGCGTATTGCTCAGCGATCCACCTCGGCCCGTCCCGTTCGGCAGTCGCGAGCGCACTTGCTGCAGGTCGCCACCGTCCGAGAAGCCCGGAAGACAAGTACTCGGACCCGGGCATTCTCGTTGGCGGCCCCTAGCCTTTGGAATTCCATCCCTACCGAAGTGCGCTCTGCAGAGTCCCTGCTGGCCTTCCGGAAGGCTTTAAAAACCTACCTTTTCCAAGAGGCCTTTGGCGATTCTTATTCTTAGTTTTTTTTTCTCTTCTCCGCCATCATACGCTCTAGTTGATGAGGTGCCACTAGGTTTTACTGTTCTTAAATTTATTGTTGTAATTTTATTTGTTTAATCTTGTACTTGTGTGGCTAACATAGCCCTTCTAAGCCGCTTAGAGTTCGTTTGAAGATAAGCGGGATATAAATGCAAAAATAAATAAATAAATAAATAAATAAATAAATAAACATAAGTACTTGGTGTAGAACTGACTACCTTCAAGCAAGTTTTCCCTGAATGAGGGACTACCTACTATGTAACATTTTATGGATTACCATACATCAGTCCTGCCCAAAGTCCGGCCCGGGGGGGGCGGGCAAATCCGGCCCACCAGGCCATTCTGAGTGGCCCGCAGCTGGCTGGCCCACCCCTCCCTCCCCCTCCTTCACCCCATGTTTTTTTAAAAGAAAGTAGGTGGGGCTTGCAGTGGGGTGGCAGGGTCAGGGAGCAACCGGCCCCTGAGACATTCTCAGCCACCAAATCTGGCCCCCCTTACAAAAAGTTTGGGCACCCCTGCCATACATGATTGCATTGACTGATTTCATAAGAACTACAGTGTTTTCCATGTTCCTTTCCACCCCTCATAATAGATTTTTCTTTTCTTCTTGCATGCTATTTGTAGCTGTAATGTTACCTTTTAATGTTCCAAGATGCCTCTTCAAACTTCCTGTTCTTAACTTGAATATGTCTTAAATGTTCTGGACTTTATATTGCCCCTCATTATTGTAAGCTACCTTGGGTCCTTTTTCTAGGAGAAATGTCGGGTAAAATATTTTTTTTAAAGTATGGCCTTTATGCCGGCAGGCCAATCTCACAGTAGTACTCTCCAATGTTGTGTCAACACTACTTTTATAAATATAGCAATTCTCTTCTGTTTACTTTCAAAAGTTACCTTTTAAAGGTTGCTTTTAAGACATTTAGGAAAAAAAGTCTGGTTTTGTGCCATTATTTTATTATCCATTAAGTGACAAAGAAAATATTGTTTTGAGTTTTTTCAGTACATTTGCAAGGTGCATTGTCAACACTGTCCATTAAAGAAAACTAGATTATTTCCTTTTTATTCCGGCTGTGAAGATTCTCACTCATTTAGGTTAGGTTATCTGGAAGTTGAGTCATGGCAACGGGATTTCTTTTCTTGAGAGATCGAAACATTTTGCAAACCATCCAAGCAGCGTCATCAGTCTGGCAAAGCTTCTTGGATGAGTAGCAAAGCATTTTGATCTCTCAAGAAAAGTCCAGTTGCCATGACACATTCCAGATTCTTATTCTGGCCTTAACCTAGATGCCAAGAAGAAATAAGTAATGTGAGTTCCTTTTTGAAAGTTGAATTCGAGGTTCAGGTTTAGAATTTGGGGCAAAATCAAGCTGAGCTCCGCTACGTCCCTCCTTTCATCTTACATGTTACATTTAAACCACCTTTATTAACTTGTGAGGACATTCACAGTGGAAACAAATCAGATGTAAAATACAGCTAACTGTATCTTAGTTGAAATCACAGATTTTACAGCTGTGATGCAGAAAAATCTCACTTGGAATGTTAGTAGTCATCACTGGCCTCTTGTCACTGGGATCAGGTTTAAGAGCAGGGATTCTCCCAGCACCAAAAAAGAGCAATAGCCCCTGATAAGGGTCAGAAAAGTTTATTCCAGCAAAGATGTCATATGACTGCTATCTTTTGGAGTGAACCAGCCTGCCCCTGCAGTGGACCAGGCTGTAGTCTGGCTCATGTAGTCATGCAGGCTCATGTAGTCACCCTATATTACTTGTAAGTAACGAACAACATGCTACTAATAAAATAATAATAATACCACTCAATGAGTATTATATGTCCATTGAAAGTAATCCTTCCAAGGCCTCTCTTCTTATGTTCTTATGGTTCAACAATAGTTCTTTTTCCGCACAGAAGTCCACAGCCCGACTTTTCCCACTTGACTGCTGTTTGTAAGTCAGATACGATTGGCTTGATTACCAGCTGGTGTGATGGGTGGCTTCATACTAATTTTTACCACAACTGGCAATGATGACAAATCAACAGGGGGCTGGCATGGACCAAATGAGATTGCTTGAGGTCCATGTGCCATTTGTAGTCAAAGGACACACCCTATAGTCAACCACAGCTCTCTTTCCACAACTGCTATCCAGAAGCTAAGATAGTGTGTCCAATGCTTTGGCATGCAGGTTTTTCTCAGTAGTGCAAAAAATCCACCTCCAAAACTTTTGCTTTATTTCAGAAGGTCCGCATGGCTGTACAGCATAGAGAAAACATACTTTATTTGAATTATTCATGGGTTTGTGAAAAAGCAAATGGATGGTGTTTTCCCCCCTTATTATTGCATTGTGCTATAGTCGAATGGTGGGGAGGGTTGGTGTGGCTGAATTATGCAGGTCTCTTCTTTTTATCCTCCAGATGGAGTGGGATTTAGACCTTATATGTAGCACGGAAAGTTGCAAAGGCACAGATTATTTGCTAAGATATAAGGGGTGGGGGTGGGGAGGAAATTTAACTCCTGCATTGCCAGGATCAGCTCTGAGCACTCTTCCACGCGGGGATTTTAGGATGCTGAATAAATTCCAGTTCAACAAATGTGAAAGTTGTGGTTGTTTTGGTCCACACAGCAATTCTTCTTGTGGGATTCTATTGCAGTCTTTTGATAGTCTTTTAAGGCTTTTTAAATTATTTTGAAAAGGCATATCCAACCATCGCCCATCAAACTTTGACGCATAAGAAGACCTGCCCTTTTTGTGTCATCTGCCTGTGAGCATGCAAAGAACAAGCTTCATTTCCAAGATTCATCCCTAGTACACTGTCCAAGCAGTAACTTAACTAAATCAGGTATAATTGAAATAAAGGCACATTCTTTCTATGTGCCTTTGACTCCATGTCCCTCACTCTGTACTAACCCTGTCCCAAATTTTTTTGTCCAAGTGGGGCACAGATCTTGTACTCTTTAAAGCATGGTACACCTTAATAGTAGTCTAAAAGCTAAGGGTGAACAGCATCAAGAGCAGAAGTTATATATACTTACTAAGGTTATTCTGCCACTTTCTTCTTCCCACAACCTACACTGGCTAAATCCAGTAGTATCCTGAATGCTTCAAAGGGATATTCTGGGTTTGCTGCAAAAGTTCAACAGCAAACCAAAAATATTCTTTAAGACACCTGCAAGCATTTATGTGATGTTTTCTGAGTTTCTAATAGCTTTGTGGTTAAATGCCTGTACTCCAGGTAAAACTGTGCTCACAACCTGGGATTCAATCCCAGGTAGAAGGCTCAAGGTTCACTCAGCCTTCCATCCTTCCGAGGTCGGTAAAATGAGTACCCAGCTTGCTTGGGGGGGGGTGCAATGTATAGCCTGCATACTGTAATTAAATTGTAAACTGCCCAGAGACTACTTGAAGTGGTATGGAACGGTATATAAGCAGAGCACTTTGATTTTTCCTTTTGCACCAGCAGGAGAGGTGGTATTGGCCCTAAAACTTGCCAAAGTTGCCTAAACCTTCTGTAACTAATCAATAATAAAGTATCCTCTGGATCTGGTCGGGTTGTGGATAAAGAAATACTGGATACTTCCTCTGCCCTGAAATAGGGTGTTAGTCTAGGACACAGCAGTGGGGGTTTGAATCCCCACTCAGCCATGGAAGTTCTCTGGGGGTGTGGAACTGGAAAAACCACTCCTCACCGTGAAATCCCTATTAGGGTTTCCATAAAACAGTTTTGATTTGACAGCACAACAACAGCAGCAGCAAAAGTCTTTGGAATGTACTTATTCAAAGCCCACTGTGTGGAACATGATTCTTTCATTCATGTCCTAACCATGTAGACTTCAGGTCTTCTTGACTCACAGTACCACCTCAGTCTTGTGTTATAAGAACCAAGCAAAGCCACTCCCTAACATCCACGATGGACTTCATACTGAAGGCATGAATGTCATGGGAGACAATATACACAGCACATTCAGCACGACCCCATTCAGGTAGCAATAACGTGTGAGTGAAATGCCTGAATGGGACTATTATCTATTTGTGACTATCGTTACCTTCTCAGCAGCTGTCCTAGCTGGGTAGATGTCGTGCTATAGTCCAAGAAGGTAACTCTTAAAAGCTTCAGGGTATGAGTAGCATTTAGTGAGAGAAAGGAAGGCATGTACCAGGAAACTCACATGGGTGCCCATTACAGGAGGTGCATAACAGGTAAATACAGTGTAACTACAGCTGTGACAGCGGGTGTGCTCTTGTGCCAAGTGGCATGGCCCTACCAGACCCACAACTAAGGTATGTGTCATTCAGGGGAAACCTGGATTCCAACCCCTCCTGGAGGGCATGGAATACAGTGATCTCCTGCCTATTGTGGACGTTAGGGACTCGACTCGACCTGCAGTAATTGAAAATCCGCGATATGCGGATGCAGGTCAGGTTGGGCCTGGGGGGCCTAACTGGGGGCTCTTGTACTTACCCCCAGCCTGATGCTGTCTCAAACAGGCCTGCAAGGGCCTTCCCAGGCCTTCTGGAGGCCCCTGGGAAGGCCCTCGCACGCCCGTTGAGGGCAGCGCCAGTCCTGAGGTAAGAATGGGAGGCCAGAAACAGCCTTTGGCCCTTACCCCAGGGGCCTTTTTGCATATACTATGGTCCCGCAATATATGAACTGTGAAAGGGCGGGGGACCACTGTATTACAAAGTACATATACTATTTTGTCCTTTTGGCAAACACACCCCTGCACTAGTGTCTGGGGCACATGCTTTGATTGTGCCTCTAGCTGCATTAGCCTTTCCCATTTCCCATGTTCATGGAAGGGACAGCATCTTCTACAGAGCCCACGATTTAGAATAAGTAGGCATTCTTTAGCAGCACCAGTAAATCTGAACTAACTTCCCGATTCTATCGACTGAACAGTTGCTTTGTTATAAACAGTCTCTGTAATCTCCGTACCAGCTGTGCACACACCCAAGGAACCAATCCTGCTGCTCAGAGGTGGGCGTGTTTGAAGGTGGGCTCATGTGTGCCGAGAATATTGCTCTACTTGTTTCAGGAGAAAGTACTTATGTAATCACTATATGTTCCACAGATATCTTTCTCTTTTATGCATTTTCACAGCGAATAAATTGAAACCTTCCCAATAGCCTTTTTGCGCCCCACTGGAACGTGAAATACTACTGTAGTCTTGACACTGTGATTGCCCTCTTGTAAGGTTTCACTTGGTCCATAAATTCTTCAGTGAAGTGAGGCCTACAAGGCTATTCTATTTTAGGAGGTGTGACATTAGGTTTGAACCACCCTGACATTTCTCTTGTGATTTCCCACATTTTCCCCCTCAGTTTTGCCCACTGAGACATGACCTCTTATAACTTCAGTACTGCGTCCGACTGAGGAGGCTAATGAAAGCAAGTTGGAGGAGAGAGTGGAGGTTACACAATTGAAACCTGCATGTTCTTACGCAGGAGTAAATCCTTTTCAATGCCATGAGCTTTATCTCCAGTTATTGAAAATAAATAGATGATTTGAGCAAGGTACATTTTGTCTCACGTTGAGTCTTAGGAGGTAGGAAGTGGATTTTCTCAATGACAGCCATGACTGTGATGAAAATCTTTCTGTCCGTAGGAAAAAAGTATGTTTGTCCTTTAATGCTCAGAACTGATGGTGTCAAATTGTCAAACAGTTCTACTAAAGTCAGTGACATCATGATTTCCAAAAGTGATAGCGCTCCCATTAAAGATGGGTGTATTTCAGGATGTGAGCCTTTACAGTGAAAGAATTCCACCACAAATGCTCATTTCTGCTGGAGAAAGACTTTAACTGTATCTTACTGTGTGTGTATTGGGAACACATTATAAGACTGAGAAAAGCACATAAGACATTACCCTGAATTTATTATTTTATCATTTATTTTTTAGTATTTATCATAATATGTCATAACAAATAATATCTGCTGTATGTTATCCTTCAAGGAAAAATACAGTGGTACCCCGACTTAAGAGCAGCTCGACTTAAGAGCAATTCGACTTAAAAGCAGAAATCTGTTGATGTTTTAACTGCTGCCTTACAAATTTTAGATATGGTCTGCTTGATTTTAAAAAAAAGTTTTTCATTTTTTTCATTTTTTTAACTTTTTTCAATTTTTTAGATAGGTGCCCTGACTTAAGAGTAGTTCGACTTAAGAGCATGCATTCAGAACAGATTAAATTTGTAACTCAAGGTACCACTGTAGATGGAAATCATGGCCCAGGGCATAGAAGAACATTCTGGTTTAAAAATTTAAGCCAATGGGTCGCAGTGAGCATAGCTTCTCTATTTAGAATAATTTAAGATTTTAAAAAAACCAGATTGTGCTACTGATCGCCAATGTTCTACGAGGATATCGCACTTGAAGAAGTAGTAGTAGTAGTAGTAGTAGTAGAAGATGATGATGATGATGACGATGATTTATCATTTTGTGCATTGAAAGCTATGAATTGTTTTGTAATCCAAAAAGCTCCTCCCAACCTACAGTATATAAGCTCAGAATCTTAAATAAGAAGCTCCTGCACAATGATCATCAGTAGACTGATTATCAGACAGTAGAATAAAATAACTTTATTACAATTGGGATTGCTGTAACCAGGCTTTCACTTATGTTCAAAATCTCTTTCCACTACAGTTAAACTGAAGGAAGTCATTTCTAAGATAGTGACAGGAAACTGACTGAGACTGAAATGTTGAGGCTGTAAGTTGCAAGTGAAGGGAGTCCCATTGAACTCAAGAGTCAGCTTCTCCATAAGTTCCACTGATCCAGTGGTCCTACTCCAGCTGCAACGTAGCTCATCTTGAGTTGAGCTATAAATACGTTTTAATTTATATGGTGTGTAACCCACTGAAATTAGGTTTTCAAGACATTTTTCTTAAAATCCGTAAAATCTGGAGTTTGTCTGGAGACAAAAAGTTTCAGTGAGCCAATGAAATATTTTATATTGCCTCTTTAAGAGACTCTTCACAGTATGCATTATTTGTATTGGAATTAGAGATGAGCACAAAGTGATTCGGCCCACGTCGCTTGAGAGAAATTTGTATGAAAAATGTTTGCCATCAGAGAGACTTATACCTCCCGTTTTAACACTTGTTTCCTCATATGACCATATTCCATAAAACATTCAACTGAGTGCTGGTTAAAACTGGACCCTTGGATCCAGAAATGTACTCCCCAGATCATCAGTTGCAAATGCATTGTTTTTAATGGGTCCAGAGAAAGATGGGACCTTTGCTTTGACACTGCACTGGGCACCAGTGCAGACAGAAAGCACCAGAGGTTTCTTTGATGCTTTCGAGGTGTCTCTCAAGTTCAGCACTGTCAGGTCTCGTTAGAATCAAAAGCAGTCAGATCCTATGGTCAGCAGAGGAACCAGAGGCAGAAAACTGTGTCAGGGAGAGAAAGGTGATAGGGGCACCTGGAAAAGTTGCCTCTCTGAGCTGCAGGTTCTAGTAGCCAAGAGCCATGCTGGTTGGGGGGTTATGGAATTTTAAAAATCTGATAAATTAACTTATTCCCAGCTCTGGACAGTGGCAGACTGAGAGAACAGTAAGAGGCTTGAAGCAATGTTTTCGAATCATGCATTTCTGCACTTTCTTTTGGCAATGAAGTGTGATGGAGTTGGGGCATTAATTTTTTTATTATTTTAATAGGAGCATTTTTAGAGACATTTTAGTCAGGATTTCGCCCCTGCCCCAAGGTTTTTGCAGTTTTTGAGAAAAAAATCCACATTTTCAAGGGCCTTTTTCCACATTTCTGTCAAAGGTGCATTATCGGGAAATGCAAGGAGCGTGACCTTTTTACATGAGTTAGCAAATGAGTAGCAGTGGGTCCAATTGTCTGTGCCTTTTTGATGACTGGGTACATTTGTACTTGCCGCATGAGTACAAATGCAACACTTAGAGGGAAGCCACTAGGTTTAGACTGCTGCGTTTTTGCAACTTGCAGAAAACACAGCGGGAACATGTGCTTAGTTCATTAGTTCAGTCCTGGAGGGGAAAACTCCTGCTGGACGCCACATGGGGTCCCATCTCGAGACATCCATCTTTTGACCCAAATCAAGACAATGGTGATATTGGGAGCTACACACCTGCTCTTCTTCTGCACCTACAGAAGGAAACGTTATTGAAGGTACATTGAGACTCAGAGGCATCCATAATTTCTGGCCCTTGATACGATATCAGAAAGGAGACTTGCAGGGACTTGTTTCTACTTTGCAAATACCTTATTCTTTGGGGATGAAAGGGACCTTTTCTGCTTTGGCAGAGGGACAAGATTAGAGGGGGAAAGTGTTCTGCTCATATACCTACCCATTGTACTTCAAGCAGTCCCCGGGTGGTTTGCAATTTAATTATGCAGGCTGCACATTGCCCCCCCCACCCACCTGTGAGCTGGGTATTCATTATACTGACCTTGGAAGGATAGAAGGCTGATTCACCCATGAGCCAGTTTACCTGTCAATGAAGATTCTCAGTCATCCAGGTGAGCTTATCTGAACCCCAGGCGAGCACTCTTTTAGCTGCAGTATAGCAGTTTAACCACTGTGCAACAAGGCTACAGGAAAAGAAAAAAAAACTCACGCTTGGTATTTGCCCAAGAAGCTCTACTTTTGACTGATGGAGGCTCATCACTTTGAATTTGCTTTTAGTACAAATTTTAAATGCACTGTCCAACACATAGAATCTATTTTGTGGCATGATTCAGTACTTTGGGATGGTACATGAAAGTACCTGTACAACTGGAGAGATCTGAGGATTTAGTCTATTGTACAACTACTTTTCTGCACTTGAGACTTCAACTAGATTCAAAACCATATCAAGAATTCATAATTTGACCACAACATGGTGCCATGAAATACACTTGGTGCTTCTGCCCAGGGACTAGCTCTGTGCTTTTAAGGTTACTATCTCATTAAAGATGTAGACTTAGAAAGTACATTTTAAAGCTATTCTTACAGCTAGCTTAGTGCAAATGTCTCTTTCTGTTTATCCATTTCCTCCTGCCTTCTATATGCCTCCCAAAAAGTGGTATTTAGGAGTGAACTTTTGTGCCGCCTTCTCCTAGAACTGTCAAGCTAATGGCATTTCTGCGAAAGGAAACAGAAAATAGTTTTCCATGGGCATCAAGCAGCCTTTTCGTCCCATGTGTAGTACAGCTGAATTTCCTCCTTGAGCAAAGATTGCCAAGTTTTTAGTGTGTTGTTTTTCAAATAGCAACTCACATGCCCCCCCCACCCCCCCCCCCACCGGGGGGGGGGGGAGTTTCTGCTCAGGTTGTAGAAAGACCTACGCCACTTAGTACTATCGCTGAAATATGCTCCCTTATCCAGAAACAAAATGGCCTCTGGAAATAGAAAATAAGTACATAGGGAGACAGCTGGGAACTTTCTTCATCTTACTATTTACTTAAACTGAGAGGCTTCTGCTTCATTCTACACTTTTTACCAGAATGAGCTTTAGGGGGTGATACCGATACATGCAGCAAGATTTATGGTTCTAGTTTAAGAGGAGGTAGCCGTGTGAGTTTGTGCTGTCATGGTAGGCAAAAACAAAAGAAAATGCAAGAAGACAAAAATGTCTCACATTAAAATATAGCATTTAGTCTCTAAGGTGCCACAACATTTTTGGCATCTATGGTGCCGTTGATTTCGTCACCTCAGGAAGCTCTGTGTGATCCAGCTGACGCATTTACAAACTGCACATTCCTCAGTTCCACCTTGGATGCAAGTCAGGGGCATGGAGCCCCTCTTCAAAATGCTTCCGATGTCTCAGTCCAAGTGTGTGTTCTGCCACTTGTTAGAATCTAAATACTGTACAGTATTTCTCCATTTACTGTATAAGACTATATTTTTGTCTAAAATATTGAAGGTCGACTTATATACATGGAAGTTGGCCAAGAAGAGAACCATGCAGTTGCAAAACTGTGGTTTTGGGTTGGAAAAGTGGGGGTTGTATTTTACACGTGGGTGGCTTATAGACAGAAAAAGATGGTAGTTCGACTCACCAGTGCTATGTGTGTATTTTAAGGGTCCTTGGGCTATGGATTTGACCAAACTCCGGGAGGCAGTGGAGGACAGGAAGGCCTGGTGAGCTCTGGTCCATGGGGTCAAAAAGAGTCAGACATGACTGAATGACTGAGTAACAACAACAACAACAACAACATATCTATCTATCTATCTATCTATCTATCTATCTATCTATCTATCTATCTATCTATCTATCTATCTATCTATCTATCTATCTCAGGCATGTCCAAACTTTGGCCCTCCAGATGTTTTGGACTGCAACTCCCACAGTCCTTTGCCATTGGCAATCTAAGCTTAGAATTCTGGGAGTTGTGGTCCAAAACATCAGGAGGGCCAAAGTTTGGACATGCCTGATCTATATGTTTAAAGAAAAATTAGATAACCCATTACAACACCCACTTAAAATCTTATTGTTGTTAATATTCTTATCCCCCAGGCACTCATTACTTCTTGTTAATACTTTTATTGCATTTAGGATTTTTACGGAATGGCATAAACTTGAACAATTCTGCTCGAAGCCTAAACAGCGCCTTTGAAACATTATTTAGAAAGTAACACAGAAATAAGACGTGTGCTTCTCTTTGAGCAAATGTGTAGATTCAAATTGAACCGGGGTATTTTTCTGCATTTTGAAGGCAACCCTAGGGTGGAGCAAAGAGCCCAAAGGTCACCTACAGGGCAGAACATCGGCACCACGGATCTCCTAAGTTAAGTCTAGCTTTCATGCAGCGTGATTAAAAGTGGAGGAAGAGAAAAGGAAACCAAGGAAGATGATGGAGTGGTATGCTTTTTACCTTAGGAAATGAAGCTTCCTTGTCTTTCCTGATGGGAAAACCATTTAATACATTGTTATTCTGGTAGGCGTAGTGCCACTGATTTCAGATGCCATGAACTGAAAGAGCTTTGGAGGCCAACTGAGACTTCCTTCTGGCGCTTGTGGGGAAAAGGGACAAGTGGCAGTTCTGTAGACTCCCTTTTGTTGCGCCATTGTTTACCATTCACTCTAGAACCTGGTCTTGTTGATTTTGTTTCCCCGTTGACCAGAATGGCAGAGGTCCAGAATGGAGTCATGAACTCTGACAAGGATTAGTTTAGAAGGTCAGAGGATGAGGCAACCCCAATCTGCATGCCCTTTATTCAAGCACAGAACAGGTTGTGGCGGGGTGGGATGAGGCTCTGCACATGACCATCTAAAAGTAGCTACAAAACATTACTTGTTAAACCAAAATATAAACGTCACCATTTCCCACTCATTGTGAATATTCCTGACTATAACTTCACTATGTTCTCCCACACCACACCACCCTGTTATCAAAGGGTCTTGTTATTTTGACTTGTATTCCTTTTTGTGGTTCAAAACCAGGCTATATCTGAGGGGGAAATTGACAAGTATTTTAAGACTTCCCTCAGTGGAATTACCTCATCAATCCTTTAAGTTGTTTCTTACGTGTACCTAAATGGTGAAATCAGTATTCAGCAATGCTCATTTCATTATCCTTTTACTTCTAAAATGAATTGAATACCTTTCTCCCAACAATCAACATAGGCAATGTACAATGTCCATCATTCACATCACCAGCAATAGTAAAAACAGTAGTAACAGTTGTTTCTAGCAGATTAGACTGCAAAAGAGAAAATTAGACAAAAATTACAAAAGAGTCGGGGCACTGCAAATTAGAATGACAAATAATTACCTTCACTCTATGACATCTGTGCAGGAGGCTGCCTTTAAAATGTAAGGACTAGATCCATAAAACATTAGATTTTTAGTGTCAAAAATTTCCATGTTCTTCTGTAATGGCTTACATCAGAACTGGTTTAAGTATTAAAAAGACCAAGAGATTACATAGATGTAGCTTCATAGAGTGCAGTTCTATGTTTGCTCAGAAGTAAATCCTTCTGTGTTTGTGGCACTTGCTAATAGGTATGTGTCCCCAAAGCTTGGAACATTGAATTTAAAAAAAAAATAGTTAAAGCTAAACATTATAAGTTGGGGGGGGGAGTGGACTCATTACTGTCAATGCTAACATTTGAAAACATTTGATATGTGAAACTAAAATCAGTAATGCATTGACTGGACATTAGTGGGTATGCCCTCTGCAGATGGCATCTATCAATCCACTCACCTCTCTAAAATGAAAGAGACCTAGGCTTCCCCTTTAAGATGTACTGGGTAACATTTATCCCTCTCCCAGCTGTGCCCTCCCAGGTTTCAAGTCCAGCACGTGGGCAGATCAGAGGGTTGAGGGGTGGGTTGGCCATCGTTTACAGGGAATCGCTTTTTGTCAGCACATCTGCGGCGCTGGTGAGTCCTGTGTTTGAATGCCTTCATCTATTGGTGGGGCAGCAGGACAGGTTTGGC
The DNA here is from genome assembly GCA_023846285.1 of Phrynocephalus versicolor. NCBI lineage: Eukaryota > Metazoa > Chordata > Lepidosauria > Squamata > Agamidae > Phrynocephalus > Phrynocephalus versicolor. Next base: position 22,278,198 of record JAHTLZ010000129.1, read on the forward strand.
ATTGTGCTGGGGTACCGTGCTTCCTACAACCGTGCACCATCCCTACCAGAGCTCACTGAGTTCATCTCAACTGCATTGTTGAGGTCTCCCCGCCTTTTGTCGATAGGGGACTTCAATGTGCATGCTGAGAGTGAGTTTTCAGGAGAGGCTCTGTATTTCATGGAGTCCATGGCCTTCATGAACCTGTCCCAGCATATTTGTCCCACCCATAGAGCATCTTTCCATCTTTGGCAGATTGTCCAGATCTGCCTGTACCTGGACAAGGCCTCCTTAGGAACAGTTATGCGGGCACTTGTGATCTCGAGGATAGATTATTGCAACGCTCTCTACGTGGGGTTGCCCTTGTACAGTGGGTACAAAATGCAGCAGCCAGACTGGGAGTTGGTGCGGGCAGATATGACCACATCACCCCAGTTCTGGCCCATTTGCATTGGCTACCCATTGTGTCCCAAATAAGGTTCAAGGTACTGGATTTGACTTACAAAACTCCACAGCTTGGGACCTGAGTACCAGACAGAACGGATCTTTCAGAGGTCATCTGAGGCCCGACCCACCAGAATGTTTCACGTGCTCTCACTTTGGATGGCCACTACCAGGGAGGCCAGGAAATCGATCGCTCGAAACTGGGCCTACTCTGTGGCCACCCCTATACCTTGAAACAAACTACTGAGTGAGATTCACTTAGCACAGTCCCTGCCGGCCTTCAAAAAAGCTCCCAAGACCTTGCTTCTTAGAGAGGCATTTGTCGACCAATTGTTTTTTTAAAAGATATAAGCCACCATCTTGCTGATTATTTTATTACTTTTGTTTATTATTATTATTGATCTATATAATTCATATTTGTTTTTAATTGATAATATGCTGTAAACTGTGCAGAGTTCTCCTGGAAGACGGGTGGTATAGAATAAATAAATAAATAAATAAATAAATAAATAAATAAATAAATAAATAAATAAATAAATAAATAATAACAATATTACCTTTATTGTCAATGTACAACATGTGCACAATGAAATTGGCTGAGTCTCCCTTGCCCACCCCCACCACC
>JAHTLZ010000129.1:22279255-22314008 GCA_023846285.1 Phrynocephalus versicolor
TCCCTCCCCCCATCCCGCTAGCAACCACTCAGTCTTATTGCACCCTGTGTACTTGACACAGAATGCGTCAAACCGGGCCTCACAATGGACTTGACTAAACCAAAGCTAAGAATCTGTGGTACTTCCCAAGGCTTCTAGGAATTAACCGTAAGGACTCCTAAAGTTGGGAGCCGATGCTGTATAAAGAGTACAGTGGTATATAAAGAATCTACAGTATTGACTCTTCTCATTTATCCTTCTTTGACAGAGCATGGTAAGGAACAAAACTAGGTACAGCCGTGGAGCCTCTGAGAAATGATTCATGAATATCCTGAAAAAGCATGGGGGGGAACCCCTTAATATTTAATTCTTAATGTGTAATTATCTTTTAAAATTTAGCTCTTTGCTCTGCTATATAATTTAATGCATTGGCTGACATCCATTTGTGTAAAGGTATGCCACGTTGTTATGTGCTGTGAAGTCACCTCTGACATAAGGAGACCTCAGGAATGGACAATCTCCAAAATGGCCTGTCCTCAACAGTCATCTTCAGCGCTTGCAAACTCTACCCTGTGGTGTCCTTTGAAGCCTGGTGGGTGGGGTCCATCCATCTTGTATTTGGTCTGCCTTTTTTCCTGCGGCCTTCAACCTTTCCAAGCATGATTGTCTTCCCCAAAGAATCCTGCCTTCTCATATTGTGTCCAAAGGCAGGACAACCTCAGTTTCATCATTTTTTAGCTCTAGGGATAAAGGTTTCAGGTGTGTTGGTCTTTCAGAAATCCAGAATACAGTATTCACAAAGCTTTCCTCTAGTACCACATTTCAAACAAATTATTTGTTTTCCTGTTCACTTTCTAAGCCTGATAATTTCATCAGTCACAACTGTTTTGGGGAAATTAAAAGTTTCTGATTCTCCACTCCACTCCTGGCCAGTTTTCAACACTCCCTTGAGATACCTGGGGAAACTTAAAGAGACTGCAAGACTGAGGAGGGGGTCTTTAATTTCCCCAAATTGCCATACTTAGGGATCCAAACCAGTTTTGATCTGAGCACTCTTCCATTTCCCTTTGCCTCACTTTGGATTGCTTCAGAATACTACCAGCTTACATGAGCATCTGAATAAATCCCAAGCCTAAAGTAAATGCCTAATTAAAATATTGTTCATGGTAGGAAGTAAAGGGAGCTTATTAATCATACTGGTCATTTTCACCCACATTCATTCTCAAATAAGGCCTGTTGGACAGCATCTTTTTGCTTAGTTGCCCCAGCAAAAGGGCACGGATGTGAATTGCAGCAGAAACTGCTGTAGCTTTCATGCTTTTATCCCTTGCTGTGCACCAGCTCACACTGTGAAACATGACTTGTTTGGGAAATGAAAAGACTCCAGTTATTGTAGAGGGCAGCAATAACTCATGAATATTTTTTTTCCTCTTGTATTTTCCTATGTTTACACTGGAGTTGAACAAGGAGTACCAGTGCTGACTTATTAACTAACAGCAAATCACCACTGCAATTTATACAATCACATTTATTTTGAGGGTAACTAACCCAATATGATTCTGGCCACTGTTTTCCATTTAACATCATTCTAGCACAATAATTTTATAATAATATGTTGCTTTTTTAAGAAGCTAATTAGTGCCTTTCCCATCATCCCATTCTTCTGAAGGTCTATGATTTTTTTAGGTACACATTTCAAACTGGAGCAAAGATTAATTGTTAAATCATCCTTCTATGTCACCCACTTTAATATTAGTCTGTTCCTCTGTTCCATAAATGCCTGTCCTTGAAATCCCAGTCTGAAGCCAGAAAGATGAATTCCTCCCTTGCAATTAATGCCGTGCACATAGGGGCCTCTAATTATGCTTGATATGTTCAAGATGTGTGAATGCAACGCCGGTACCCGCAAAGCTCTTACTGTCCAAAGCAACACCCAAGAAATATTCATAAGCTTGTACAGTAATAGCCACTTGTCACTTTTAGGCTGTTCAACATACACTGCGTTCTCTTCACTGTGGTTGTTTTAATTTGGTATGATAGAAAAAAGAGAGGAGAAGTGGATTTTGCCACATCCAGCAAACATTGTGTTGTCACTTGTGTGACAAGAGCTGACAGTGCTGGCATCAGGCAGAATAAGATGGCTCACTAGGGCATGATTTGGGGTGCCGTAAAGCCTTTCATAATTTGGGATATCCCAAGTGAAATTATTAACGATCTCCTTTATCCCACCTACACCTCTCTACTTTCTTAGCTTATACCTTTCATACACCCCCCTCTCTCTCACGTGTGTGTGCGCGCACACAGACGCACGCACACACAGACACATTAAGGAAGTGGGAAAGTGCTTGTGGGATGGCATTACAGTGCATCTTGACTGGAGTAGCCAAGACGAATTACTGTATTCTCGCTCCCTCTCAGAACCTGCTGCAACATCTTGAAACAATTTGCTTGCTCTGTGGGACGTGCGCCCTTTCTCTTACATATGCAACCCCCTGCCTGTCCCTGAAAGCTTTGTCCTCCAGGCAGGGCCAGGATATGTTTTCGAGGGCTGCACTAGCAGGAGGATTCTAACAGTACATGCCTGGATGCAATCCAATGGAGTTGTGAATTTCCCCATCATTATACATTGTAATGTGTTAGACCAGGGAGAAAAGAACCTATGATTTGGCCAACTCTGATCTGCCCCAGCTAGTGTGCCCTAGAAATGGTGACAGATATCATCCAACAACACAAAGGCAGGCAGAAGGTCCCTACCTGTGTAACGGATGGCAAGGTTTCCATGCTTTGCAAAATATTTGAAGTATCCTTTATCCCAGCTTCTCCCAAATGTTTATCCTCTCGTTTCTTAGAGGAACATAGAGACCTGTCTTATCCAGAATCAGACCATTGTTTCATCTAGCCCAAAATTCCGACTTTGACTGGCAGCAGCACTACAAGATGATCTTCAGCCAAAGCAGGATCTTAGTATTCCCTGATGGTCTCTCATTCAAGTTCTAAATAGGCCAGTCAGACAGTAGTCTGTTAGAAAATGCAGGTGTTCATCATGACAGTTCCTGCACATCCACTGAGAACAAGGAGAACCCCAAAACACAGGTTGCTGGTAGTGATGAACACGAAGTAGGTAGCTGCTGGAGGAGGTGGGGACTGGCAGTCCCTTTTCTGCCAAGAATGGTCAATCACCCAATGAGAAGGACCCAGGCAGCATGCACTGGCTAGTGAGTGGGGCAGCTGGCCTTAGATCCAGGGAGGGAATGTGCAGCAACTTGATGACTTTTGAAGACTCATTTTGTGCCCATCTCTAGTTGCTGGATTGGTCTGTATTAATAAATGGGGAACAGGTCATTTGTATAGCTAATGGCTCTTATTTGATTATTTGAGATGAAAAAACCTCATATCCTTTGCACTGCAATCCTGATTGCTTGTTATAGTTTGCTACTCCTAGAAAACCTGCCCTTGCCGTTCTGAGGATTGGGGCTAAATGGCAAGGAAATTGGGAAGGCTGTGGCTGTGGCAGATGAAGTCATAGCCCCTGTTTCTTGGCAAGTCCCAGGGCTTTAACCCTACAATCTCTGGCTCCAGTGCACCACAGGCTGTAACTCTATGTTTAGCTTTAATGTTGTCTTCTAATGCTGTAAGATATCCTTCAATTCCCTGTTCTCAATACTTGAACATGTTTTAATTGTACTGGACTGTATGTTGTCCCTCATTACTGTAAGCCACCTTGGGTCCTTTACCAAGGAGAAAAGCCGGGTAAAAATGTTCATAAATAAATAAATAATAAATTTATTGTTTATGATAATAAATAAATAAATAAATTAATAAATAAATAAGTAAATAAATAAATATGTTGTCTGTATAACCATTGTGACTCAACATTAGATTGATTTGACTGTGATTAAGCCCCAATGGGTAGGTGTTGCTTCTAACCACTTCTTCTCATTCTTCCTTCCCAGTTGCCGATCTTGGCTTCTTCTGTTGTTAGCCTCTATTTCCTCGAGCTGACTGATGTCTTCAAGCCAGTTCACTCTGGATTCAGCTGCTATGACCGGAGTCTCAGTATGCCGTACATTGAGCCATCACAAGAGGCCGTTCCTTTCTTGATGTTGCTCAGTTTGGCTTTTGCTGCGCCTGCCATCACGGTGAGTGAGAGATGGTTCCACGTCGCTGTGGTCTTGATCCTTTGCTTTTCTTTATTTCCAGATCAGGTCAGCACATCAATAGAAAGCCAGGTTCTAGATTTGGAGGTGTGCACTAGCACCAAAGTCCAGATTTGGAATCACAGCCTTTTGGATTCAAGATTTAGATATATATATTTTTAAATGGAGAATTCTGGATATCCGGAACTCCATCACAGTCAATGTGAATAATGCATAGTCATTATTTTCCCTTTATATAAAAAGCACAGACTGGCAAAACATTTGTATAAAGGATTTCACTGTGACACTTTCCCAATGATTGTGCCAAACAAATTGAGTGCACACCAACAGCCAGCAGTTCCTATGTTCTTCCTAGGTCCCTTTGGGGAGAAAGGCGTCATAAAAATAAAGTTTATTGTGATGGTGATGATGATGATGATGATGGACATACTGATTGAACCTACTTTCTGTGGGCATTAGTTGTGCTGGCTGAGGCTGTCAGAAATTGCAGTCCAAAACACCTTGGTGGCAGAATGTTTGGGAAGGCCATTTTAGATTGTCTAATCACAGGGGTGCAAAATCTTAAGCCCCCGTGCAGCTTTTAGTTGCTCTTTGTGTGGGATCCTGCCCACTTTTCCTACTAGTTTTCACATCTTGAAAGGGGGGGGATCCATGCTGTTCTTTAGTTTACAGAGTGTTTTCTTTCCCGATGTCTGATAGTAATGATGAGGAAACATTGGTGTCCGTGGTGACGAACAGCAGGTTGGGATGCTTTTGCGGCCATTTCCTCCCTCATGATCCTGTGCAGGGAATAGAGAGTTAAGCCTTCATATCCCTGAGCACTAGGATATATGGGAGAGGAAGAAAAGTCATTTATGTATACACATATGTGAATATGCAGGCACCTTTGTTGCCCCCTCACCTTACTAACATCTGGTGGAGCAAAGGTACACTCACATCCCATACACAGTACTGTTCCTCATTGTGGTTCTTCTGTGGCTAAATAAGGTCAACAAGTAAATGATCTATTCTGAAATATATTGTGTTTTCCATGTCACTTTTCTGTGAGTGGAGGGGGGAAATAAATGTTCAAAGTGGAATATCCAGGTGTAACTGCCAAGAGTAACGGACCACTCTCTGGCTATCAAAACAGTAATTTCCGTCACAGTCACATAATCATAATGGCTGTGCTGAGGCAGATTATATTGTTAAGCTATTTTGGGGAGTTGCTTTTAGTTTATAGAATCCCCTGAGCAACTCTTACGATCTTGTGGAATTACACAGTCTCCACTGCCTTTATATTGCTATAGGGGAAATAAGAGAAGTCCATTAGAATACACGATGCAGTTGCACAGAGGTTATTGGTCAGGCTGCTGTTCTCAGTCATTTCGCTATACCAACAATTTTAATGCCCTCCAGAATTAGAAGTTTAATACAGATTTTTAAAAACAAATTTCTTGCCTTAAAAACTTAAATTACTTGGTTATCAGCCCGGATTATGTGATGTATTTCATTATTTATTATATATTATATTTCTACTCTGCCTTTCCAACACAGAGTAGTACTCAAGGTGTTTTACAAATATCATAAAGAAAAATAAAAACATCTTTAAAAAAGATTATCACCATAAAACAAAAAAAATCTTCTTGGTCTATAGACAAGATAGCTAAAAATCACCTCAAGAACTTGTTTTTTAAAGGCCAGTTTTAAAAGTTTTTTAAAGGCCAGTTTCACATGATTCTTGAAAATAACAAGAAGTAACAAATTAGGAGAGTTTGGAACAAAACAGGAGAAAATAAGGGGGCCTCCATGGGTATTCATATTCTCAAGAGCACCTCTTCTGAGTACTCTGCATTGAGGCAGGTTCATAAGAAGGCAAGTATTCCCACAGGCTTTCTCAAATAAGCCTTTTAAAGTTAAAGCCAACAACTTGAATTTGCCCAAGAGGTAACTGGCCAACAATAAAGGCCTATTAGTAATGGGTCATATGACACTAATATCCTGCTTACCTACCTATTGCATTGTTGGTATTGTATGCACTGCACAAACTGTTGTACAGCTGCTGTTACACTTAGCTATGATTCTGGACCCTCTCCAGATGTTAGTTCGCATACTCCAGATGTTTTTGTACTAAAACTCCCAGAAATCTTCGGCAGTGCAGCTGGTGGTGAAAGCTTCTCGGCGTTTTAGTCCAAGAACACCTGAAAACCCAAGGTTGGGAACCACTTATCTAAGTAGTCTGAATTTTATGAGATGCTTACTTATTACTCCAATGAAAACCACATCTTTGGAACTTAGCTGGGGAGAACTTGAGTTAGATTCAGTCAGAACGTGTACAAAGTTCTACTGCATCTATTAGGAGATGTCCTACTATTTGAAAACCACCTGTCAGCATAGATCAGAACCTTGATGCACTGCAAAGAGGCTGATCATTGTTGTAAATGTTAAACAAAAATAGGAGCCAGTACTCAGTCTTGGGTAGTTGGAAGAAATCTCCCCAAAGAATGAGAGAAATATGAAAAACATTTGGACACCCCCTAGGCAACAACGGCACCCTGTCAGCTGATTCTTTCATTCCAACAGCACCATTGGATGAGAATATTAGGTTTAGTAGTTGCAAAAAAAACCCACGACAGGTTCAGATCTCCACACAATTGACTTAGTAGGCTTGGTTGTGTCACTGTCTCTTAAAGCTGAATATAGCAGGAGACGGTTGTGAGACTAAGGGCTTACCAAATGAAATGTTTGTTTCTCCCCTACTTCACATCAATGCAGATCTTACCAAGGCTTCTGTTCGTTCACATTTTTCTTAGAAGTCCATTTCCCTTCTCTTTAAGAAGTCAGCTCCTCTTCAAGAAATGATCCAAAAATGTTTTGAAATTTTTGAAGAAATCCTTTACAAATGATGTTCTGTGATGATTTTTCTTGTTTTTTTTATTTGTTTTTGTTTTGTCGATTAGTGCTAAACTGAAAGCATCCTGTAGAAATCCCTGGCAGTGGACACCCACAGCTAATCCATTATGGAAATCTATTCTTAAAATGAGGGTCTTAAAAGTCCTTTAGGAAATTATCTTCTTGGCTGGGTTTTCAGTTGTGTTGTTTGTGTTTTAGTAGAATAATTCTAATTTGAAACCTTATGACCCAAGATGCTCTTGCCCCATGAACTTCATCCTGATAAAAAGTGAAACAAATAACAAACAGAACACTTAGCCAGAGGTGGTTTGAGAAAATAAGAAAAACAGCGATTTTTCTCCTTCTTTACTATTAATACCAATTTAAGTCTTTTATCATCTAGACAGCAGAATAAAAAACATCAGTATAATCAGAACCAGGTTAAATACGGGGCTTAAATACTGTCTCAGGAGCAGCCCTTTCTCTCTGAGGGCTCTGGAGAGAAACAAACAATTGCTCATTTCTTTGATTGCATTTATGAAAATGTTTGTCATGCTTTTTATCCCTAAGAACATGGAAATGTCAGAGAGGTAGAACAGACACTTCAGTATTTACTCTCTGATATCTTGGGCAAGATATTATTTGAAAAACTCACACATTGTCAGAGGGGAATCCACTTCATTGCATAAAGTATGTAATGTTAACTATAAAGTGGGTTTCCTTCTGACAACATGTGAGTTATTCAAATAAAAGATTACCCTGGTCAAGTATACTGTGCCAATGGCCTTGAACCCTTCTGTTGTCTTTGCAGATCATGGTGGGGGAAGGTATTCTCTACTGCTGCCTTTCAAAACGGCGGAATGGAATCGGAGCTGAGCCTAATATCAACGCGGGAGGGTGCAACTTCAACTCTTTCCTCAGGAGGGCGGTCCGGTTTATTGGTGGGTTGGGTCTAATTCTTGCTAAATCATCTCTCACTTTGATTGTTTCATTAGCCAAGTTTCCTGAGAGCACTGAAGAGCATGTTAAATTTCAGTTTTGCAAGGTAGAAACATGAGGGGCTGCCTTAGACGTTATCGTCACTCTGAGTATATCATTCAAAATGGCTGCCCACTGGCCTCCTTCTCTTAATAATACTTCAAAGTAGCCGTCATGTAGATTGAAGCTCCCCTGAGCATCCATGCTTCCACATTGTTTTTCCTTTGCCCAAGAGTCATAGACACTCAAAATATAATGATATTGTATGTTGGGGGGTATTTGCCATTTTAAAAAATGTACCGTACCTGATAATGATGAGGATGACTCACACACCAAATGCCTAACATATTCATAGTGATATGAGGCGATTAAAATAATTACTCCCATGATTTAGAATCTAAAAGACATACAAAACCAAAAGGACATAGTGAGGGTAAGTAAAAGCAAGAGCATTCAAATATCAGTTCTTTGTTACATAACTATCCCAGTATCCATCCAATAAGAAGAGGTAGCTCTTCTTGCCTTTAAGAGCATTTGTTTGATCAGTTGCATAAATAATTCCCCTTGGAAGTGTTCGCATGTAGAAAGAAATGTTTGGAAAAAATAGCTGGTAAGGGAACCACATCATAGAAGGAAAAAGGAAAATAAACCCTAAAACCATTGTAGATCCCTTTGCCATTATGTTATAAGTTTACGATTGGGCATCTACAGATGCTATTAATATTATATTTCTTAACATCTTTCAGTGAAAACAGGAAACTTGCAGAAATGCTGCATGTATCTCTCGTGCAACCAACACTCTATATGTGCCTTATAAATGGTTATTAAAACCAGATGAAAAATATAGATATTTAGCAAAGCAATTCCATTCTCACAGTCCCCACTTCTGCTTCGTGAGAAGCACCCCTAGGCTATTACATTACTCTCCCATTTATTGTGGGAGTTTTGTGCCTGATCCACCTGCGATAAAGGAAAATCCGAGAAATGCAGACACCTCAGTAAACTGACCTTGGGCTGCTCCTGCCGGCTGCGCTTCCAAAGAGAGTTTTTTAACGCCCTCCTGACACCGCAGCAAACCTTGCTGCCAGGAGCTCATGGTCTGTTTGCTGAGGTGTCAGGAGGGGGTTAAAAACTTCTCTTTGGAAACAGCAGCCCAGCATCCCAAGGTCAGTTTGATGAGGTGTTAGGGGTTGGTTAAAAACTTCTCTTTGCAAAGGCAGCCAGTAGGAGCAACCCCAGCACTGTTTGCTGAGGTGTCAGGAGGGGGTTAAAAGCCTCTCTGTATGGAAGCAAAATGCAGATGCCTCAGCAAGGGCTGCTCCTGCCAGCTCTACTTGCAAAGAAAGTTTTTAACCCCCTCCTGGCACATCAACAAACAGACCTGGGGCTGCTCCTGCCAGCTCTGCTTGCAGAGAGGTTTTTAACCCTCTCCTGACACCTCAGCAAACCTTGCTGCCAGGAGCTCAAGGTCTGTTTGCTGAGGTGCCAGGAGGAGGTAAAAAAAACCCTCTTTGGAAGCCTGCTTTTCTCAAGAAATAAAAGCTGTATACTAAGACCATAATATATAAATCACGTTGTGGCGTAGGACTACTGTACCAATATCCAAACATTATTTTAATACTAACATAAACTGATATGTGTGTGTATATTTTTGTATTGCTAAAGCTCTCACTCTGTTGTGGACTAAAGGTCTTGCAATGGTACTTCTACTTTATAACTGTGTTACTTGCAGTGCATATCATTAAGCGCTATTGTTTATTGCACAGATGAGCAGATCTAGGAACATTTCGGAATTATTCTCTGAATGGCTTTTTCCTGTTCCTCCTGCTCATTAACATGTGGACATCCATAGCTGAGCTATAGAATTTGGAGTTGGTGTGGGAGTCTCCAATGGGACAACAAATCTTTAGCACTGATCTCATAACATGTATATACCAGCTCTAATTCCAAAAGTTTATCCTAGTCACTGTCTAAAACTGATCTTCGTCTTAGGCATTGATGTACACCTACAGGAGTTTGTGAAAGGGCTATTCTAGGCAGAAGTACTCTAATATAACCAGTCCTTTTCCAACCAGGAGGCAAAACTTTATACTGTAGGTTTCATATCGACAAATAAAATAATGACCCTTTCATGCATATAAACATATAAAAATGCATCTGTAGATTCTGTCTTAATAAACATATAGGGGTATAATTCTTAAAAGAGGGGGGAATGCAGTAAAATTACATTAGAACTACACATTCCCCCTTTTCCAAAACACAACCAACTTGTAAAGACATATAACCATGAGCGTTGAGTTCTCTTTGAGTGGGGAGAAAAGTCTGAGTGGAGCTGAGATGTTGAGATCCAGAATAAGAGAAGAGTCACTTACATGTTGGGTGCAGACATCAAAAGAGTTCCTTATAATCAGAAGATTGTCATATTTTGTGGTGTTTGAGATGTGAGTGTTGTTGGCCCCAGCAAAACTGGCAGCCTGGGGATCTCCTGCGAGTAATTCCATTGGTCCCAGGATACTGGTTAAACAGGGTTTTATTATATAAGGGACTCTTAATGGTTCTCTGAAGTCACTTCCCTCCTACATCTCAGAGTACTCAGTTCTTGGTACTTGTTTCTGGGCAGCAGTTAGTTCAGGACTCACCTCAGTTCTCATCTTGGAAACCAGTGCAATCTTGATAATAAATAAGCCCAGTCTGGCACCAAACTTAGAGTCTTTCCCTGAGGCAACTGGCGGTAAGTGGCAGTTGTCCTCTTACTCTTCATATTGCCGCCTCCTCCTTCTCTCCCACTGGTACTTGTACCTCAAGCACCTCAGCTATGTAGAAATGGGCTCTATGGAGCCCATCAGGCATTTCAAACATCAGGAAGCTCCACGTGCAGAAGCTGGGCCTGGTGCTGGTTTGAGTGCCACACAGCTTCCTCAGCTCTGCCTCTAGACCCTGGCACACTGAGCTCTGGAGCTGGAGTGGATGCAGTCTGTCATCTCTGGCCTTTATCTCTGAATGCTGGGAAACTGCCTGAAGACTTCTGCCAGGGATCATCCTTCAGCTCCCCAGCCAACTCTACCACAGTATACAGAATGGGCTCTGTATTCTTGGCCATGATAAACTTGGAGTGCTCCTCTTCTTTCCATCTAACCTACCTCGTAGGATTTTAGAGGGAAAACAGAACAGGCTGTAAATGTAAATGTAATTAATTGGAATCGTGACCAGGGATGCCATTGGGAAATCATCTATCAGCATGTATCAGCTGTGGAGTGCATCACAGAGGTAGCATAAAGGAAATGTTTAACATTGCATTGTGGAACAATATTTTCTATAAAAAGAGGTATTTTGTACCTGTATGAAATGTCTCATCAAGTTGATTTGAACTGAGCAGCCTCCAGCCAACTAATGAGCAGACTTCATAGTCCATGTAGGACTATGCAGCTTGCCTAAGGCTACACAGGATAATTCTCCTAGGAGGTATGGTGGGGAATTCAGTCTCCAACTCCTGATTGCATCACCAAGTGCTGCAATTCACTGATCTGTCCTGTCAGCTCTATCATTATTTACCAGACGTGGCTCCTCAGCTGTTGAGGATGGCCTTAGGAATTTGGCATGCAGGCTGCCAGTTTTCCTTCCTGGACAAAAAAAAATCTAGTATTGCTATCTAAGATGTACTAGTTTCTTCTTCTTGGCTTCTAGGCGTCCATATATTTGGTCTTTGTGCCACTGCTCTCATCACTGATATCATACAGCTATCAACTGGGTACCAAACACCCTACTTCCTGACTGTATGCAAGCCTAACTATACATCTCTCAACATATCCTGTTCAGAAAACTCTTACGTTGTGGAGGACATTTGCTCAGGACCTGATCCCGTGATCATCAATGACGGAAGGTGAGATAAATATCAATGCTTTTTAAAGCATGTGACCCCTTAAAGACTAACTTTCATATTTTAATTTAACGTTTCGTGGACACGTCCACTTCTTCAGACATCTAGCAGCAGAATGAGAAACTGCCTACTTACAACAAACAGAAAGGTGCATTCCTGCCTATATTCTGGTATTAAGTTCAGCATTTAATAATTTACTGGTGAGCAATTTCTTCCAACCTGTACTGAACTCAGTGGCTTTCGAATACATAATCTCTCTCCAGGTCCCTCATTTTGCAATACTGACTCTTTTGTGTAGCTCAAGAGTCAGTATTGCAAACAAATCAAATTATTTGAGATCAGAAGTTTAATCAGTGCAACAGATATTATTTGTATTCTTAAAGGCTTTCACAGCCGGCATCTGATGGCTGTTGTAGGTTTTTCAGACTGTTTGGTTGTGTTCTGGAAGTTTTTCTTCCTGACGTTTCACCAGTCTCTGTAGCTCGCATCTTCAGATATTATATGTTTACAAACGTTAATGTGAGACATGCGAACCATTCACTCCCAAGACCAATAAAGGTTTGGTTTGGTTTGGTTTTGTGCCCCCCCCCTTAGTAACATACGGTAAATATTATTTTCCTGATTACAGTTTCTAAGTTAAAACACGATGTGCTGGACCACCCAGAACTATGCTTCAACAGGACATATTTTGGACTGAGATAATTTAATTTGAGTGTCCTTCCTTTGCAGAAAGTCCTTCCCTTCCCAACACGCCACCTTGGCCGCCTTTGCAGCCGTGTATGTCTCGGTGAGTAATTAGATCCGTTCTCCATAATCAGAAAAGTCAGAATGTCATTGTGTGCCTACTGCAGAGCAGGTGGGGGTGAGGTGGTAAGAGTCACTCCTCATACCTTGGGCATATTGTGTACCTCTAACACTCATGACTCTACAGTTATGGAATATACTGCCCATGGAGGTAAAACTGGTTTTAGCATCACCCAGGTCAACTTTTTATTTTCCAAAGCATTTTAAATGGATGATTAAGCCCACTGGGATTTCTCACTAGAGATGGGCACATAGTGAGTCATCCAAGTATGTCAAAAGTCAAATGATTCCTCCCAAGCCACCCCAGCCAGCTGCCCCACTCACCAGCAGATGTGTGCTGCCCATGTCCTCCTCATTGTGCGATCTTCCAGTCCTGGCAGGAGCACAAAGTCCCTTCTCTGCTTCCTCCATCAGCTGGCCACTGAAAGGCAGTGCATTTTTTTATTTGATTTGATTTTTATACCACCCATGAGGCAGTGAGGCCACTCTATGGTGTAGGAATCCCTGCCCATCCTCATCTGAGTGCGCAGCTGCTAGAGTAAGTACAGAAGGGAAATTTATACTCCTGCCTGGAATAATCAGTCACCCAATGAAGAGGACCCAGGCAGTGTGCACTGGCTCAGGAGTGGCGGCAGCAGGCCAGAGAGTGGGGGAGGGAAAATCTACATATGACTTTTGACAAATTTGGACATCTCTTTTCATGCTCATATCTATTTCTCACCCTTCTTTTCTTTGTTTGATTCTGTGTTTCAAAGGACTAAAATCTTAAATATCCTTTATTGTCACCTAGGCATGGGCCTTTTGTTCCGGAATGGGTCCAGTTCCGAAACGAATCATGGCAGCACAGGTGCTGTTCAGAACTTGAACCCACCCTCCAAAATGAAATAACCCACTAACTTACCTTGCCTTAAAGCAAAGTGTTCTGCTTATATACCGCCCCATACCACTACAAGTGGTCTCTGGGCGGTTTACAATTTTAATTACAGTGTGCAGGCTACACATTGCCCCCCCAGCAAGCTGGGTACTCATTCGCACGGGGCGCATCTCCAAGCAGGAAGAAGCCTCCAACATGTCATCATTCATTCTCCCTGGCGCTGGCCAGTCAGACAGGGAGGCGGGATGATGCATGTCCTTACATAGCTCCTGATTGGGCAGTGCCAGAGAGAAGGAACGATGACGTGTCAAAGAACTCTTCCTCATTGGAGTCGTGCCCCGCATGAGATAAGGCAAGGTAAGTCAATGGGTGATTCCATTTCAGAGGGTGGGTCCAAGTTCAGAACAGCACCAGTGCTGCAGTGATTCATTTCGGAACCGAACCCATTCTGAAATTAAAGGCCCATGTCTATTGTCATCTATTTTTTGTACATGATCCTGGTTTTGCTAAGGATGGAGGCAGGATTAAAATACTTCAATAAATAGGTCCAGGGAAAATAATTTGAAAAAGGGATTCCACATCCAGCTTCTTCCCTAAGAACTAATATTTTTAAAACATAGTTTAGAAGAGAAATTGATAGAATCAAAAGCCAAACCTAGGGTGAAAGCTTCAGCCGCTTATTTGGAGTCTTCTGCAGATGTTTAATTATTTTGTTTCTTCCTGTTGTACAGTTGATGAGAAGATGTTCTCATAGGAAACTTTTTTCCTTCAGATTTCAAAATAACATGTCCGTTTTCAAGTACAATGGCCAGAACCCTTTGTTTATATAAATTACCATAGCTAATTATTATTAGTGACAAAATGCCAGGGTGCATCTCAGCCATGTACCTGATCATGTGCCTGATTTCACAATCAAGAGTTTCCATTTGACAATTAGCTGCAATTGGCTGCAACAAGTTACACAAACCTACTGTGAACAGCAATAGGAACCCTTAACTTTGTGTCTTAGACTGCCCATGGTGGGAGACATTACTGTTATAAAATATTTTTTTCTTCTCAAAGAGTGCAATACTTGTGAAAAACAGTTTATTGATCTATTGCCAGTTCCCCCTAACTCAGATCTCTCTTAGATTCCTCCATTTTCTCTGTCAAATGACAAAAACCTATTCACGTTTGAATATTTATAAGCCCAATTTAGGTTCAAAACTGACACATGAAAAGACCTCAGAAGATTCTTTTGAGTTTATTTTGTGAAGCCTCTCAAGGTGCATGTTCAGACTGAGGAGCTGTGGATCTGTGAAAGCATGATTCCCATACATTTCTACGCCCCCCCTTGGAAATGGGTACAAGGATTGATTTTTCTCCTTGAAGCAGAAAATGTTGCCCTCAATGCCAAATGTTATTTTGGTGTCTACGGGCCTTTTCTCACGACCCCTAAGATCCGCTGGTCCCTTAAATTCGGACCAGAGATCTTGGGGGTTCGTTTCTGTTCCTGCGTCCCCACCCCTCAGCACTTCCTGCTCCTGTCTGCGTGAGGGGAGGGAGGGAAAAAAGGACAAAAGAAGCCTTTACTAACCTGCCGGTGCCGGTCGAAGTTGCCACAAGCACCGTTACTTCCTGGTTCCTTCTCTTAAAGGGGCTCTTAAAGGGGCGGGAGGCAAAAAAACAACAGACAAGCGAGGAGAGCCCGGCACTCTTATCCGCATCAAGGAATTTTCACCTGCTGAGAGCAGGTACATGAAAGGTGCGCTGGGTCGCACTTATGGGGGCGTGGTCGCACTTAATTTTCTCTAAACTCCGGAGCTGGTGGGGAAACATTTCTAAGCTCCGGAGCTGGGAGCCATTTGCAGCGCAGCTTAGGGGTCGTGTATAAACGCCCTTAGACCACAAAAAGAGTGGTTTCTGGTTCTCCAGATGGGACTTGAATGCAACTCTCATCAGCCTCAGCCAGTGGTGAGGGATCATGTGAGCTGTAGTCCATCTGAAGAGACACATGTTGCCCACTACAGCTTTAGAGGTAAGCCCTACTGACTTCTGTGGGGCTCCTTCCCAGGTGAGTGTAAGATTGGACTACAGCCTCCGATACAAATTAGGGAAATAAACTTGATTAGAGAAGTATATAAAAACTTTGCAGTGTTTTTTTATCCCACTTTATTTACCGATACGGATATAAGTCTACCAAACAAGCATGACTAATTCTGTTTATTCACAGTGACTGTGGCACTGGTTGTGCATGACAATTAAAATGTCATTAAACTCTTCAGCAGTAGCAGAATATTCAAATGCATTGCCACTCCTTAATAACATTTGCTGGCATGATTTGTCTTCTGAGCCTTTTGCATAAACACATAACGATGCAGCTTCTTCTGTTGATGTATAACAACATTGACCTCCATATGTTATTTCCAAGGCCACCTAATTTAATTTTTCCTTTGCATGCTACAAAGTTGGTTGTTCCTGTTTTGAATTCCAAGAGAAAGAAGGCCTTCATAGTTGGAAATATCAGAGTGGTCCAGATGGGTGGTCACATGTCCTTCCATAGAGAGGAGGGTCCTCTGTTTGAAGGTTGTAGGACATCTCTTAGTCATGAAATTCGGCACATGACCAGATTCATGACTGAGGTGCACCCTGACACCTTGTCAGTAGTCACAATTAGCTATGGCAAGTTGCACAAACCTTACGTCAGTGAAATAATTCTGAAGGCGCTCAATATCTGAGAGACTTATACTCCAAGTCCAGTTTAAAACTGGAGTGGTGGGATAGCAGAGGCCTTGAAATTGTTCATAGAGTTGCAGATGGCTGTCGAAACTGCACCTCTCTGCTGTCTTTCCAGAAGCAGGCAAAGACCTTCCTCTTCACGCAAACTTTCCCTGAATGATGAACTACCTATTATGCAACTTTTAGATGGATTACCATACATGATTACATTGACTGATTTCATAAAAACACCTGCATTTTCCATGCTAGTTTCCATCCCTCATAGTGGAATTTCTTTTTCTTTTTACGTGTTTTTAGTAGCTTTTATGTCACCTTTTAATGTAGTATTAGAGATGGGCACGACTAGGAAATTTTTTTTTTCAAGTTGTCGTTTTTCGGGACAGGTCCGTTTCGGGTCGTTTCCGTTTTTCGCGAAAATTCGCAAAAATTTGTCGTTTCGTTTTTTCGTTTGTCGTTTCTACCGCGATTTCGTGCAATTTGACGTCCGACCGACGGGGAGCTGCGGGCGCAGGGCGGGTGGCAGTGGCGGGGTCCATGGGTGGGCGGCGGGCGGGCGCGCAGGCAGGCGGCGGGCGGGTGTGGGTCCCGCAAATGAGCAGGCGAAAAACAGTTTAAACTGGCCTGGGTGATGGACTTGTGTTGCTGCTGCACAACAAGGCTAGTGCATCCTATATAAGCAAACAAAGTGGGGCAGAAAGAATGCATTTCTTTTTTTTTTCTCTTGGTCTGCTGAATCTGCTGATGCTGAACCGGCCAGCCACCCTACTTGGTCTGGCTGACGTGCCTGTTTGTTATACTTTTTTGTTGTTTGGCTTTGAATCCATCCCATCTCCCCTCCACCTCTCTCAGAGGCAGCAGGAGAAACAGACATTCCGTTCCTCCCCAAATCTGGGGTCTACTGATAGTATACTCACACAACACAACAACCAAGCTAGTAGAAGGGGTGTGCCAAATCTGGCACACAACTTTCACAATGCACAGGGCAAGTAACTAAGTGAACTTTAAGTTCTTCTAGATGTAATTGTAAAAAAATATTCTATAGAGGTGGGTGCCCTTCAACAAATATGTTTGTTTGAGTGCCTGACTGCAAATAAATGAATGAGGTGTTGGACAAGTGAAAGAGTAAGTAAGTAAAATGTAATTGTAAAATTTTCTATAGAGGAGGGTGCCCTTGGCTTGTTGCCAACAAATGTGTTTGAGAACTTTGAGTGCACTGGTTGGTGAGGGGAACTGTCTACTCAGTCTGTACTCTGTATATTTTTAAAATAACAGCCTCCAACCTCCCATTCTAAGCACTAGTACTGGACCTTGGCTGTTGCTTGCCACTTGCTAATAAACTTTAGAAAATAGAAAATAAATGGTAGTATTATATTTTTAGATAAAAGTTATTATAAACTGCTACTAGGGTAGGCTTGCTTGCTTGCTATTCCCTTCCCAAACCCCAATCGCCACAGCAGCAGAGCTGTAGGCGCAGGGTAAAAGGACCTTGGCCAAGAGTAAATGAACTTGGTTGGAAATTGGGATAGAAAATAAATGGTAGTATAAAATAATATATATTTTCAAAATAAATCCGCAGCACCTACCCTACCCTCCCGCTCCCATTCAAACCTTCCCTCCCCCTTGAAGCAAATATAAGCAAATAAAAAAAGGAAATCTTCCTCCAAAATGCAGGAGAACACAAAAAAGAATAAACTCTGTGTTGCTATTCCCCACAGGGAATGAAAGAAATTATTATTTTTTCCTATAAATTCAATTTCAATTGAATCAATTCCCTTCCTGTCCCTGCGTAACGCGACCGCGAAATCGAAACTAGACTGAGCGCAGCAATCCAGCCCTGACCACCCTCCACCAAGATCCAAGCCCAGACAGCGACGGACGGGACTGCCTCGCCTTTTTATGCCCTCTTGCACATCCAGAAGTGTCAGTCAAAACCTGGCCATGCGATTGGTGGAATGGGTCAAAAAATTTGCATGGTCCCATCCCATGGCCAGCCGATCATTGCGCAGGTGTAAAAAAATAAATTAAGAAAAAAATAAAATAAAATCAACGGAGACGTATTTTGGCAAGACAAACCCGCTGCTGCTACTGTAAAAATTCAAGCGTTTAAAATAGCTAATTTTCGCATGTTTCTGTGGTGCTTTGGTGGGTTTTTGGACCACGATTTCAAAAAAAATATTGCGGTCACCATTTTGGATCCCCCCACCCGCACACCGCATGGCAAAGGCAGACGAGACGATGCCCCCCCGCCTGGTACCAGCAGCGCAGCAGTAGCACTAGCCAAGGGGGGGCGGGGAAACCCCCCCCCAAATAAAACACCCTTCTGGCCTAGTAGGTGCCCTCAGACAGTTTTCGCCTGCTTTTAGGGCCGGGAATCGGGGGGTTTTTTTACTTTTAAAAACTTTTTTCTGTGCAGCTTGGCATCGCGGGATCGCCGCGATGCCAGGAACGACAACGACAAATCAGACCCAATTATTCGTTCGTCGGTTCGAGTTCGAGTTCTGGCAGAGTAATTGTCGTTTCCTTCTCCGTTCCATAACGGAAACGGGAATTCCACTAAGTCGTGCCCATCTCTATGTAGTATGATGGCTCTTCTAATTCCCTGTTCCTAACTTGAATATGTTTCAAATGTTCTGGGCTATATATTGTCCCCCATTCTTGTGTTACCTACCCCTGGCTTTGTTTCTAAAGGATATCCCTTTTCTTACATTAACATTGGCAACCTTTTCCCCTTTTCTGGTGGTACTTCTTCTCCTTATTTTTGATTATATGTAAGTAAGTCATCCAAAAGCCCCCTTTCTGTGTGCGAATGAGCTTAAGAAGCCACCACTGCTGCTCTTCCTGCCATGCCAATTATTCTCTTGATCAGCTTCAGTTGATGGTTTTAATTTCTTATTTCCACTGGTGGTAAGTTTCTTCTTGAAGATCCTCTTCCCACAATAAAGGAATCATTAGGCAAGACACTCTGATATTTGTTTTCTAGAACCAATGCACCCCTTAAGAGAAAAAGGACTCCCTGTTCATTTGAATGTGAGCTTGTCTCAGTCCTCATTTGGCAAATTAACCTGTATTTTTCTTGTGCAGCTGATAAATTTGGAGAATAGCATAGCTTTGTTTCTCTGATGTCCCATGTGCATAACACGGAAATATTTGTGTAGCTGGAAGGATAACCCTGTAAGAGAGGGAAATACACAGTTGACTGAATGTACTGTCCCTGACCTGAGGGAATGTTAGTTGATGCAGCACATTCTATTCTACCCAGAAAAGGGTTGTTATTATTCTTTTTGAACTACAGCTCCGAAAATCTCCAGGTAGCGTAATCAATGGCACAGCTTTCCCTTACCCCTTCACTGTATCGTTAAGGAAACGTGAAAGAGAAGGAACCCATTATTCTGGGAAGGTCCACTAAACTATTACAATGTCTTCTTTTAAAGATGTACTTCAATTCAACGTTAACGGACTCCTCTAAGCTTCTGAAACCACTTCTGGTATTTGCATTTATCATCTGTGGGATTATTTGTGGACTGACCCGCATCACTCAATACAAAAACCATCCGGTTGATGTTTATTGCGGCTTTTTAATTGGGAGTGGAATTGCCCTTTACCTGGTAAGCTCAATGCAGTTGTTCAGAGATGCCTGTGTTCTGAGAAATCTTACCTCTTTTTCAGATTTGCTAGAATCCTATTCATGCTAATACCTTTGCATAACCTGCCATGGCTAAGTGTAGCAAATTGATAAGGAGCCGAGATGTCTATCAGTAACATTGCTGAGTGTGAGGCCAGGCATGTGTCTAAGAAGCACCCTAGCACCTAGTTACAGAAGTTACAGAAACTTTATGGCAACACCAATATGATGGTGGCCATTACATTCTCTGTGACTTTGATAGCATCATATAATAGAATCATCAAATCATGAAGTTGGCGGGGGCAGGGGTGATGGCGGCGGCGCGGCAGTGCCGGCAGGGGCAGGGGTGATGGCGGCGGTGGGCGGTGGGGTGGGTTCGCAGCAGCGGCTCCAGCAGTGGGCAGCAGCCACAGAGGTGGGCCCAGGCTGGGTTGCTGGGCCCGTTCAGTTTCTCTGGCAAACGGACCCAGCAAGCTGGCCTGGGCCCGCCACCGCCACTGGAGAGGGTGAGTGAATGGGGGGGAACCCACCCCACCCCAGGACCTGGCAGGCGACCCCTGAAGGTGGCGGTCGACGTCTTGGGCAGGCCTGCTATATCATATTTTTCGCCCTATAAGATGCAATTTTCTACTCCTCAAAAGTAAGGTAAAAAAGTCTATGCATCTTATAGTGTGAATATAGCCCTCCTGACCCACCACAGCCAGACCATGCCCGGGAACAGAAGCTGCAGGCGCTAAAGAAGTCTGCCTGTCCTTGCTTGAGTCTCTTCTTTCTCGACCCTGGCAACAGCAAGCAGCCTGCTGGGCACTTTTTGGGCATGCCGAAAAGGCTCCCTTCCCCACCAACCTGATGATTCCAGCCAGGGAAAGCTGTGCTTGTGGTGGCCCCAAGGAGGCGTCCTGGGGGAGACTGGGTGGGAGGGGGTGGTTCAGCTGCAGACGCCAGTGGGAGCTCTGCCTTCCTTTTCGGAAGAGGGCTCTCGGGAAGGGGAGGGAGCAGGGGTTCACTTGCTCGCACCCGCAAGATGTGGGTGATCTTCATCTGAAGGGGCCGGAGGCCGCTGGGCTTTCAATGGGCCATGTGGTGCGGTTTCTCCCTTTGGCCTTGCTTTCCATGTGTGCACTAGGAAGCTGCAGGCTCTGGTCACCTGCGCGCTTCCCTGAACAAGCCGCCGATGCCGCCACTGTCTCAGAGCTCTGCAGCCCGACCGAGCCCGGGAACAGAAGCTGCAGGTAGAACCTATGCGTCCACCATGGCGAGGACTTGGGCGCATGGCTGGAATCATCAGGTGGGGAAGGGAGCTGTCATCCACTGCCGCAGAGACCTCCGGACCCAACGAAGTATGTATGTGTGAATATTTTTTTCACACATACATACCTCTAAAAACTAGGTGCTCCTTATGGTCCAGTGCGTCTTATAGGGCGAAAAATACGGTAATTTGATGTAGATTTTACCAGTTCATGCCAGCACAGCACCATTCAGCCATGCCAAAGCTTCCCAGTCTGCAAAAGGGTGATTGATCCATGCAAAGCTTTCCCAGATAAAAAAACACAAAACTGTCTCATATTGAAAACCAGAACTCCAGTTCTGTAGAGATAAGAGCAGAAGTTCTTCAAATGAGGTGTGAAACAGCTGTGGACTGGAGTAGGCTGTTGTGACTAGAGACTGTCCTTCCCCATTCCACTTCTCTGTAAAAAGTGTTGGAATTATTTTCAACCTCATATGTTGCCTTTAAGATGTTTGTCTGGAAAGGACTCTGGTTGGGAGTGACTGTCAATCCATCCAGAAGTAACACATTGTTCCCCCTCTCCCTCTGATTTTGAAGCGAACCATGCTTCTCTGCTTAAGAGTTTTTTCCTACCTTTTTTATAGTCAGTATTAATTAGTGTTAGCCATGTAGATCTACTATGCAGCCAGTAAAGATCTGTAGTCATTTTTTTCTGCAATATGCTGTTTCATCTCTGTTCAGAATTGTGAGTAAATAAAACATTTTATCCTTTCTCTTACCAATGTCACAGAGTGAGTCATTGGGAGAGTCTAGAACAGGGTTGTCCAACTTTGGACAGGCTGAGGTCTACTTTTTCCAGCCCAAAGTGCCTGAGGGCTACTGCACTAAAACCTCTTCTTACAAATTTTATCCATTCCTTCCGAGCACATGGTCATAAGTAAAAAAAATTGTAAGTAGAGCAGTGGTTTCCCATAGGAATGCATTGAAAATCAATTAATCTGTTATAGAGGGGATTGTCCAGGGGGGAAGGGAGATGTCACTGCACAAAGGAGGTGGGCGCACCTGCAACCCCACCTCTCGCCCCTCTCCTCCCCTCTCCTCCCTCCACTCTGCACCAGCAACTCAGTTGGTCACAAGACAGTGGCACACCATCATCTGGCTGGTGCGGGGAGCAGAGGACTGTGCCATGGTCTTGAACGGCCCCACTCAGCTGAGACAGTGGGCTGGCTGACTCAGAACTTTGCCGGGGCAGTGGTGGTCCTTGGGATCAGGGAAGGAGGGGTGGATAACTTATCCCCTCACTTTTTAAAATTGATGGCCGGCGGGCTACTTTTGAACCCTTCATGGGCTACCGGTAGCCCACGGTCTACCTGTTGGGCAGGCCTGGTCTAGAACAGTGTTGGCGAACCTATGGCACAGTGCCAAAGGTGGCACTTGGAGCCCTTTCTATGGGGACCCGGCATCGCCCCTTCACAGCCACCTGTATTCAGGTTAAATGGCTGTATTGGCACTTTACAAAAAATTAGTGGGTTTTGAATTGCAGTTTGGGCACTCGGCCTCTAAAAGGTTCACCATCACTGATCTAGAATAACCAAATAGGGTGGCCTACTCTGGGGAGATCTGAAGCTAATTCTGCTCTGTAGTTCTGTGAACTTTCTGCTGTGTAGGCAGTGGGCCAAGGAAAAATTGGGAAAGTGCCCAGGTTATGAACTGATTCTAAAAGTCTCCTACACCTCTCTGCTTATTCTGGCTGGTGAGTCTGCTTTTTGGGATCCTGCAACAGGCAGAGAAGGGTTCAGAGAACATTAATTAGAGTTATCTGTTATTCAAACTATAAAACAGGGATGGAAGAAATGGAGTTTTCCAGATTGTTGGACAACAATTCGTATGATCCCTGACTTTGTGTTATGCTGGCAGGAGCTGAATTCTAAATAATTCTGCATTCCCACAGTAAGAAGTACATTATAATTACAGATATATTTATATATATATTTAGTTCATACCATATCAGCAGAACAACATAATAATCTAGCTAACCACAGTTAAAGCAGCTACCAAACAAAATATTGTCCATAATTGTATCATGCTCTCTCTCTCTCTCTCTCTCTCTCCCCCCCCCCCCAATACTAGGGCCTTTATGCTGTGGGGAACTTTCTACCAAGTGAAGACATGTTAAATCAGAATACACAGAGGGAACCATTAAGAGCTTTGACTGACCTGAGCCAAGATGCCAACAGAATCCTACCAGGAAAAAATGGTGGCACCAGTGAGGCCATCTCCACCCACCCTGCCGAGAGTATGTTGAACCGGAACCACAGAGAGATGGGCTCCCTGACGAATCTCAAAAGAACCAATGCTGACGTGGAGATCATAACGCCGCGGAGCCCGATGGGAAAAGAAAACATGGTGACATTCAGCAACACTTTGCCAAGAGCCAACACACCGGCCATGGAAGAATCCGCCCGGCGGAATGCTACCATTCATGCGTCTATGGATTCGGCCCGCTCAAAGCAGCTCCTGTCCCAGTGGAAGAACAAAAACGAAAGCAGGAAGTTGTCTCTGCAGGTGATAGAGACGGATTCTGGACAGTCACCACCTAGAGCCATTGAAATGAGGTCTAGCTCAGAGCCATCCAGAGTGGGGGTCAACGGCGATCACCATGGCCCTAGCAACCAGTACCTAAAAATCCAGCCGGGTAGTATGCCAGGCTGTAACAACGCCGGCCTTTCTGGTGGGCCGAGGGTTTCCATTCAGTCACGCCCAGGCTCTTCACAGCTGGTGCACATTCCCGAAGAGACGCAGGAGAATGTGAGCACATCTCCAAAAACAAGCTCGGCCCGAGCCAAGTGGTTAAAAGCCGCCGAGAAGACCGTCGGGTGCAGAAGCAACAACCAGCCAAGGATCATGCAGGTCATCGCCATGTCGAAGCAACAAGGGGTCCTTCAGGGCAGCCCGAAGAGCTCTGAAGGCAGCACAGTCACCTGCACCGGTTCCATCCGCTACAAGACCTTGACAGACCACGAACCCACCAGCATCGTCCGCGTGGAGGCCCATCCGGAGAACAACCGGCCCATCATCCAGATGCCCTCAGAAGGGGAAGGGAGCGGCTCGTGGAAATGGAAGGCGCCTGAGAAAGGAAGCCTCCGCCAAACCTACGAGCTCAATGATCTCAATAGAGACTCGGAGAGCTGTGAGTCCTTGAAAGACAGTTACGGATCTGGGGACAGGAAAAGAAGTAACATCGACAATGCCGAGCACCACCATCATGGCATCACCACCATAAGAGTCACACCCGTGGAAGGCAGCGAGATTGGTTCAGAGACCCTCTCCATCTCCTCCAGCCGCGATTCCACCCTCCGAAGAAAAGGCAATATCATTTTAATCCCTGAAAGAGGCAGCAGTCCAGAGAACACCAGAAACATCTTCTATAAAGGAACATCTCCTACAAGAGCTTACAAAGAATGAGAGCTGGGGCTTCAACTGAGCCGTGCCACAAATGATTGATGCCGTAGGGTACAAGCTGAGTGCTCTCTTCCTTTCAATTTTTTTTTATTTCTTTTAGCTGAGGCTGAAATATTCTTGATGTGCCAAAATATTGACCCATCAGCCTGACTGTTTATGGATGTTGCTGATGTGTAGTGATTGTGCATGAATTTGTGAATTTCATGTTGCGGGGGGGAAAGCACAATGCAAGAACCTAATGAATGCAAAATTTCCTAACATGCTTTTTTCCCCCTAGAGTACAAAATGTTTCTCCAACAGAAATGTTGTCAACAAAAACAGCTATCTTAAAAGCAGACACTTTAATTCCTGAATGTGCCAACTTTTTGATTGATATACGTCCAAGGACAAAAGATAGGAGTGTTTTTTAAAAAAACGCAAAAGTTGTACCAGTGTTGTACTTCATCTTTGCGGGTTTTGCACCAAAATTTAATACCAAGTTGGTGCTGATTCTAACTTGATATTTTTAGAAAACTTCACATACCAGTTCAGCTCTACAGACACATGATGTTTTGGTGTATAATTCCTTTCCAAGTAATATTGCTGAAACTATGGTGTTGGCTGCATCCATTTAGAGTAGAATAAAAATATTGACAGCTTTGTTATAGTGGAACGTTCACATTAAAGATTGCAAAGGTTTTGTGTAGTTCCTTGAAATGTTTACTAGAACAAAAAAAAAAACAAATGTGAATGATGTCCCATGATAAGTGGAATCATTTTCTCTCCTGGTTATTATTTTTGTTCTTATCTCCAAAATTTGTTTAGTTACAGGTGCTACAAACCAAGAGGACACTTCTTAGTAAGCTAACTGAGGACTAGTTTAAATATTGTGGTAGTATTCTTTGTTTTTTAAAATAAGCATTTCTTACGCACTAAGTTATTTTCTTCTAATTGAGTAGTTTCTCGTTCTGTCTCATTGCTGATCTTTCCTCTTTTGATTCCTCACTCAGTAGCTAAGTGCTTTTACACTAATTATTGCAACTGTGCTGTAAACATGACAATAACAACAGGCTGCCTAACAGATTAGCAAGGCTGGAATAAGGTACGGGGACCTTCTTGACAAACCCACGGGTGCGCAACCTACATTGCTGTCCTTCCAGAAGCCAATGTCTCCTGATGTGCCCAGAACCTGACAAGGGAATATAACTGGAGAATGTATTGCGTTCGTAACTTGTTTCTCAGGTCCTCCTTTGAGCCTGTAAAATGATCTGTGAAAATGGGGCCGAAAGGCAGCATGGTTCGTGCAGCCAAGCTGCCATGCCCTACATTTTTCGCACGCAAAACACTTTAAGCAAGGTGAGGCTAAGCAGGCGGAGTGACCGTTTTTTCTTTTTTTTCCTGGCCTTAGTGCGAGTGGATCATATGCCTTCTTCGGAGTTCATCCTATCCCACATGGCATTTGGCAGTTCTGATTAGGGTGGTGGCAGTAACTGAGAAGTTGACTAGCTGGCTGTCTCATGGTCCCTTAAAGCTTGTTCCCTTGGGATTTTTCTCCCTATCTGGTTGATGGGCTGGTCCTGTCCTTTTTTAAGTAAACTATGGATGAAACCAATGGTGATGCTCCAGTTTATGCTCAGGCATGGCTGCCACCTCTGGAATAACTTTCTCTGTGTTTCATATCCTAACTCTTAAACCGTTGGGCGTTGTAGTGTTTGCAATGGCTTCTAGAGCCAAATGAATATACCAATGCTGCATTATGCTACAAATGAGTAGTTTCTGTAAGCATAACTTTCATTAAGGGATATGAAAAGTTTTTGCCTCTCATGAACTTATCTTGGAAAAAGGAGAAGCGCCAAAACAGGTTTCTCTGGTGAAAACCAATCAGTCTGGAACTACAGTGTTACCTTGTATAAAGGAATTAATTTGTTCCGAATGAAATTCTGTTAAGCAAAATTTCCTTTATACAAATTATCCATGGAATGCATTGAAAATGGAGTAATCCCTAATTGTGACCATTTTTATGTTGTACAGATTTGCCCCATAGGCAATTCTGTTAAGCAAATTTCCCCTATCTCCGAAATTCTTTATGTTGTACAGATTTTATGTTATACAAACCGTTTGTTATATGAGGGTCCACTGTACTGTGATTTATAAAACAATATACATGTTTTATAAGTCATTTTATAAAAACATTTTATAAGGAAATGTCAAAAGCCTCCGTATGATCAGATTTAGTATTAGTCCTATCTAGGGATGGATAGAAATATAAAATGTCTGGAAATTTTGAAGCTGTAGGGGAAAAAATCCCGGGAGAAAAATGGAAAAATTGGGGAGCAAGAAAGTTCCCCCCCATATTTTTTCCCAAAGTTTCCAGACAGTTTATATCTCTCACTGCTTCCCTACCACCCCCCAAGTCCATATCACTTTCTTTCTTCAGTTCACTGGTGTATTTTGTTGTGTTTCTGTCATAATTTGCAAAATTTTGAGCTAACAAAATTGCTAGTTAAATAGGTAGATAAATGTACATTTATTTTCTCTCACTATGTGTATTTGACACATACTTCCTCACAGAACACAGATTTTAATTTTTAACTGCTTTTAAAACTAAGAATTGCAACAGAACGGTTAAGAACGTCAAAGTCCATTAGACCTTTGTCTAGTTAAACATTGGTCCAGGAGGCGCAATTCAAGTTGATATATTTCTGATTCTCCAAGTATCTCTAGTTGTAACTTGCTTTAAATGTTGAGAATCCTAAGAGAAAGTGTGATTTGGGATGTTTATGATCCTAGCCAGAGTCTAACACACTCAGAAACAGTTGAGTGCTATTTCCTAAGTGGGGAAAATTTACATTATTATTTTGCCTTTTTTGTTGTTGTTTCCTTTCAAAAGGCTCAGAATGACACTTTATCTGGACAGTTATCCTGTGAAATGGGGAGACAGTGAACATTACCTATGTTCAGTATTTGTTTTCAGAGCAGAGGAGGGAATTCAACCCATTTTGGTGTAGCAGATAAAATAACAAATTAGGACTTAGGTGGACTTGAGTTCAAATTCCTACTCAGCCATGGAAAGTGACTGAGGAGGTAAAAAAGCCTCTTAAATATCACACATACCTTGAAAACCCAGTTAGGGTCACTATAAGTTGGACGCAATTTGGTGCCTCGTAACATAACATTTTTCTAATTTTCCAGAAATTTGGCTCTGGCACACTTTCATGACAGAAGCACTCCTGCTTGCAAATGAAGCTTGTAGTATCTCACAAGGTCCAATCACCAACTGAAGCTAGCTGATCTGTAGACTCTGGGAGATGCGAAAAAGCTCCTGCTGTGACAATCAGACAATTCAGCACTTAAGAATCCCCTCTTCTAATGACAGGTCAACTATAATGTAAAGTTCAACCCTTAGTCCTGCCAGCTAGTGTTGGTTATTTAAGAGAGAGGTCTTTTCCAGATATCCCACATGAGATCCATGATCTCGCTGTGGAACCTTGGTTTCATAAGTGCAAAACGGGTGCTCTTCTACACACAATATTTTTTGTAATTAAAAAGAAGAAATAGCTAAAAGGCCCAGTGTTAGTCATGAGTCTGCTTGCAAGCTTCCGATCCATGGGTGAGCTAAAGTGCCACACAGGGACCCAGAGAGTGGTCCACGGCCAGCATGTCTTTGCTGCATTTGATGCAAACATACCATAGATCTATACTCTTCAGCACTAACAAGGGCTGTGTTTTTGGGATATCCCTTTTCTAACAACCCTATACTGGTCACCAGGCATGCAGCTCCCAGTTCAGCTCAGGAACAAAGCACATGACTTACTGGATGCAGGCATCCAACTGATAGTTCTTCACGCCCACCATTTTCTTGTCCCTAAATATCCCGATCCTGCATAGGAACCAACACCAAAATCCCCTAACTGGATTGGGGTGATTGTTTTCCATCGATATTATTTATAAGCACTGTGGATTTTTGTTTTGTTTGTTATTTTGTTTGGAAACAAACATAAACCAGACTGCCTCTTGGCAAATGTCTTGTGCTTATAATTTCCCCCACGTTTTAAATAATTTCAGACATGTTGATGAATGCATTAGTTCAGCTTGTTGAGAAAGTCGTTGAACAAATAAGTAGGACAAAAAATCACAGCTGCCCGAGAAATATGAAGAGAGTGCAGTGATGTTAACAAGTTAGTAATCTAAGACAGGAAAATGACAATTAACCGCATAATCCTATCCATATCTACTCAGAAGTAAGTGTTGTTGAGTTCAATGGGACTTACCTCCAGGTAAGTGGGTGTGTGGGTTGGCAGTATTAAGCAACTGCAATAATATAAGGACTTTGAAATAGCCCTTTTGGAAAAGCAACTTAAATATGTCAACAGCACATCCTTCTTGTTTTGGTGGGAGTGATTACTTCTTATTTTCTTTTATTATTTGGCTTTACCTTAGCTATCCTACTAGATATTAAAGTTTCATCCATTGCTTTTCAGACTCAGAAGGTCGCTGCGTACTTTCCAGTGCAGTGTGATATTTTTCCTAGCCAAACTTTTTTCCTACTTACTAAAAACAATTTTAAAGTACTTGCAGAATCATTGTAATTGCATTCTTTACATACAATATTGAAAATACTCTTTTTTTACTTGGAAGTGCCAAAGGCTACTCTTTTTAATAATGGCTTCTCAGAAACCTAATTACATTCAAGGACAAAAAAATGTAATAAAGATATACCTTAGAATTGTCACTTCTTTGTGTATATCCTTCATGAAGCCTTTTATAAAACTAATCTTTGTTTACATTCCACTGATACCTTAATTTCAGACAAATCAAATAAATTGACAGGTGGCACCTTCTATGTTTGTTTTTTTCTTACTTGCTAAAATGGGCACCAGTTTCTTTGTCAGGCTGTGCTTTACTAAGAAAAAAAATTGGATAAAATACAAAATATGTTTTTAAACAAAAAAATCTATATAAAGTTTTGTGTTCTATTAAGAAAATGTTATGCACTGTTTTAAGATAAAAACAAAAAACCTATTTGTAAATTGCTATAAATGTATTTTGTTAAATAAGGACAGAATCAATGCTACTGTGTGAGTTTACTGTGCTAACATCGTTATAAATAAAGATTAAATTCCTCATTGAAGTAGAAAGATTTCATTTGTGTCTCACAAGAGTTTCATTTTTTCATTGAGCCCCTTTTTCTTAACAGTGTACATCTATGTTCATGACCGGGGGAGGGGGGATAACTGGCTTGGATCTACAATTAAGTGTGTACATGTAGGCCTTTTAGTTAGTCTTCCTAGCAATCCTCACAGCAGCCCTTGCAAGTGCCACATACAAGGTCAGAGGGAACTGCTGAATGTGGTGCACCGCAGTCCATAGGAGAGGAGGTGACGCATCACATTCAGAGAGGTGCACCTTTTCAAGGCCAATGCAAACAAAGTGCTACCCACCAATATTGCAGAGGGTGTTGTCTGTGAGTCATCTTAAAGTGCAACACAGAAGCCTAAGACCTTCTTCTGCCATTCTGCACTTCTTCTTTCAGTTCACTTGACATTGGCCAACGGGTTGAAAGTCAGCTCATGGTTAGGTGAGATCTGCCCCTCCTCCCTCCTTTCTTTCTCTCCAAATCCTCACACAATCATCCTCCGTTCTCCAATTACTGTACTTAGAGATATATCTAGACAAAGTAATTTAAAATATTTTTTTTTCGTGAATCGCTGAAGACTGTGGCTAGGGCGGCAATGTGTCCCAGTTTGCAGATGTCTATTTTCTGTTCGTGCCTACCCTTTCTTTGAAGGAGTGTCCAGTGCCTGTCTAAGTATTCAGACGAATAGTCACAAGAAGAAATGAGATCCATGACAACTAGAGATGGGCACGACTCAAAAAAATAATTTGTCGTTTGTTGTTTAAGGGTCCATTTTGGTTCGTTTTCATTTTTCGGGTTTTTTTTTTTGCATATTTTTTGTTTTCATTACGAAACGAAACGAAAAAACAAAACGAAAATGAAAATTTTTCATTTCGTTAGCATTCTTTTCAATGCAATGTGTCTGCCGTAACGAAAACGAAAAACACGGCAAAATTTCATTTCGTTTCCGTTGTCGTTTTGCTTCTGAAAATTTTTTCGTTTTCGTTACGAAATGAAACGAAAAAGAAAATGAAAATTTCGCTGAGTCGTGCCCATCTCTAATGACCACAGCGGAGGGGTGGTGGCGGCAATGGGAAAGCAACCCCTTAATCCCAATTACCTAAATCCTAGTAAAGTTATTTTAAGTCAAAAGCCGTACAGAGGAACAACAATATAGAAGCTAGCAAATTCTGAGTGGAATCATCAGGTTCTCAAAACAGATTGAATAGCGGTGGGAAACAAAATGTTTGGCAGCAAAATGCACATGCCCACACACACACACACACACACACAGAGAGAGAGAGAGAGAAAGTCCTGATATTGTTCCATTCCATTGTCAAGTCTACTTTAACTTATGGTGACATTCGTATGAGAGGTGTCCAAAATGTTCTGTCCTCAACAGCCCTCCTCAGACTTCCCCAGCATCATTGATAATAGGTACCCAAACTGATCGCCAAAGTGATCCAACCTCTGTTGCTAGAGCCAGGGGACAAAAATCCCTGTTGCAATGGGCACGTCTCACCATTATGACAGCCCAAGGCACAGGAAGCAGCACAACCCCACTTATTTTGATAGCTTTTCTTGACAGTAAATGGTAATGTAGAACCCCAGAGTATATTCATGGAGAGGCGGCTTCATACGCTGTATTAGCTTAGCTCTCCCAGTTTGATAGAACAAAACCCCAAATTTAACTGCAAATTAGATATGCTACAATAGCACTGCAAATGGGACAGTGTTCTTTCTCATTCAACTGGATGGTTTGTAGTCCTAAATCAAGACCAGGCTTGGAAGCTCCTTGAGATTCCTACAGCTCTGGGTGGTAACCAGTTTAAAAAACTGGAACCTCTGATAGAATCAGAGCCTTTTAGATTAGTACTCTCAAATACATTTCCTGTTTCTATAGCAACTAATTCAGTTATCTGCTTCTAAGCAGCCCTTTTCCACGGCAGCTTTACAAGAGTTCAAATTTTAATAATCTTTCTGTATTAAGACAGAAAAGGAACACTGGAATGGAAAGAGACATAATCTTCATGGACGTTTGGCAGCATAGGCCAGTGAAAGCGCTCAACTGGTCGGACATTGACACATTTGGATTTTTGACCACAGATGACATATACATCGGCTGTTTTAATTTTTTAAAAAAAAACTCATAAATCCTGTTTTTGCTGATTTTGAAAAGTGAAGCATCAAACAGTTCTCCAGTCCTTGCTCCAAATTCAGGTAAGGCTTTCACTATATTTTGCTCCCTCGCTTAAAAGAGCCAATTCATATTATAGATACTGCACTACATGTGGTTTTTTTCATGTGGCAGCCACTAGGCAACCTTTTTTCCACAGGTCCAGAGGAACCAAATACTATTTAATAAAAAGTTCTAACCTGGCAGCAATTCCCAAGAAATGTCAAGGTAAGCCATATAGGTTAAATTTAAATAAAAGCAACTCAGTATATTAATTGCTCATAGGCATCTATGTGATCTATTTATTCAACCTGTGCTTAAAGAGGTTTTAAAAAATCCCCAGGCTTCTGGATGTAGCTTGTTCTACTGCCCCTCCACTGGGAACTTTAAGATGTGACCTAAATTTATAAATTGAAAAATCTCCCAGGAAATTAAAAAAAAGAAAACAAGTGGCTCTGAGGTAAACTCCAACATAAATCTTTGCAACCTTTCTGCAGCCACAGCACACTGCTGGCTCTATTAAAGAGTTTTAAATAGAAACATGACAAAAATCGCGTTGCCGGAGTTGATCAGCGAGGTCAGTAAGAAGTCCAGTTTAATAAACGAAGACAGTAAATGAGATCAGTGGGGAGTCCAAGTTAATAAGCAATGGTGCCAGATAACTGTAAATTAGTAAAGAAGAGTTTAGACTACCACACAAGAGCAAGAACAGTGCAACTAATGGCACTGTGAAGCTCATCAAAATATATCTTAATGAGAGATGGGCACGAAATGATTTTTTAAATTTTGTTTTAGTCTTTGCTAATTTTTCTTTAAAGATGGCGTCCTTGTGTATATAATGGGGGGGATGACATGGGTTTGAAATTCTCCTTCAAACGGGTAACTGAAGTGAACAGGAGCTGGACAAAAAGCAGAGGCATCAAAGGCTATTTTGAGCAGCAGCATTATTTCTCAACATTGTCAGTGCAAGCAGGATGGACCAGGGTGGATCAGGCCTTAACATTAGGAGTCAAGCCAACATGCTTGTGAAGAAGGCACAGAAGAGGCTGTATTTCCTGAGAATGCTCAGGAAGATGAATCTATCTGAGCATCTGCTTCTGTCCTACTATCGCAGCACCATTGAGAGTGTCCTAACCTATGACATTCTTGCTTGGTATGGGAGCAGCTCTGTAGCAGACAAAAAAGCTCTACAGAGAATAATTAAACAACATCTTCACATCTCGCTGTTTGAGGAAGTCACACAACATTCTCAGAGACTCTTCTCATCCTGCTCATAATTTTTTGAACTGTTGCCTTCTGTCAGAAAATACAGAACAATTAAAACTTGGACCACACATTTTCTGAACAGTTTTTATCCCAGAGCTATAATTGCGCTTAATAATGAACAGGGACCACCAAGTGAGCGGTTGGACAGTTTTACTCAGCCTGTTGTGTAGATGTTTGTGGTTTTTTTGGTGGGGGGAGTGTTTCTGGATTATTATATATGTGTGTGCTGAGGGGATTGTGTGTGTGTGTGTGTGTGTTTGGGGATTTTTAAATATGTGTGTGTGTGTGTTGAGTCTGGTCTCTGGGCATCTGTGAATTTTGTTGTAGGTGTATACTGTGTATATATACACAATGACAATATGTTGTTGTTGTTGTTGTTGTTGTTGTTGTTAAAGTCCTAAAACTCTGCAGGCAAGATGGCATACTTACAAATCAATGATCTTTGGATTTCACGAAGCAAATTAACAGCTATTGGTTTGGGGGAAATTTCCATTGATGAAATTAGTATGAGGAGGAGGATGGCCTTTAATTTCTTGTCTTAATATTTAGTACTTTGTAATTTTTGTACTTGTGTTACTTTTGAGGTCACTTGAACTCCATTTCCTACAAGGCATGTTTTCCCATGTTGCTAATCTCGAAGTATAATATCGGGCTTCCTGAAATCAACTGCTTTATCTATGACAACTTGCCTGCTTCAGTATAGTAATACAGTTTCATTTTCTAAAACTGGAGGTGGCTGGAATATATAATATAGAGGGAAAGATCTGAATAAGCCATAAGATTCAGCCAACTGCTGAAAAATTACCTTTGCAAATTGGTTATGGCTTCTCATAGAATTAATTGATGCTGGCTTAAGATTTCAGGAATTCTTTCTTTAGATTCATGACAGGGCTTTCGTATATCACTTACGCATTGATTCTTAATTATTTTCAGATAGTATTGATCAAACTTGGTCTTGGGTTGCACGTATGACTACCTCAGTTTAATCCTGAAGACACCCTATTTTTAGACACCAGTTCAATAGTTGCTTATCAACATTATCATCCAGCAGGTAACTGAAGAGCTACCCATGTAACAGTTTCTCAAGCCATGCATTCTTGTGTTGTAGGATTTCTGTTACTGGTTGGTTCTCCCCTGAAAGCTATAATTCTGTTAGTCCTTTATTGTACTCTACTATTATCTGCTTATTATGGCTGTGGTTATGACTCATGTGTTAGAATAACAGAGTAGGATTCCCATATCCACTGAGAATTGGTTCCAAGCTCCCTCGTGGATACTGAAAACCATGGATAATAGTAAATGCTGTCTCTATACAAGCATGGTAAAAGGAAAAAAACCCAGAAACAATTATTTTCATAATCATTACCGTAACAGGCTATTAGAGGGTGCTAGAGACCATGCTATGTATTCTTCACTAACAAAAATTCATAGCAATCTATGGGTATTTGTACACGACCCCTAAACTCCGCAGCAAATGGCTGCCAGCTCCGGAGCTTACAATTGTTTCCCCACCAGCTCCGGAGTTTGCAGGAAATTAAGTGTGACCACGCCCACCTAAGCGCGTCCCAGCGCACTTTTCTTGTACCTGCTCTAGGAGGGTGAAAATCCCCAGGTCCGGATTTAATCTGGTGAGTGCGGGGCTCTCC
>JAHTLZ010000129.1:22328207-22344706 GCA_023846285.1 Phrynocephalus versicolor
TCTCTCTCTCTCTCTCTCTCTCTCTCTCTCTCTCTCTCTCTCTCTCTGTGTGTGTGTGTGTGTGTGTGTGTGTGTTGCGTTGTTACAGTTGTGGCCGACTCTTTGTGACAGTGCCCTTGCTTTTGATGATATGTAAATGGAAGTGCAGTAAGTTGAAGGTGGATGAATTGTATTAAAATAATAATAACAGAATTATAGAATTTGAGAGAAAGACTCTCTTCCCTTGTCCACTTGCCTGTGAAAAAGCCTTGATGAACTCTCTCTCTGTGTTGTGTGTTGCCTCGTTACAGTTGTGGCCGACTCTTTGTGACCCCATGCCCATGGAGTTTTCTTGGCAGGAATACTGCAGTGGTTTTGCCAGTTCCTACTCCAGGCGCCTACAGCACCTGGTATTCCCTGGTGGTCATCCATCCAAGTGCGAACCAGGGCCAACTCTGCTTTGCTTCCGAAATCAGGCAAGATCAGATGTGCTTAGTTACTCACAGTTATTTCCTGTTTAATAAGTAACACAATGATTATTTATTTCTTTAAAATATTTATAGCTCACATTATGTCGCAAGACTCCAGAAGAGGTTACACAGCCATTACATTTCAGTTCCGACTTGAGTACGGATCACCTCACTCCAAATGCAACTGAAGCACTTTAGCTACTTTTATAATTAAAGTGGTGTGGCTTCTCTGAATAATGGTGTTAGATTAAACATAAAGGCCATTCTTGTATATATGAACAGTTGTGTGCACAATGGTATATTCCGTGTGCAATTCTGCTGCTTCCGTTGCATGTACAAAGGAGACTCTACTAACTACATGCAGGGCCAGCGTGTCCATTAAGGCGAACTAGGCAGTTGCCTAGGGTGCCAAAATGGAGAGGGGGCGCTGGTCAGCCATCCGCCGCCGCCTGCCGCCCCACCCCACCCCACCGCCCACCCCACCCCACCCCACCCCCTGCCTCTCGCCTAGGGTCCCAATATGAGGGACACTCACACCCAATTTCACACAAGTGTTCAACAGAAGACAGTGTCATATGGGTGCCAAACAATGCACATTACAGTGGATGCTGGCGACTCCTAATGTGGGAGTGTTGTAAAATCGCTCAGGGCTTTACTATGCAATTTGCAGACGCTGTGTCAGCTGCTGAACGCTGTTTATACAGTTGATTCAGTACCTTGGATAGCTCTTGTAAAAATGAAGAGTAAAAGTCAGCAACTCTAAAGTGGGACTCAGGCAGCAGCCTCCACTGGCCCAGTATCATGTCTTAATAATAAGACAGGAGTTTTTCCTCTGTGAATCGTGAAAGCAAACATTATCTGTGGGCAGGAAGGAAAGTTTTTGGTTGGGGGAGGGAGAGAGTCCAAAATATCAAAGGTTTGCTGTGCCATCTTTGTATAGAAAAGCGAAAATATTTGCAGTTATTTAAATTTGGGAGGAAAAGGAGCACCTATAGGAAATTTGATGCAGAGATATAAAATGAGTGATGTGATGGGGTAAATAATAATATACAATAATATACAAGATCAGTGGTTCCCAACTTTGGGTCTCCAGATGTTCTTGGACCAGAACGCCTAAAAGACTTCACCACTAGCTGCACTGGCCAGGATTTCTGGGAGTTGTAGGACAAGAAGATCTGGGTGCCTAAAATGGGAATCCAGTGCATTAGATCGTAGGATGAGGAACAACATAGTTGTTCGGCTGCAGGTGTAGGACTGGAGAGACCCAGGTCTGGATTCTCCTTCTGCCATATAGCCCAGAGGATAAATTTAGACCAGCCATTTCTCCTCAGCCTTGTGAGCATAAAACTCCCATGGGGCACTAAGGATGCCCTGAGAGGAGAATGGTGATATAAATCTAGCAATTGCATGGAAAGGCAGAATGAAATGGATGGCCCATAGACTTAGGACAGTGGTGGTGAACCTTCAGCACTCCAGATGTTTTGGACCGCAACTCCCAGAATTCCAAGCCTAGATTGCCAATGGCAAAGGACTGTGGGAGTTGCAGTCCAAAACATCTGGAGTGCCAAAGGTTCGCCACCACTGACTTAGGATGCACAAAAGGCTCATTTTCCACGTAGGTTATGTAGCTAATGCAATCTGTTGGAATATACTGCCCCAGTTGTGGCAATGAGAAGGCACAGGCTTTTGTGGCTTAAAGGGGAATTGGATAAATAGGCAACCCATTGATCTGTCTCAAAAGGAGCCAGAGAGTAGAAGAGAACGGCTGGGAGGCTTACGCAGGTTGACAGAAGCGGTGATGTCCCCTATGGGTGGGGAAGTTCCAAGGCAGGCTTCTACTCACAGGGAGTAGCCCACTTTTACCTTGTTCTTTATCATGGACACAACTGGAAAGAAGGTACCACCTGTCCTGTAGCATTAGTTTCCATCTCCCTCTTACTTCAAGATTATTGCAATGAGATAGAGACCATGCAGAAATCCTCATGTAAATTAGAACATAAAATAAAATAAAATAAATCTACCCAAACTTATTTTGAGCTACTTTTGTTGATCTCTTCAGCTTTTCTTTTCTCCATATTTCTTTTTGGTTTGGCTTTTCTCCACCTCTCTGTGCAGCCTCAAAGAAAGAAGCATGACACGCCCCCACCCCCGCCTTTCCAGTCTAATGGTATAACAATCTAGGTCTCTAAATAGCTCCAGGGGATATTATTTGCAGAGGAAGAATGTGAAGCTGCACAGGAATATTGTAATAGAAAGGATTTAGCAATGGTTGATGAGGCCATTAAAAGGAAGAAAGAAGAAGAAGAAGAAATATGCTGTCGGCCTTGTTGGAACTTAAAGGATGCTACTTACCAGCAGACCACATCTTGAGTTTCCAGACTAAATTGTAGCTAATATGTGCGTTTTTGACACTGTTAGGAAGAGGAATTTCCTTGACGGCTGCTAGACATTTAGAATGCCCACCATTATCTTCTCAGCCTTTCTAGAGTAGTTATCTCCTTGACGCACCCATAAAAAAGAAGCCATTTACATTGCATGCCTATTAAAATAAGTAGCAGTGAATTCATATCCTGGCATATATGCCAGGATATAATTCAGGATAATTTCCTCCCTCTTCATCCCAACTGTGCATATAGAAATATTGTATTTCTTCCACCAAAGCAAAGGGGGCGGACCCAAAACAAAATCTGAAAAGAGAACACAATATGAATGGATAATCCACTGAAATCATGAATGAGCAATTTTGAATGCAGTTTACTCTTAGCTGTGGCATATCTCTTAGATAAACAGAATATTTGTCACTGCAGTCCTCCTATTATGCCATGATTCAGCTTCTCTCATAATGCTAGAACCTGGAGTCATCCACAGAATTCATGCTGTGTAATTGTACTATTAAATTCTCTATGCTGAGGTTCATAAGTAGGTTTAAAACAGGGAACAGACACATTCACAGAGGATGAGATTAATGGCTGCTAGTCAGGATCCTAACACTATATCACCTCCAGGAGCAGAGGAAAGAAAACCAGTTGTTGAGATGCCACAAAGAAGGCTGCCATGGCAGCTGTGGGCGGGGCTTGTGGCAGCTGTCAGGGCAGAAGGAGCAACACAATTGGGTGGAGCCGGGGGGGGGGCTACAGAACTGGGGTAAACGTGAGTACATTCATAAACAAAGAGGCACACATCCACATACAGGAAGGGAACCAACAGGGAGGCAGGCAGCCTGGGGGAAGGGGTGGCCCAAGGTTGATATGGGGCAAAATACACTTAGTGAGAATGCATCAGCCAGCACTAGTTATCATCATTTTTGCCATCTGGTTTAGAGAATCTTCTCCAAGATAAGATTCCCTCTTAAGTTTCCCTGCCCTATAGCAGGTTTGTGTGTCACAACAGTACTGGGAGCCTGAAAGGGACTTGGTTGTTTTAAGGCTATTAAGGATAAGGCAAAAGAACTGTTGATTCAATTCTATAGATGTTTTATCTGGAAGTTGAGTCATGGCTACTGGACTTCTTTTTTGAGAGAGAGAAACGTTTCACTGTTTATCCAAATTGCTTCATCGGTCAGACCGATGAAGCTGTTTAGATGAACAGTGAAACGTTTCTATCTCTCAAAAAAGAAGTCCAGAAGCCATGACTCAACTTCCAGATAAACCTACCTGGATGACTGAGGGCCTTTTCACACGACCCCTAAGATCCACTGGTCCCTTAAATTCGGACCAGAGATCTTGGGGGTTCGTTGCTGTTTGTGCCTCCCCACCCCTCCGCACTTCCTTCTCCTGTCTGCGTGAGGGGAGGGAGGAAAAAAAGGAACAAAAGAATACCTGCTTACCTCCCGGTGCCGTGCCGGTGGAAGTTGAGCCTCCAGACACTTCCTGGTTCCTCTTAAAGGGGTGGGAGGCAAAAAGCAACAACAAAAAGAAGGGAGGAGAGCCAGGCAGATCCGCATAAAGGAATTTTTCACCATCAAAGAGCAGGTACCTGAAAGGTGCGCTGGGTCGTGCTTATGGGGGCGTGGTCGCACTTAATTTTCTGTAAGCTCCGGAGCTGGTGGGGAAACATTTTTAAGCTCCGGAGCTTGCAGCCATTTGTGGCGGAGTTTAGAGGTCGTGTATAAATGCCCTGAGAATCTTCACAGACTATAGAGGTGTTATTGAATCTATCATCTGTTCCTCTATAACTGTCTGGTTTAGTTCTGCGACTAAGCATGACACATATAGACTTCAAAGGATAATTGGAACTGCAGAAAAAAATTATTGTTACTAATTTGCCATCTATTGTGGAATTGTATACCACACGAGCTAAAAAGAGGGCGATGAAAATATATATAGATTCCACACATCCTGGACATAACCTGTTTCAATTGTTACCCTCAAGGCAACGTTTTAGGGCATTGCACACTAGGACAACTAGATATAAAGATAGTTTCTTTCCAAGTGCTATCAAACCGTTGAATAATTAATTGTTACTTCTCTTCTTCCTTTTTTAATAATAGGTTATATTGTATTGTTGTACTGTGTTTTTATTGTTGACCATATATTCTTATATTTCCTTTTATATATGGAAAGCATATTTTACCAAAACAAATTCTGGGTGTGTCCAACCACACTTGGCTAATAAAAGGATTCTGATTCTGATGGAGTCTGTTGCTAGCTGTAGGCTGTATTCTTCTAGCACATTTCCTTGAAAGTACATCTTATTGAACCGTGCAGTCAGGTCATGGGTTCCTGAACACATGGACTAGACAGAAGTGAATCGTTGGGTACTAGATGGGTCATCTGGTGTTTATATCTGTTTCCTCATGGAGCCCCGTTGCTCTATAGCTATAACTAAGCAAGCGGAGGCCAATTTTGTATTTGTCCATATTAACCACGTGTGTTATTTGCAGCTAATTCCTCTTGCTCCCATGGCCATGGCTTGGTTTGCAAATAATGGCCATAATTTGAACAGAAATAGCAGCATATTTCATCCAAGTAGGAAGGCTGTGACCCAGGTGATCTGTGTGACCCTACAATGACCTGTCAAGGCATTAAGAGCCTAAAAGGGTAACTTGAGGGTCACTGCTCTTATTTCGAATGGTTTGTGAAGAGGAAAACTCAAAAGAAGAATCGCTGTCTAACATATTTTCAAACAAAGCACTTGTTGCTGTGAAGCAAGAAACATGGTCACTCTTGATGCAAGTGACTGAAGCCGTGGCACCTTCATTTAGCCTAGCATGTTATGGAGAAACCGCAAACTCGGGTGGTCTGCCAAATCATACTTCTGGATGCCAATAAATACTGCTCCTACTGCTGGCCTTCCCCTATGAAAATTAATCTAACGATTCCGTCCTCCCACAAAATTTCTGTAGCTTTAGAGCTGCTAACTCTAAAGGTGCTAAGGACCTTTAGCGGCTTGCAAACCACAGTGGTGAGTTCTGTGCCAGTCCCAACAATATCCTTCTTTCTTGACATTTCCCCTCAGCCTAGAACTTCTTGATGCTGCCACCTCAAGCTTACTCTTACTCGTTTCTATGGCAGTAGAAGCTCCCTCGTTAGCAACGCGTGCAGGAAAATGGCCGAGGAACAAAACATTTTGTACTTCAGTGTAAATAAACGGCTGACAGCTTGTTAACAAGCCAACAACAATAACAATACAGCGATTTTTGTCTCAAGTTGCCTCATGCAAATTACCTGAGCACAAATTACTGGCGCTGTATTAGCTGCTCTGGCTATAAGGGAAACAAGAGTGGGAGGCAGCAACATGGAGGGAGGTTTTGCCAGCACGCACTAAGCAAGTCAGAAACATCCCTTCTCACTTGGCTTCCTGCCTTTCTAAATGACATCCAAAAACCCTGCATGCTTATTATAACAGCCCTGTTCTCTAGCTGTTATTTTTTTTAAAGTTTCAAAATGTTTTTGACATCCTATGACAAATGCCTTTTCAAAAATAATTATTTTCATTTCTGCCACGCTGCAACGGATGGAGGACTGTTTGGCTGATGGCCGCATTTCTCACCCACCTCCTCTGGAGGAGCCCTCCTGTCTTGTTCCCTGAGTGAGATGGTCTCCCACAGGATAGGCAGCAGGTAGAGATATTCTTGAAGACAATAAGTGGGTATTGGTGGAGAGTCAATGTAGGGTTGTATCCGCTGCTTTTGAAAGCACCCTATCATTGGAAGTGTAAGCTACCGGATCGTATACAATTAGCCTGTGCTGATACACCTGCATGTCGCGCTCTGCCTGAGTATAACATCAAGCATTAAACTTCCTGTGTGTTTTCAGAGACAGTGGCTTACATCCAGACCCTCTGTATTTCCATGAAACTGGAGCAGATCACGAACGTAGCTACATAGGGGGGAAATTCTGCTGGTGGAGGCCATTCTTTTAGCCAAAACCCAAATGGATCTTCAACAGTGTCCTTCACCCCAGGTAGTTCATAGCCATAGTCCATGGGATAAATATTACTATCTATGCTTCATGCCTATGGTACCAAATGTGGTGTATTGGGTAGCGTGATTGACTATCATTCCATAGACCAGCATTTGAATCCCATCTTGGCCATAGAAACTCACTGGGGGAACAGAACTGGTAGAACTACTCCTTAAATATTGAAGTTCTGTTAGGGTCGCTACAAGTTGGAGGTGACTTGGCAGCACATGAAAACAGTAAGTCAGTTCTGACATGATAGCTCATAACTAACTATACTTTGTCTTGATGTATTAAAATGAAAATACTATACCACACTTGGGAATTGACCTGATTATGGTCCTCAGTGAAGTAAATCACAAACAAACAGCAGCTTCTTATTTACCGTCTATTTATAATATTCCTTTTTCCAATGATGAACAATTGGACATCAGCACACTTACAAATTCCAAACAATGCATGGATGAAATGAGTCCTGTTGTCAGATCCAGAGGCAAAGAAATCAATGTGTCAGAGAAGTAAAATTGCCAGAAACAGTCAAGACATCAGAGAACCAAGAGTCCAGAGACAAGAAAAATAATTATCACTGTCCTATTAGATATTCTGCCCACACTGTTCACTAATTAGGTTGGACATATGTAATGTATTATCTCATGCATTACTTCATCTATCATGCACTTTTTCTTAAAGCCTGCGCTCATCTTCCATGCTTCCCCTCTGCTAGAGCTAGTAAATCCAGACTCCATTAACAACTTGACATTTTGTGCACTTAATTTCCCTCTGATGTTTACTGCTTACATTTTCTGTTTGTGCATCGTTGGAATTCAAGGTATCTCTTCGTGATGATAGGGAATTCTTCCACTATAAAGAATAAACAGTCTTTCTTTTTCTTCCAAAGGATTCATAGTTG
Organism: Phrynocephalus versicolor; assembly: GCA_023846285.1. Taxonomy (NCBI): domain Eukaryota; kingdom Metazoa; phylum Chordata; class Lepidosauria; order Squamata; family Agamidae; genus Phrynocephalus; species Phrynocephalus versicolor. The sequence continues at coordinate 22,335,968 of JAHTLZ010000129.1, forward strand.
ATTGTGTGTTGGTGGTTGGCTGCATTTGAACGTGTGAATTCATGGTTAGAGTTTATCCTGGAGGTCTTTTAATATCAAAAGCAGTACTGTTAAATAACCAACAGGTGTCTTGTATTGCCTTGTATTGCAGCACAGATCCTTAAAGGAAGCATTAAGGGCATTTAATGGATTAGTATGTTTTCATCTTTGCTTGGTGTGGTCATCTCACCAGGTGTGGCTCTGATTTGCAAGCTTTTTTCCTCCTGCAAGCTTTTTTGAGCATGTGGTATCCACACAAGCTGCTTGGCATGCAAACAGAAGACTGTGCTTCTATGTATTGTTTTATGCCCATTTTCTTTAATTCTGAATGGGAAGTATTAATCTTTTCATTGAAAATATGTATTGAGTTACATGTACAAATGGATGGTACATGCGTAGACTTAGAGATGGGCACGCAACAGAAAAAAATTGTTCCGCGTTTTCGTTATTTGTTTCATTATCAAACAAAACAAATAATGAAAATTGTGATGAAATTGGAACGAACCGAACGGAATCACGAAAATTAGGTTCATTATGTTTCGTTTTCGTTAATAGCAACACGCAATGTAATGAGCTGTTTTTAAATGTTAAAAAACATCCTGAATATCCGTAAAAACCCAGTGATAATTATTTATTCTGCCTGATAATACCTACCAGGGGGTTGGGGTCCTTTAAAAGTGCATTTATGTCTTTTCTCAGATCGCTGTATTTTTTTTTCCTTTAAGGGGAGATAGGGGACATCGACCCAAAATGGCTCCCAGATGCCTAATATTGATTTCTTGGGTATTAAAACACTCTGGACATCCGTAAAAACACAGCGATAATTATTTGAAATTATTACCTACCAGGGGGTTGTGGTCCTTAAAACGTTTGTTTTTGTCTTTCTCCCATCGCGATGTATTTTTTCTTTTCCCTTCAAGGATGACACAAAATGGATCCCAGCCACAAAATGGATGCAAGCCATGTGATGGGATCATGTAAATTCTTGGACAATTTACAACCAATAGCATGCCCAAGTTGCAGACTGGGCAAGTGTGGCAGCCGCAGAGGGCATAAAAAGCTCTGGCAGCCCCCATCCTCCTTGCAGTCTGCGGTGGGAGTTAGGGTGGGATTGCTGTCTCTGCGACTCGTCGCTTTAGGCCAGCCAGGCAGGTGTGTGTCTCTGTGTTCCTGCTGGCTGCAGCCTGGCTCTTGGGGTAGAGAAAGAAGAGATTTCTCTTGCAGCCTCCCTGTGTGCGTTCCAACAACAAAAACTAGCTTCATTCTAGTTTTTGTTGTTGATTTATATATATTTTATTTTATTTTGTACCTTATATTTTGGTTTTTAAAATGTATTCCTTTGTTTGTTGTTTCATGTTGTAAACCGCCCAGAGTAGCCCTTGGTCTAGATGGGCAGTATAAAAGTCAAATAAATAAATAAATAAAATAAAATACCCTCCCCTGCCCCACAGTGCCTCTCTTGCAGCTGCCTTACGCCCTGGGCAACACCTGCCACTGCCTTTGCAGCCTCCCTGCGTACCTAGTCTATACTGTGTCTCTGCCAGCATCATTTTTTAGTGTTTTCTGGGGCGTTGGGGGACACCTGCATGCAGAAATGCTTTAAATCATGCAAAAGTGGTTAAAAACGAAAAACGAAAACGAAAAAATGAAATGAATTTTTTTCAAAAAATTCACAAAAAACAAAAGTGAACTGAAACGGGACCCACAACAACAACAACAAAAAACGTCATTTTTTTCGATTCATGCCCATCTCTAGTCGGTATGTATAACTTCATGGGATGCATGAGTGGTGAGTGTATTTCTGTGTGCCTTGACCAGCATGTTGGGGACTTGCACACCAGCAATAAACCATTAGGTGCTGGCCGTCCCCATTTTTGTCTGTGACCAAACACACTGCAGGCATGTGGTTTCCAAAGCGCCTGCTCAAAGCTGGTGTCCTATAAAATGGGATCGTTTGTTATAACTCTAGATGTCTGGCTCTTTCTGTTTGGAAGTCTCTCCCAGAACTAGGAACTGGGAATTCTTGAGAATGTCAGAGGGCAAGGAAGAGGATGGTCAAGTGTCTCACTTGACATTTGTAATAGTTAGTCTTTAAGGTGCCACATGTTTCTGACTTTTGTTTTGTTTTGTTCTTTTGAATTTTGCCTGGATTACTTGAAAAAGAACAGCCTTCTGATTGTAGACCTATTGGAGGATTGCCTTGTACTTGAAGGATTACCTAGTTTAAAGACAGCCCACTAACAGATAGAGGGAAAGGATTTTAAAAGCAAAAAAAAGCAAAGTGTTCTGCTTATATACCGCCCCATACCGCTACAAGTAGTCTCTGGGCGGTTTACAATTTTAATTACACTGTGCAGAAGAGTTAGCACCTGTTTAGATACCTGTGTACAGGCAAACTACAGCCAATCTTCCTACACTGACATCAGTATCTATAAATTAGCCTTTTCCATCTTTCTGCAAGGCAGTGCCCTTGCTTTTGATGATATGTAAATGGAAGTGCAGTAAGTTGAAGGTGGATGAATTGTATTAAAATAATTATAGAATTTGAGAGAAAGACTCTCTTCCCTTGTCCACTTGCCTGTGAAAAAGCCTTGATGAACTCTCTCTGTGTGTTGTGTGTTGCCTCATTACAGTTGTGGCCGACTCTTTGTGACCCCATGTCCATGGAGTTTTCTTGGCAGGAATACTGGAGTGCTTTGCCAGTTCCTACTCCAGGCACCTACAGCACCTGGCATTCCCTGGGGGTCTCTCATCCAAGTACTAGCCAGGGCCAACCCTGCTTAGCTTCCGTAATCAGGCGAGATCAGATGTGCTTAGGGCATCTATAAAGCCCTGCTGAGCTCTGTTGGGCTTCCTAATAGACATGTATAGAATTAGTCAATAAGGGGACAAGCATGTGTCAGCTATCATCCTTTCTGTGTACTCTCTGTCCAAAAGCAGGAGAACAAATTCATTCCTCCTAGAAACCACTGAGACTGAGTAAAAGCCTACCTCCATGCTTTGCCTTGTAGATTCCTAAGCATAAAGTACAGAGATGAACCTTTTAAAATAATGGTGCAATCAGGGAAACTATACTTCATTCTAGAACATAAATATGAAATGTCATATTCAGGCTGGCCTACATTTTAATATGTTCATGGGGCAGGGATGGGGGCCCTCTATCCTATGGGGTGGATGTGGCCCACAGGCATTCCCTGCATGGCTCTTCTGTCATTGTCCCCTATCAGTGATTGATGATATCAATGTAAGAGACTACCTCAAGTCCAGAAAGTTGTTGCCTGGATCTGAGCTCTGGTTTGCAGCTGGGACAGCTGCTGACCAGTCTCAAACCATCACACAACCATGTATTGCTTTGTATGCTTGGTAGGAAGGTCCCACATACCCCACTGTGAGATTGTTCCCAAACTGTGATATACTGTATTCACTAAACAGAATAAGTTTCCTGTTTTGACGTGATTACAGATTGGAGAAACAATCCAACAAGAAATGTGTCAATGGTCAGGAAGGAATGTTTGCATCGTTCCGTGACAATTTAATGCTACTGTTACCTTTTCCTTCTGTCTCATTGTTTGTTTTCTACTACACTTAAGCTGCAGTCCTGGGTATACTTACCTAGGCGGAAGCCCAAGTGAATACAGTTGGGAGGGATTTCTTTATGAATAAAGTAGTATAGACTTGCACTCTTTGTGGAAGGATGCAACTCATGAAGCAAAGGTGTTAAGGCTCACCTCTGATTATGTAGGTCAAACTGCAATTCACCTTGTAGTCATTTGGGAGTCTGTCAACTCCTGATGCTACAAAAGCTAAACCATTTGGAAAAATTAACATATGGTCTACACTCAGTTCTTCCTTCCTTGAAATTTGCATTGGGAAGATCTGCCATTTGACATTATCTTTAAACACAAGACATTCAGTGTGTTCTCCCCCTCCCCGTGACTGAACACTGAGGTGCCCTATCATGATTTGTATCATTAAGGCTCCTTTATGAATAAATTCATTACTTCCGTTAATATATGATTCTCTCTCTTTCTCTCTCTTTCTCTCTCTCCACTCTGCAATGCAAATTAGCAGACAGGTTTATCAGATATAGCACTGTTGGCCAAGGGACAGAAATTCTGGCAGCAATAAAAGTGCTGGGGATTGAGGTTGTATCCTGCCCCGCATATCTCCTATTGCAACTCAAATAACAATCCCATACTATGAATAACAGCCTGAGTACAATAATCGCCTCTCCATCACATTCAACTGATGGCTGATCAGTAGGATGTAAAACTTTAACCACAATCTATTTTTTTTTTTTTAAAAAAAAAGATTTTTTGACAATTTAAATCACATTTTTTAAAATTTAAATTGTGATTTTAAATCAACTTGATTTTTTTAAAAATCTGATTTTTATTCACCCTGCTGATCAGCAGGGTAGGAAGGGACATGAAAGAATTCCTGGGATTTAGTGCACTATAGAGAGAATCACCAAATGAAAGCTAATGGTAGCCCATCACTACCTTAAAGTGATTTCTCCCAAGAAAATAATATTTTACAAAATAATACCGAGGTCATATATTCCCTTGTCACTCTCCATCTATACTGTTTCTAAATGTAGCAGCAATTTAGGTACCCGGGTCATTCAGTGATAGTGATGGATGGTATTGAATTAGAGCAATCTGTTTGAATTGGTGATTCTTATTCCATTTTTACAACAACTGCCTTGCTTTGCAGTCTGCTGTCAAATCCAGTTCTAAGTATCTACTTGTGAACTTTGACATCAAAATGGCTTGGAGTCAGGGTACCTGAAGAGCCATTTCCGTCATTTTGGAGCTGCTAATTGCATCTTTAATGGCTTTCTTCTGGAACGAGAACATTCCTTCTCGGGTGGCTTTTAGCCTACTGGTGTCCAATTTTAATTGGATGATCTGCTGGTGACAGATATTGTTTGTGTCACCTCTGTCTTTTTCAGTCTGTTTTGTGGCATTTCATTTTTCATCTGTGACTCTCACAGTGTATTTTAAAATTTGTGTTGGCTAGTAATTAGTCTTAAAGGTAGACATTGCTCTGCCTTAATTAATTAGCAGGAATGATTATGAAGCTCTATTTGAAGCCAGTGACCCAATGCCAAGCTTCCTAGACAGGTGTTGTGTTAAGTAATAATACTTTGAGGAAGTGTTACTGAATAGGTTGTAGTGACAATGTTTATTACAGTCACCCCCGCCATTTCGCGGTTCAGGTACTGCAGTCCCACTACATTGCAGGATCGCAGTACCTGCACCTCGGAGCCGCGGGGAGCAATTGGGTCACTCTGCGCCGCCCCTGTGCTTCTCTGAGAAGGCTCGGACAGGCGCACGATCACCCCCCGCCCCCAGGCCCCACCCCACTCGCTTCCGCATATCGTGGATTTTCATGCATCGCGGGTGCGGTGGGTCCCTAACCCCCATGATTGGCGGGGGGTGACTGTAACACCAATGGGCAGTAAGAAATAAATCACTGTTGATCTTCATTTTAGAGTTGGTGTCCTAGAAACTGATCACTGGTATTTATTTTTAGTCTTGATAGGAATCAAACAAATAAACACATTTTACGCATAGTAGCAAAACCTCTGGGATCAGAGGGATTTTAACTTGGAAAGGCCAATTACTCTTGCAGGCAATTGAACCCGTCAGAGTGATTTTGATAAGCTGGGAAAATACTCCTTCTAAAATCTCTTGTCAGTTAGGTCCAACCCATATGTAAAGAATAGCTTGATGGACTATGACCCCAGCTGTGGAATTCTGAGAGCTGTAGCTCATAGAACTAACTTTTTGGAAACTTTGGTTAAGATTGTCCTTGTACCGTTTCTCATGATTGTTGCTGGGGCATAGAATATATCAGAATGGGGAGCAAAATCTGCTCTTGATACAGATGATCTGATCTACCGTGCTCCCTTCCAAGTGGTGGTGTTGAATCCTCCAAATTCTTGCTTCTTTGCTTTTGGAGTTTGATGCTCATGGAGGGAAACATGGGTGGGGTGGCAGCATGTCATGTAAGACTAGAGAAATTGAGAACATTTCTCAATTTCTCCAATCTCCAGCACAGGATCAGCAAAGAGAGAAAAATATACACCCTGGAGCTTGGGTTCATCATTTCCATTCCGTTGTATTTAGTGGGGTGGTGGTGGTTAAAAAGAAATTAAATCCTTGGAACAAGAAGAACAAAAGGGAAAGGTCAACCCTCCATCTGTTTCGCTTCACCAGCTTGAGAAGAGCAGAGCTTCGGAAGAGGTATTTCCTGTGACATTGGTCCTTTCTTTTCCACTGGTAGGATTGTGGTGCAATAACCCAATGAACAAAAAAGACACAGAACTACTTCCTAATAAATTAAAGGCTTAATTTAAATTAAATGCCACCTTTCTCTTCATAATGCATGGCAACACAACAGCTAGAACTAAGCAACAATTAACCATTTTAAATTGCCATAGACATACCATATTAAAAAAAAATAGGGAAGATTGTGGGGACTGAGAAATTTGAAAAACAGAGAATGGTTATACGGGGTGCTATTATCATTCAGTCCCCTGGAATGCAAGGAGATCAAACCTATCCATCCTGAAAAAAAAATCAACTCCAAATGTTCACTGAAAGGACAGACTTTGAAGTTGAGGCTCCAAAACTTTGGCCACCTCATGAGGAGAGAAGACCCCTTGGCAAAGTCCCTGATGTTGGGAAAGATTGAAGGCAAAAGGAAAAGAGGACGGTAGAGAATGAGATGGTTGGATGGTGTCATCGATGCCACCAATATGGATTTGATCAAACTCCGGGAGGCAGTGGAGGACACGAAGGCCTGGCGAGCTCTGGTCCATGGGGTCATGGAGAATCAGAAACGACTGAACGACTGAACAACAACAACACTGATCATTCAGATCATCATCACCACCACCTACACCACCACCATCATCTTAGAACTGCAGAGCTGGACAAGACCCTATGTATCATAGAATCCAGCACCTGTCAACGAAGCATAGCGAGGAATTGAACTCCCAACCTCTGGCTCTGCAGGCAGAGACCTAAACCACTAGACCCATATAGGGTATTATAGGTAATGACCAGCACCTTGAATTGGGCCTTGAAGCTGCTCAAAGCATAGTTACTAGAAAGATATATTGCTAAGTAAATGTTAACAAATGAATGTGGGTGGAGTGCTAATACAGCTAGCCTCAGCAACAATGTTCTTTCTACATGACATCACGTGCAGATGGGTGACATGCGTGTCACTCTCTGAAATAATAACACTAATGTAGTTGAACTGGGAGATCAGATTTTTGTGCGGATCATGGCCGACAGGAGTAACTTTGCACTTTTATTTATTGCTTTCTTCTGAAATTTTCATCCCACCCTCAGATGCTCTCACGGCCTTCTCATGCTCTACAAAGCCGAATTCTCTAATCTAATTCAGCTATTTTGATTATTCCTCATTTACATCCTGCTTTCCAAACGTTATACCTTATGAAACCTAGGAGCAAGGCATGGCCATCAGTCAGCTAATTAGTTAACAGAAGCTGTCACTGAAGTCAATTTGCATTGGTAAATATTTTTAATCAGGTCAGCACAAGGACATAATTGTCGTGCTACCTTTGATTTTTATATGGCAATGACTTTTGATATTAGGATAACGGATTATTCCTTTTCTTCTGCTGCAAAAAGTCTTTTTTTTCTTAAAGCAGTAAGAGATAGCATCATGTTTTATAAAAATCATATGCAGTCAAGTCAATTCTGACTTATAACAACCCTCTTCAGCTTGTTCCAGGTAGAGAATCCTTAGAAGTGGTTGGCCCTTCCCTTCTTCAAGGGGTGCCCTAGGACTGTTCAGTTTGCCCAAGGCCACACAGGCTGGCTGTACACACAGGAGGCACAGTGGGGATGGCGAACTCAGATACCTGAGATATGCAGAGATTATAATGTTCAGTAAACAATTACAGAATCACAAAGTTGGAAGTGATGTGTAAGGCCATTGAGTCTAATCCCTTGCTCTGTGCAGGAATACAAAACAAATATTAGTACAATATTTTGGTTCTGGAGACACCAGAGCTTTCTTGCCATGGATTTTCATCATCTGCACTATAAGCTGTTTAAGTGTTAAAAGTTGGTCTGTTGGAAGCAGGTAATTTCCCCTGGGGTAAAGGATTCCAAAAGATATTCATGTGATCTATTCTGTGCTTGTTGAGGAAGGGTGGAGCCTCATATGCACCACAAACCACCAGAAAGTCAAAAAGGTAGTTGCTCAATCAAGTCAACATTCACTAGAGCAAAAAGGAAGCTATTCTACCATGCTCAAATAATGGGAATGCAGAACTGATCGGTAAAGACAATATGCTGGAAGAAATGGTGTGGAGGCAGTTGGAAAAATAAGACTGAATATGAGATGGGTAGAGTCAATAAAAGAGCCCATGCCTGTTAATTTGCAAGAACTGAGCAGAATGTACAGGAAAAGGCAAAACTGTAAATCAATACAAAATTATGAAATTATCATAATGCTACCAAAGAAGGTACAAAGTGACTTAGAAATCAATGGCATACAGACTTGTGAAAGAACCTACAGCATTTAATGTGAAGGAATGAGATTAGGAATGAATTTATAAAATTTCAAATTTACAAATTTATGATATTGTGAATTTACAAATTTATATCATTACAAAATTATAAAACAATCACAATGCAACCAAAACAAGGTACAAAAATTACTTAGATCTCAATG
>JAHTLZ010000129.1:22344716-22364317 GCA_023846285.1 Phrynocephalus versicolor
AATGAATCTATAAAATTGCAAATTTACAAATTTACAAATGAATTTATGAAGTTTCAAATTTATAAATTTTGAACTTATGAACTAACATGTGACTACATATTTTTGAACTTGCAAATTTACAAATTTACAATATTGCTATTTTATGAATTTATTAACTTTTGGGTTTATGAATTTATGAACTTGCAAATTTACAAATTTATGAACTTGCAAATGTATGAATTTATGAACTTGTGAATTTATGAATTTACAATCACAATGCAACCAAAACAAGTTAAAAAGTTACTTAGATCTCAATGACATGAAATTATGTTTGTTATAAAACAATCTACAAAATAAAGGAACAAGATTAGGAATGAATCTATAAAATTGCAAATTTACAAATTTACAAATGAATTTATGAAGTTTCAAATTTATAAATTTTAATGAACATGTGACTTTTCAAAATTTTGAACTTGCAAATTTACTAGTTTACAATATTGCTATTTTATGAATTTATTAACTTGTGGATTTATGCATTTACAAACTTACAAATTTACAAATTTATGAACTTGCAAATTTATAAATTTATGAACTTGTGAATATGAACTTGCAAATTTATAAATTTAAATCATTACAAAGTTAATAGATTATCATAATTCAACCAAAATAAAATACAAAATTACTTAATCTCAGTGACATAGGAATTATGAAACAACATGCAGAATTAAAAATGAAGGAATGAGATGATAAATGAAGTTATAAAATTGCATTATCAAAAAATTATGATATTGCAAACAAAATTACAAACTTGCAAATTTATGAATTTATGAATTTGCAAGTTTACAAATTTACAAACTTATGAACATACAAATTTACAAACTAGCAATTTTACAAATTTATAATCATGCTAATTTAAGAATTTAGAACATTACAAAACGATGATGTTTCTTTCGAGATAAGCAAGATTGGTCATTTTGATTTATGTAATTTATTTTAAATGTGAGCTGGCTGGTAAGCTGAACAGTTTAGATAGAAGCTATGAGTTTGTTTCCCCCTGTGCCTTCTGGAAGAAGAACCAGCCTGTATGGTCTTGGACAAGCTGCACAGTCACAGGGCACACACTGAAGAAGGGAATGCTAAAACCACTTCTCAGTATTGATGGTATTTTAATGATTCATTGTTTGTGGGCATAGATTTTCACTCCCTATCTTAAATCAATAAAATGTGTGGGGAGGGCTGGAATGCTTAATATATTTAACATTTTATATGCACAAGTTTTCCATGTGGCCCATGGCCCATGGATCTATTTTACTTCCAGATTAACAGTGAATGACTGTGTCCCCTTAGAGACCCAAACCTGCAGTCGCCTCTTGTTTTCTTGCAGTTGGGCACATAGGTGCTTGAGGGAAGTAGTCCTTCCAATGCCAACTAGCACACATTTCACACAGTGCCAAATTCCTAACTAAGCCTTCATAATTCACTGTGGAGCTGAACTCCCCAGCAGGGCCACTGGCATGCTCAGGAGTATTGCCTTTACAAAAATAAAGGCACATCATTATTTAGCTGATTCCAGCTTCCTCAACATGACTGATAAATTCCCAAATTCCTCCACAGTCAAATGCAACAGAAGAGCAGCAGGCATATCCTCCAGCTTTTAACACCTCAAAACAAGGATGTACTGGTAAAATATCCCAACTCACATGCCAAGGATGGCTCCCAGAGCCTCACCCCCACAACATATTGCTCAAGGCTGTTAACTGTGCTCCATCTGCTGCATTCCATCTTTGCTGACTTGGCTGCAGTAGCATGTCCTGCTCCATTTTAAAAGCCAATAACATGCTTATTCCCAAGGCTAGAAGTTGTGCTTGGAAAACAACACTGCATTCTCACTGGCTATCAAAGGTTCCCAACGGAATCTAGCTGAAATGTGAAATGGCAGTCTGCATGTACAGTGTGGGGCCTGAGGCCTCAATCTAATTTCTAGACCTCACCACATGAGATAGACTAAATCAGCTGAATCAATGGTTCATCCCATTGGGATTTTAACACAGTTTTACACAAATTTCCTTAATATATATATTTATACTGATTTCCCTGATAATGTGCATCACTCCCTAGAAGAACTGAGGAATTCTGGAATCTATAGCCCTTCCCTGAAATAGCTTCCCAGCCTCTGCATTTTTGTACGCATCTTAAGAGAAAATATATATATAGAAAACTCAGTGAAACATGGAATCTGAAGGATAACTTCATTCAAAGTCCATATTAGTGCCAGGAGGCCAAACTAGGTCACCTGGTTTTAAAATGTAGACCAAACAGAATTCCCAAACAGTGCACCACAAAAAATGAAGGCGGTTGGTTCGTGCAAATTACTAATACATTAATTTTGCATTCTGCAAGCTTAGACTCTTTTTCTGGAGTATACTAAAAATGAACTCCTCTTCTAAGCTGAATATGCAAAAGCACCAAAACCTCCACACCACTTATTAATAACAGAGCACATCTGTTTTCTCCACATGTGAATTGTCTTAACATGAGATGAAGTTCGTGCTTTATATTTTCGTTTTGAAAGACCAATTTTTAAGATGTTTGTAGTAGACTCGTGAGTAGCTCCATTCAAGCATCATTTAAGCCAATTCAAGGAATCATGGGACAGAGTACACGTTAGTCCCACCCTACTATTTCCAGTTATCTTATGTGGATGCTGTATCACAAAAACTGCAGGCAGGGGATCCTCCCATCCTAATCCCTTTGTCTTCACATGAAGGCAACAATAACATAAGAGAAATGGATAGCACATCCTCTTTGGTACAATGATTTAACTAATAATGGAATAGAGCTACCATGCCATGAGCGAGTTGTACCTGTCAAATGCCAGTTTTCTAGATAGCTGGGAAGGAGAAATACACCAACAACTTCTCTCGAGGCTTTCTAGAAATGCAAGTATCTTGAATTCTTAATCAAATTCCCATTTCCTGATTAGTTTTGAAATAACATGACGATTCTAGGGAATAGCTGAAAAACAAAACAAAGCCCAGTTTTGAGGCTTTGCTTTTAAAACATGCCTCTTTCAGGCATCTCCTAGACCTCGGGGTATCCTGAAATACAGTTATGCCAAAACATTGACTTGGATGCCATTTAGAAATTCCTTAAGCATTTAAAAGTATACTTTCACTCCTTTTTTCTGGGAGAATGAAATTCAAACGTCTTGGAAGCAACTTAAGAATGGGAGAATCCCAGTCTATCAAACTCTAAAGTTTTATAAGCAGAAAGGTAGATAATAGAGTTTGTCTGGTTGGTTTATCTTATTAAAATCACACCTTTCTCCTAATAGTTATGGGACTCAAGGCCATTGAGTTATGATGGTTGAATACTGACTTTGAGGAGATGCTATGTTCTCCACACCCCAAAATCAGTCTCATACAAACTGTCATGTACAATTTAACCAATGATAAGCTGTTATAAATTGAATTGATTTCAGGGGGAGGGTTAAACCAGTGGTGGGCAATGACATAATTGCTGTTGGGAGGGGAAGGGGGAGAGAGAGGGAGAGAGAGAGAGAGCAAATTGTTTAGTGCACTCGCACCACCAAACTATAGTAATTAGTGTAAACTAAAGTGAATTAAATTATTTTTACACCTTAGGCAGAAACAAAACAAAAACAAAAAAGGAAAGGAAAGGAAATAATAACAACAAAAGTAATATTCCTGGCTGCAAAAAAAAATGATATTCTCAAATTAACTGGTTGTTGTTGTTGTTGTTGTTGTTGTTGCTGCTGCTGCTGCTGCTGCTGCTACTGCTGCTGCTGCTGTTGTTGTTGTTGTTGAGGGCAGTTTATGGTTTGGGAGGTGCCTCACCCCCCAAAATTTGAAGTTATCCCCATCTGGTCATAGGTCACCAATGTTTCTCAAAATGTATTTATTTATTTTATTTTTGAGTATTTTTAACCTGCCTTTCTCCTTGGAAAAGGACCCAAGCTGGCTTACAATTATGAGGGACAGTACATTTAAGACATATTCAAGTTTAAGAATAGGGAATTGAGGGGTATCTTTCAGCATTAGGTGGTAATATTAAATCTAAAAGAGAATGCAAGTAGTTAATAAGGGATGGAACTAACATTGAAAGCACAGGTGTATTCATGAAGTCAGTCAATGTAATCATTTAAGGCAGACCATCTAAAGTTATACAGGATGGAAACTAAACATTGAAAACATAAACAAAAATCTACTGCCCAGGGCAGTGCTTCACTCTACCTAAGGGTAGGACCATCTCTGGGTTGAATGCATCTATGTAACTCCTTCCTGTTAAAATCAGCAGGGCTTCAATGAATGTTTTCAGACTTGTACCCATTGGAAGGAGGAATACACACAGGATTTGTATTTAGAAGTGCTTGCATTTAGGCTGATCTGATGATTAAACTTTTATGGGCAGTGCCTTTGATTCACCCTGCATTTACATTTTTCATAACAAGGAGCAAATGCAGTGTAGACGATAATCTCTTTAAAAAAAAAGTGCTAAGCCCAATGGCAGGCAGAAGATGTCAGAAATATTAATATTAATAGTTTTCAAGTAAATATTTAACATCACAACTAAAGGTTAACCCTTCTTTTAATCATCTGTTGCCTGCCGTGAGACATGTCTCCCCACCCCAGCTCCCCACCCCTGGTCTTTGCAAGTTGTGACATGCAGATGAATCAAATCCCAATCAACCTATTTTCTTGCATTGGAATCCGGCAGAATTTTGAAAGGTGATACGTTGGTGATCTGTTGGCCTCTTGGGAAATAGCCACAGACAAGAGAATGTGCCAAAGAAGAGAGTGTGTAGAATATGTGCCATCACTGGATTCATGAAACATAACAGCCTGTCAAAATCATGGACTTGTGAGTACAAGCGCCTCACTTCACAATGTATCAGTAGTAGAATGGATATCTCTGCTGACAGATTATACTTTTTTAACAAGGTGTCAAAGGTGAGGCAAGGCAAGCAGCTAGAGGATACAAAGACTTAAATAAACACCAATCCCCTGTGTGTATATGCGTATAAAGATATTTATGTCTCCTTATATTCTGTGGAGCAAGAGTCCATCAGGTCATGCTATCAGTCGGCAGAACTGAAGAAGTGAGAGACCTAATGTCACCAAGCATAAAAGATCCTGTATATGGGGAGAGGGGCATCAATTCACACCTGCCAAGCTTGAGACTTCCAGGAAGTGCTGTGTAACAAGGCCGAGCCCTAACCTGTCATACTCTCACTGCCTTATTACAACTAGTCTTTGCCGATTGACATATAAGATGCTTGGTTCCCCAGTTGCTGCTGGGTCACCTTCTCGCGTCCACGTCTACCACTCAGGCACCCAAATTCTCAACTTCGCTGTTGCTATTCCTGAGTCTTATCTAGCCACCATACCTGGACAAGGAAACCCAGCCCCCTTTAGGCTCACTTAGAGCCTTTTCACACGACCCCTAAGATCCGCTGGCCACTTAAATTCGGACCAGAGATCTTGGGGGTTTGTCGCTGTTCCTGTGTTCCCACCCCCTCCGCACTCCTGGCTGCTGTCTGCGTGAGGGGAGGGAGAAAAAAAGAAAGAAAAGAATGCCGGCTCATCTCCGTTCTGCCGTCTCGCTCTGCTCCCGGCAGCATTCCAGTCTTAAAGGGGCGAGGGGCAAAAACAACAACAAACAGAAGCGAGGAGAGCCCGGCACTCACTACGTTACATCCGCATCAGGAATTTTTCACCCCCGGAGAGCAAGTACTTGAAAAGTGCGCTGGGACGCACTTAGGTGGGCGTGGTCGCACTTAATTTTTTGTAAACTCCGGAGCTGGTGGGGAAACAATTTTAAGCTCCTGATCTGGGAGCCATTTGCCGTGGATTTTAGGGGTCGTGTGAAAAGGCCCTTAAAGATACATGATGCTGCACAAAAAGTTCAGCTGAATAGATTTTGCACCCATGAAATTAAGGAAAAGATGGCAGCTCCTTTCTTGCTTCTGAGGAAGTCAGTCAAACTGACAACCAAACCTTAATTTGAAAATGGTGACAAGATGGCATAGCTGTCTATACTTAAGTGTCCTATTAATCATTCCAAAGCACAGGGCTGGAGGTGTGACATACAAAGCTTTGTCTTCCAATACATTGCAGCCATGGCCCACCTGCCATCACCCATTGCCTGAGGCATCTGCCTCAGTCTAAGAAATTGTAGGGGCAGCCGTGCTGCACAGATCAGTTGATTCTCTTCACTCTACATCTGAATTTTAGTCTCCGAGGCTGGAACATTGTGTTGTCTATATGTCAAGTACAGTGATAGAAAACACTGACAAATTCAGAATAGGTAAAAATGTAACCAATGATTGTCGGGCTCAGGTGAAGTGTCAGGTTTACAGAAGGACAAAGCTCAGAGGAGACAGCCCCATAAAACCCAGCCCATTTATGACCGTGTGTATTTGAATGAGCTGGCATGGAGGGGGATGCAATGAAGTATATTCGAAAGAAGGCATGGCTGAATAAAAGTACTTCAGTCTGCAGTATTTTTATAGCATGTTAAACTAATTCCATCAATTTCCATTTCAATTCAATCAATTTCAATTTATTGTCATTGTACATATATACCTAGTATACACAGGATATGAAATTCACAAAAATATCCAGAGAATAGGCCAAAAACTAGCAATCTGTAAAACACACCCACCACCAAAATTACCCCCCAAGACTCACAGACATCCACACAGAGACCAAGTAATACATTTCAACAACTCACTACTAATGGTTCTTGAGTTCATTATTAAGTGCAATTATGGCTCTGGAGTAAAAGCTGTTCAAAAAGTGTGTGGTCCGAGTTTTAATTACTCTGTATCTTCAAACAGAAGGCAACAGTTCAAAGAAATTATAAGCAGAATGGGAAGGGTCTCTGAGAATATTAAATGACTTCCTCAGACAACAAGATGCAAAGATACATTCCACTTGTATTGTGGTAGATGCAAAAATGGCACAAAGGCAATCAATGAAGTTGCTGCAACAAAAATGGAGGAAGAAGGAAGCCATGCTACTGTCATATGGTAAAAACACATATAAACATGTATGCACATAAAAATGGAGAATGAGAATGAAGGACCTCTACAATGGTCCAACTTAGATGCTATCATTAGACCATTACATCCATTTTTTCTGCTCACAAGCAGGATTGAGAATGCTAGGAGGACATTTCCACACAGCTGTAGGCTAAATACTGTAGGTGTTAACTGGAGACTTGCCTCCCTCATAAACTAATCTCATTGACCTGGTTTTGCTTTGAATGACATCACTTTTCTTTGGTTCCCTCCTGTCTATTCAACCCATCTCCATTCAATGATGTTCCCATTTGTTGCCGTCAGCTTTCACTTAAGTAGGCTGAGAAGATATTGTTGTTCCATCTATCCATACTGTGCACCCCCTGAAGGCATTATAAATAATTTCCATGGAAACAGGGCTGAGGACAATTGTTGTAAACTGAGGAGAGAGTTATATTGTACTGTTCATATGACTTTTGCCCTCCTTATTTAAACTATGAATATAAGTGTGCTTATTCCTCAATGGCTACTCATGTGAGGCTAAAGCTGTTGAGGGTGAGGGAAGAGAAAAAGTGAATATTGAATGAATATCTTATAATTCCCTGCTCAGATGTCACTTTAAATCTGGTGGAGGCTCCACTTTCTCCTTTGTTCATTAGTTTGTAACTAGTGATCACAACTGTAAGTAAAGGTTTTCTTTATCTTTTTTCTACTTAAAATACTTCCTACATGACTTTTAACATATAAAGTGCTAGCTGATGTGAAGGGAGGGTGACACTGAGACTTGAGCCATGCTTTCTCTGTTCATTTGTTGTTTGGTCTTTAAACTCTACTAATAGCAAAGGAATTACTAATTGTCCACAAAACTTTCATCTCCTTATAACCTACTTTGCCACTCAAATCAAGAGACCACTTCTTATGTCATTCCATCTTTGCTAGTTCTTAATAAAAGAGAAGCAAAAGAAACTATTATCTTGAAAAGGGACATCCCAGTCAATTATTTCTGCCCAGGAGGACATCTACAGGCCCAAATTATGCATAGTTCTAAGTGAAAATATATGTGGTAATAAACAAGGCTGTGCGCTTGTGTACTCTGATGAGAGCTCTGTACATCTGAATCAATCTAGTCTCCACTCAGAATG
Organism: Phrynocephalus versicolor; assembly: GCA_023846285.1. Taxonomy (NCBI): domain Eukaryota; kingdom Metazoa; phylum Chordata; class Lepidosauria; order Squamata; family Agamidae; genus Phrynocephalus; species Phrynocephalus versicolor. The sequence continues at coordinate 22,352,880 of JAHTLZ010000129.1, forward strand.
TTCATACTAGTTTTTGAAAAAGTATAGATGTGATGGCCTGTGGAGGTTTGCTGAAAAGTTCAGAGGCAAACTGATCTTGGTTGCAGGAAAGAGAACAAAGAAAGCACACACAGAGAGAGAAATGCTGTTTCTCAGAGCGAGCCAAAAAGAGACACAAACAAAGATCTGATGTGTCCGTCTCAGAAGCCCCCTTTTATTGAACTATCTAATGTTGATGAATACACATTTGATCACTAATGAAAAAATAGCTTCTAATAGGGAACAAGTGCCTTTAGCCTTTTGCCCTGCTTCCAAACAAGGTGAAGAGGAAAGAGAAGGTCACTTCCTCTCAGGGATGCAATGTGGCAAAGTCAGGATGGTGTGCCTTCACTGGAACCCCTCCAAGAAACATACCCTTCAAAGAAAGGCTCCCAAAATGGTTGTTGGAAGTTTCCTAGCCAAAGCCTTGCCCCAGTTTGGGGCCTTCATTTACAAAAATCCTGGCACCTTCCCACCTCATAAAGATACCTCTAGGGGTGTGCAAAGTGTCCTTCCTTTTTGTGAATAGAGCATTCCCTTGCCCTTATGGACACCATCCCACATATACTGTAGAATCAGATTATCTCCAACACACCCTCACTGGGATGGCAGTAGGCTTATGAATCACTGACTGCCCAAGATGCCAGAGGGGTGAAAGGCTTCAGACCAGACTGGATGTAATTTTGAAATGCATGTTCTTTTAAACCCCCATTTAAACCAGCCTCTTCTGTCTCCTCCTCCGTGGGAAAAGTGAGAATGCTGGAATTGGGAAGTGGGATAATTTATTTGGAACTGGCTTCCCACCCAAGTAACAGTGGTTGATTTTTAGAAGAACAAAGTCAGGAAATGCCTCTCCATTTATTGGATGGTTGGTTGGTTGGTTGGTTGGTTGGTTGGTTGGTTGGTTGGTGATTTAATGGGAAGTGGCATAGCACTGAACTGACTTGATACCTCTTGTGCGAACCCAGGAAAGGGCCTACTCGGCTGCTGCACCCAGACTCTGGAACTCCCTCCCACTAGAAGCCAGGACTGCCTCTTCTTTGTTGTCTTTTCAGAAACAGGCAAAGAATTTTCTCCTCAGGCAAGCTTTCCCTGAATGATGGTCTACCTATTATCATGTGTCTTCTATATGAATCTACAGGATCACATAGACTTCGTGTTTATAACTACTTATAACCTTATGGGTTTACATTGACACTATGTTTTCAATGTTAGTTTCCATCACTCATAACTTTACATGGAACTTTACTCCCCTTTAACTGCTCGCATTCTCTTGTAGCTTTAAGGTAATGTTGTCTATTAATGCTGTAAGATGTCCCTCAATTCCCTGTTCTCAATACTTGAAAATGTCTTAATTGTACTGGACTGTATATTGTCCCTCATTACTGTAAGCCACCTTGGGTCTTTTTTCCAAGGAGAAAGGCGGGGTAAAAAATCTCTAAAAAAATAAAATAATAGTGCAAAAGAGCCTGGCAAGTATGCCATGTGCGCGTGCATGCACACGTGTGCACACACACACACAGGAGGCTGCTTTCACACAACCACTATAATCCACTGCAAAGTGTTCACATTCACAGATGTGGAGCATAAAATTGTTTTCCCACAAGCAGCTGACTTTTTTTAAAAAAAGTGCGACCACCCTGATTTAAGCACGACCCAGCGCATTTTACAAATCCTTGTTGCTGTTCTGATGTGGATTTTAAACCGTTACTTGAGTTCGTAGGAAAACGGAAAATCCTCACCAAAACATTTTGACCCCATTATGGTATCTTTGTTGTGGGTCTCAGTCATGGGATCAAAACGGTTGCGGATTTTCAAAACGCGACCATGGGAACATCCGATCTGTGACATCAACCACATAACCACTCTGGGGTGTGGGTGTGTGATCCGGATCAAAGTCTGCTCTGGATTTTAGTGGTCGTGTGAAAGCAGAGAGAGAGAGAGAGATGGAACAAGAGTAGAACTGCTAAGTTACAGTTTTTTAGCTTTAGTGGAGCTGCTGAAATTACTCATGTCACAGGGACTAGAACCCAAGGAGATATTATAAAATAGGTAAGAGCAAAACACTGCTTACACTGAACTTTTTTTTACAGGCAACATAATTTAAAAAATGGTTGTGGCTACTTTTATAAGTCAAGACAAAGGTGATGTTACTTTGCAAAACTAGTACATTTCATGGCTATGTTTCGAGGCACCCCTTACCAGTTATGTCTCTCAGTACCCCTGGTGAATTGAGTTAAGCATAGAGTTCACAGGAAACTGTTTGTTTTAAATGAGCATTAGATAAAAGGGGTCCTTAAAACTATATATCCTTATTTAGCCTCAATGGTGTAGGATGCCACACAGGTTTTTGGGAAAAGCGGTTTACTTTCTCACCTTGACCCTCCTCTCTCTCTCTCTCTCTCTCTCTCTCTCTCACTCACACACACACACACACACACACACACACACAAATCCAATCAGGGTCCCTGAATATTTGTCTGATGCTGCCCCCTGGTGGGAACACTGCTTGACATTAAATTCATAGATTTCAGGAAGATGATGCGTGGGGGGAAATGCAGTCACGAACTGACTAAAAATAACAAGCACATTACATCTGTGGCTTTAAAAAATCTCTTCAGGAAGAGCAGCTAGTGAGATAAATAATCTTCTCTGCCAATGTATGATAAAAGGATGTGTGATTGTTAGTGGTTTCCCTAGTGTAATGCGTACTTGTCTATACCTGTGTTTGTGTTTAACAATGCTTCAGGAAAAAGGCGGAGGCACCAGGCAATGCTGTGGGGAAAGGTTTGCAAAGAATTAGCAGCCAATTTAATAATTTGCCAGCAGTGACTTAAAAAAATTTCTAGAACCACTGACGAGACACTTGCGGCATTGCAAGATACAAAAACTAGCTCGAGATGTAGGTACCTGTGTGCTGTAGTCTGCCTGCCTTACTGTAGGACATTCACATGCCTTTGTGTTATGTTGTGATTGAGAGCACGGGGACATTGTCTGGAGCAATCTGTGATGTATCCTTGTAGCCTGGTGAGAACGGAGTTGATTAAAGTAAAATGAGGCCAAACTAAGCATGAGATTCCATCAAAGATTCTTGGTATCAACACAAGAAGTCCTGATTACATCTAAAGATCAGCAGAACACACACAGAGAGAGACTGAAATGGAGGTTCTTGAACACCTCACATATTGATGAGATATTTGAGGGATATCCTTTCATGACCATCAAGCACGATTTGTCTGGTGGTGACAGTAGGGCTCCCTGTTTTAAGGAAGGCATTGCTAAAATGGAAGCCCCAGGCTGGCACTGTGACCTCCCAGGCTTCCCTAAATCTGCGCTCTTGAAATTTGGTGGCAACCAGGGAACCCCCTACCAAACCAACATTCCTTAAACATTTTAAAGAGAGTTTGCATTCTGCTCCTTTTGTTTTGCTGCAAAAAATCACCACCATTTGCTGCTGAGTTTCGGTAGCATGCTGGAATGGGGGGTGGGCATGACCCACAGTGGACTCCAATTGCCTCTTAAAAGAGATGGAATATTCCTTGATGGCTTCAACTCTTTTCCAATTTTTTTACTCATTACTAAGATCATCATAAGTTGGAAAAAACCCACCCTAAGAAAAACTATAGCACAGTTCTTGCCATTCGATGTTTAATAGCCTGTCTTTAATAGTCCTATATGCTTCAGATTGACTTAACATGCCAAGATGCTCAATTACCAATCCTACTACTTTAAGAGTGGTAAGAACATCGGAGATCTCGACTGGGAGGTCAGGATCTATCAAAAGTTGATATGATAAACGGATATGAACTGGGTTGTAAAGGATTCCAAGCCAGAATTTAATAGCTCTTAATCTGGCCAAGGTCTTCAGCCTTATCATGCCAGTTTCTAAGCAAAGAACGGCGTATGGGACACATTTAGGAGGCCTAGGATTCTCCTCAAAAAAGAGGCTTGAATACTCTCCACTGTGTAATCTATAGCTTTATACCAAATTGGTGATGCATATAAGATTTGAGATAGGGTTTTGGCCTTAAATATTGTCAGGGAAGCTGGTACATACTGATTGCTATAGCTAAAAGAGAATCGTGAAATTGCGCTAGCAGAGATCTTGCTTGAATTTGGGACATACTTGCGATGGGAGAACCAGGTGTGCCTGTAGTTGTAGTGAACACCCAGGTACTTAAATGGCTTTACCTGCTCTATAACATTACCCTTACAAAGCCATTTGTGGGCAGTCCATTTTCTCGCAAAGACCATTATTTTAGATTTGGAGTAATTGACCTCCAATTTATTGGCTAAGAAATAGTCGGTGGCACTATTAAGTAAGCATTTAAGTCCTATCCTAGTGCGAGAGAGAAGTATTGCGTTGTCGGCGTACAAAAGCAATGGAACTTGTGTCTGACCCAGTTTGGGGCAATGGCTATTCACTTTCAGCAGATTAGGAGCTAAGTCATTTAGGAAGAGGTTAAAAAGTGTTGGGGCCAGAATGTAGCCCTGCTTCACTCCTTTATTTGTTTTGAAGGGTTGAATTAGTTTGCCATTCTGAGAGCATCTAACCGTACATAAAGTATCGGCATGCAAGGCTCTAATTAGGAGAAGTAGCCTTTGATCAATATTCCATCTGGATAATTTATCCCAAAGTAGCTCTCTATCTACAGAATCAAAAGCACCCTTCAGGTCAAGGAAAGCCACATAGAATCTAGCCTTAGATATCTTGACCTGTTTATAGACCAACTGTTTATAGACCAATACCATCAGCTTCCCACTTCAGTTTAACATCCCAGTCCTACCTGGGAAGCCTGCTTTTTTTCTGACTTACCTAACATGTCCCGAAGTGCGCAGAGCCTATTCACTTGCCAGATGTAATTCCTTCCCCTCTGCACTATTGTCGAGCAGGTTCAATGGAATCCCTTACTCCCAGAGGATCTGTCCATGTCAAACTAATGCCGTTGAAACGCTTGAACACATCTTCTTTCATTGCCCAACTCACGATGCACTTCGTAAGAAATATCTATCCTCCATCCTCGATAGAATGCAAGGGTTGGAAGACTTGGTTAAGCTTAGGTTTCTTCTCTCTACGCAAGTCACCTTTTATCTGGATGAGGTGGCCTCCTTTGCCTCTGAGATTATAGCAGCACGAGGATCTAGGCTTCCCTATTCCCCATCTCATTGGCTTGAGTAGCTATTGCATGTATTAAAATCACCAGTTCCGTGTTTGATTACCCTCCTTGCTGTACCTCATTTTCTCTTGTTGTGTTGTGTTGTTTTATTTTAATGCCAATAAAGGTTGATTTGATTTGAAAAACTATATTATATAATTTCCTTCTGTGGCTATGTCTGAGGAAATGGATATCCCAGAACACATTGTGTATGACACACTTTCATCCTTCTCCCTCAAGCTCATCTTTATCATGGTCTTCCTCTCATTTCCATTAGGGGGCAGAAGAAGCAGAAGCTGCTGACCAAACTGTTCCTCTTTTACACTTTAGCACCCACTGATGGCAGAGGGAAAATGCTGACAGCAATCCATTTTAAAGTGCTCTCTCTCTCTCTCTCTCTCTCTCTCTCTCTGTGTGTGTGTGTGTGTGTGTGTGTGTGTGTGTGTGTGTGTGTGTGTGGTTTCTAACTGCCTGCTGGGGCTATGGTTTTCTTTGTCGTCTGTGGGAGTGAAGGGTGTTACAGTTGGCTCTGACAGTGCTGCTAGCTTGCTGTCTTACAGTTGGGCTAGCTTCATTTCTGCTGTCCCTGTGTGCTCAAAACTGCTTTGTGTGTTGTGTGAGTGGACAAAGAGAGAGAGGTTTGTGTGTGTGTATGTGTTTGTGTATAAGAAAGAGCCTTTCTCTCTGTGTGTGTGTGTGTGTACTATGTGTCTCTCTGTGCTCAGAGAGGCACTGTTTTCTGTTCTTTTGGGGAGGGTTTTATTAGGGGAGAGATTTTGGGCAGGCTTCCTTTATTATATTTTATTTATTATTTATTTATTTATTTATTGCACTTATATGCCCCCCTCCATCTTCCAAATAGGAACTCTGGGCGAAATAGGAACTCTTTTATATTTTGTCCCCCTCCTAGCCCCTTAAAACTATCTTCCTTCTCACCCACACACATTGTTATTCCCAGTTCACCAATCACCTCTCCTGTACCATTTCCCCTATTCTTCATACCCCAACTCTGTTTGTGTGTCTCTCTGTACTCAGAGAAGCACATAGCTTCTGTTTTGTTTGGGAGGGTTTTATCTACCCCTTTTATATATATTTCTTCCCCCTTACTCATTGTTATTCCCACCACCGACCAGTACAAGTTCCCCCAATCTTCATACCCCCACATATGTTTTTGTACATTAATGTACTGTATAAATGAAAAGTACAAAAATGGGGGGGAAACTCATATCAAAATTAGGAGAACTTTATTCTCTGCTGGAGACAGCAACAGAATGGCCACCAGTGAGACAGGCGAAGGCCCATCAGGCAGTGCTGCTGCAACCCAGGCCACTGAGCCTGAGGCCAGGGAAGTTGGGCAGCAGTATTATCTTGGTGGACCAAGTTCTGAACCACATATGTTTTTAGAGGTCTGGAAGTTGAGCCATGGCTACTGGACTTCTTTTTGAGAGATAGAAACGTTTCACTGCTCATCCAAATAGCTTCATCAGTCTGAATACAGCTAGTGCGAGTCCTCCATCTTATAGTCAGTCAGCTTCTTTTCTATCTCTCAAAAAGAAGTCCAATCGCCATGACTCAACTTCCAGATAAGCTCACCTGGATGACTGAGAATCTTCACAGACATGTTTTTAGAGGAGCCCAGGAGTTGGTCTCAGGATTGGACACAGGAGATGAGCAGCAGCAGCAGCAGAATGAAACAATACCCTCCCTCTCTGCTCCTTCCTCCAGTGTCAGCAGCACCCCCAGTCATCCGAGGGTGGCAGCAGGATTGGGACTGGGAGCTAGCCCGAAACAGCTGCAGGCAGAAGCAAGCTTTGGGGCTTCTTGTGAGATCATTTCTCATGCAATGAGGAAGACCCGAGGCTGGCGGCTTGCAGTATCTGGTAGGGGTCACAAGGGCAGCAACCCCAGGCACCTGTCCTCAACTGCCCCAAGGAATTACCTGAAGAGGCACCACCCCAGGCTGCTGCAGCACCCCCAAGCTGGCAGGAAGAGGGGAGCACAGAACAGGCAGATGGAGGCTCAAGCAGGCAAAAGACCTGCTGACCACACCACTGTGGAAGCTAGAAAAGGGCAGCCCACGTTGCATGACATGCTGCCCCTCATTGGGGGATGTAACTCTTTTATAATAGCCCATAAAGTACTAACTAGAGTTATAGGAGACATTTGAAATTAGGTATCTCTTAGAAGAATAGGTAAATATACCTTGTTGATGACATCTATTATATATATTAAGTCAGCTAAAATATAGCCTAATTTTTTTAGCTAATTGAAGAATTAAATATTAGGAATGAGTATACTGTTAAGATCAGACAGGCTAGTTCAATATTGTATTTTGCTATCTCTATCTTTTGTATTAGATGGAAATTGATGTGAGCAAAGATAGCTAGAATATGGATGGCATAAAAAGGAAATTAAGTATGAAAGCATGTTCTTTTAAGTTGGGGAAGGAGATATGAATTACACTGGGCTGAAATGTTGGGGGAAATTGTGACTGAATTTATAACATGACAGGAGACAAGCAACATATTTGTTTTATTTTGTTTAGTGTAGAAAATAAATGCAATTTTAAAAAAGAGAACACCTGGGTTGTCCAAGTTTGGGGGCCACTGTACTATAAGTAGGTCCTTGTGTTGCCACCATTACTAGTTACAAAGGTGTCTGCATTCTGACTAATAAATGCCTGTTTATTGACAAGCTTGAGTGAACATTAATTTTAAATATATGTTGGGAATGACTAGCCTATATTGCCACATTTCAAGGGATGCAGCAAAAGAGATATCACAAAATGCGGCGCAAAATGTGATTAAAAATTATTTTGTCTGCCTCAAATAGAAATGCGACACAGTTAATTAAATATTACACTGGCACTGTAAACATGACTGATGCCCCTGAGGGTTCCTTGGGCTCAGATCAGTGACCAAAAATTGGCAGCTTACAAGACCTGCCAGGAATATCACACGGTACTTCTTACTTACTACTTCCCATAATATGCCTAGTGCTTAAGGACAGGATCCCCATACAAATTCCTATCCTTTTTCTCCAGCTCACTGCAGAATATAATATTTAAAATAATATAATCTGATGGGGATTTTATCAGAAAACAAAAGTTTGTTGATTTTTATTTCTTTTTATATTGTGAAATTTCAGCTGATGCTATAAGTTGCCCTGAGCAATTAGGAAAAGTGGGTAATGAACGGATGAATGATATCTTTTAGGAGAAAAGATTGAAGTTCCTTGGAAGAAAAGGCTTACTAAGAAAACAAGGTCTTGGGTTGTTTATGAAATGGTGCCACCTTACAACAAAACCATCTGACTTTCTTTCCCTAAGCTTCCTTTAACCTCCTAAGCTTGGTTGCTGTCCTCATGGCAGATGGCTCTGGGAATTTAGTTACCCAGCAATGCATGTTATTCTCAGCAATTCCTGTTTTAAGGCAAAGTACTTTTGGGTGGCTTGATTTTGCACAGGTAATTGGGATCTCTTAGCTTCACAGATGTCTTTTAAGCAGTCTTTCTAGTTAATAGTTTCCCTTTGACCAAGGCAGTCTTAAGTTTGGCTAAATCAGACTCCAGAAGAGAGTTGCTTTTAATGTCCCTTCATGCACACATACAAGTTGTTCCCCTGAGTTGAAGGATAGTCTTCTACACTGCTGTACAAAATAAGGCATAAGCTGTAACAGAGGCATAAGTAACACTTCTTTGTATACAGCAAAGCAGTAAAAATCCACAAAACAACCATGCTCTGCAGGGTGAAAAAAGACCCATCACCAGGACATGCATACACCAATTTTATGTCCAGCTGCAAAATTATAAAGAGTTATAATAATTTAAGAAAATTACTGTATATCTCATCCAAGTTGACCTACTGGATCTCTCATCAGAGGGGAAATGGTGCATAAACAACATCTCTTCCTTCTTATGGTTCTTATTTAAACCTGACTTGGACTTCAAAATAGGCTATAGATTGGCTGAAGACACTTTCTAACAAAGGACTGTCTCTTGCAAGATTAAATACAAAAAGCAAAGCAAAGCAAAGTGGGCTGCTTATATACCATCCCATAGCACTGGGTGGTTTACAATTTAATTATGCAGAATACACACTGCTCCCCTAGCAAGCTGAGTACTCATTTTACCAACCTCGGAAGGATGGAACCATGAGTGAACCTTGAGACGGCTGCCTGGGATCAAACCATGGGTTGTGAGAACAGTTTGGCTCCAGTACAGCAGTTGAACCACTGTGCCACAAGCCTCTTGAAGGGGAGGAATGACCCCATGGATAAGGAACACATAATGATTTAGCAACATAAGGGTGTGCCCCATATTATCGCAGGAAATTTCACTGCCCATCAGCTCCACTATTCACAATAAAGCCTTTGCTTTCTGAGTGCTGTGGTGACTGGCAGGTAGCGAATGTAACACCTATCTTCAAAAAAGGATCCAGAGGTGATCCAGGAAATTACCTACCAGTCAATTTGATATGTGTCCCAGGTAAAGTGATGGAAACCATCCTAAAAGATAAAATTAATAAGCACATAGAAGAGAAGGTGCTGCTGAAGGAGAGTCAACATAGCTTTTTCAAGGGCAAATCATGCCTCACTAATCTGTTGGATTTTTTTGAGTGTATCAACAAGCATGTGGATAAGGGAGATCTAGTTTACACTGTTTATCTGAACTTTCAAAAGGCTTTTGACAAGGTCCCACACCAAAGGCTCTTGAATAAACTTGCCAGTCATGGAATCAAGGGACAGGTCTTCTCCTGGATCAGCAACTGGCTAAGGGACAGAAAACAGAAGGTAGCACTAAATGGATACTTCTCCGAGTGGAGGGAGGTAAAGAGTGAGGTCTCCCAAGGGACCCCTGTTTTTCAACATCTTCGTAAATGATCTAAATGTAGGAGTAAACAGCAAGGCAGCCAAATTTGCCGACGACACCAAATTAGTAAAAACTACTACAAAGTAGTAAAAACTGAAAGAGATTGTGATGAGCTCCAGAGGGAGCTCTTGACACTGGGGGAGTGGGCAAACCATTACATTCATAAACAGATGGTGTTTGAGCTCTCTGCAACAAACCAGGAAAGGGTCCCTGCTGTCCTGGTGGACAGCTCAATGAAGGTGTCAAGTCAACCTACTGTGCCACAGCAGTTGAAAACTCAATGCTCGAGATCATTAGGAAGGGTATAGAAAATAAGTCAGCAAGTGTCATTTTGCCTCTTTATAAATCTATGGTGAGGTCCTATCTGAAGTACTGTGTACAGTTCTGGTCACCATACCTCCAGAAGGATATTATGGAAATGGAAAAAGTGCAGAGGAGTGTAACCAGAATGATTGGGGGACTGGAACACCTTCCTTACCATCTGAGGCTGCAACAGCTGGGCCTCTTCACTCTTGAACGATGGCATCTAAGAGGTGACCTGACTGAAGTTTATAAAATCATACACGGTGTAGACAAAGTAGATAAGGAAAAACTGTTTTCCCTATCACACAACACTTTTGGGTGCTAGATTTCAAACAAATAAGAGAAAGTACTTTTTTACCCAGAGGATCACTGGTCTGTGGAACTGAAGAAGTGGTGACAGCTTTCAGCCTTGACAAATTTAAGAAAGGATTAGACAAGTTCATGGAGAACAGGGGTATCAATGGCTGTCATCGTGAATGCCTAAGGACAACCTCTGGGTTGGAGAGATAGGCAGGATATTTCTCCATGCCATTTGCAGGGAATCATAAGCAGTTGAAGATATCTGCTTGGGAATACCCTGGAGCAAATGGTGAGCCACTGTGTGAGACAGACTGCTGGACTGGGATGGGCTGTGGCCTGTTCCAGCAAGGCTGTTCTTATGTTCTTATGTCAGCCTGCATCCCACCATTTTAAAAACCAGGAGAATAATTGTTTTCATTAACAATCCAATAGAAAAAACAAATTTTTGAATGATTGGTTATTAATATTTTCCAAGTATCTCCCAGCATCTACAGCACATGAAGTCGCAGCAGGTTGTGGATTAGAGAGCAAGCCTAATTAGATCTACAGTAGGACCCTGATATCCACTGGGGATTAGTTCCAGGCCTTCCCGTGGATAATGAAAACCATGGATAAGAGAAAACGCCTGCCCATCCACCCCCAAACTGCTGTTTCCTGACAGTAGCTTGCTTTATGACTGCTGTTTTTAGAGAGTAGTGATGAAAATTAATTAATAAGAATTAATAAGAATTAATTGAATTAACTTAATATGAAGAATAAAGCTAAAAATTATTATAAAGTGTTAAACTCTGT
>JAHTLZ010000129.1:22364327-22391660 GCA_023846285.1 Phrynocephalus versicolor
AAGCGTGGCAGCTTTGATGAACCACCAATGTCATGTATTAACAACTTATATAGGTGCATTGGCAACTCACAAAGAAGAACAACCAACACCCACTTTCTTTAGCTTAAATTTATTCTTATCAGTAGCTTGCTTTATGGTCGCTGTTTGTGACAGTAGCTTGCTTTACAGATGCTATTTGTGACATTAGCTTGCTTTACAGCTGCTGTTTGTGATAACAGTTTGCTTTACAGCTCGCTTTATGGCTGCTGAATTATTTAATTTTTTCGTCTGCCAACCATTGATAACTGAATCAGTGGATAATGAATCAGTGGATATGGGGGTCCTACTGTACTTAGACATAAGTCTTCAGGCCAATCCAGTGACTGAAAGTCAACCTTGCACTTGGAGACACCTGCTCATCCAACCACCCAGAGTTCCCTTCGGAAAATCGGTGTGGTATATATATACAGTGGACCCTTGTATAACAAACAGTTTGTATAACATAAAATCTGTACAACATAAAAAAATTCCAGAGATAGGGGAAGTTTGCTTAACATAATTGCCTATGGGGACAATCTGTACAACATAAAAATGGGATTACTCCATTTTCAATGCATTCCTATGTGTCTAAAGGAAAAATTGCTTAACATAATTTCATTTGGAACAAATTAATTCCTTTATACAAGGTACCACTTGTATAATAAATACATGAGTTGTATCATCCTCACCATTTTAGCCCTCTCCACAATTACAGGTTTAGCGATAGTGGCAGCCAACCAAACTGATGTGTGCTGGCACCTGTATCATTGCCTCTTAGAGTGGGAAAGTAGAGCTGCCCTCCTCACTCATTCATCCATTGAAACCAAAGTCCACAGTTCTTAGGTATACCAAATTATTCTGGCATACAAAGCAGAAAATGTCTTCTCCTCCTCTGTGGCAAAAAAACATGCGATGGTAATAAATCCCATGTCATTCCAGATCTACCCAAGGCAGTTGCCTTGCTTTACCTAATGATAGAGCCAGCCTTGGGTGAATGATATCACCCCATTATCAACACTGAAACAAGAGCCAGTTCATAGAATAAATGCATTCCCACCATACTTAGAATGCAAGTGAGGATGTGATATGGGATTGTCCTTCACAACAGGCAACAACATTTTGTGGCCTGTTGCTGAGGTTTTTCCAGAATCCTGCTGTGTTCAATGGACCTCCTTTAGCTCCATCTGAGTTCCAGTTAAGTGTACACTGAAAAGCAGATTTGGCATGAGACAACATCATGACAGAAATACATCTCTTTGCCTTCTCGCATCTACTGCATCTGTATTTGAATCTCCCAGAATAAAGAGCTTAGCCTGAAGGATGGCATGGATGAATTTTAACATCTATTCTTTTTTTACTTATCTATTTTTATACCTGTTTTTCTCCTTGTATAGAATTGACGTTTCTTATCCTGTCTATTAAATTCTACACTGCCACCATCTGGCTTTTGTGGTTAGCGTGAGTTTTGTAATTCTGGGCCCACCAAAGTAAAGAGGAGTAGTTCAGCTCATGAAATTCTAAAGGCTTACTATATGGCAATAGCTGCATTATAAGGAGCCAATATCCAATTATGAAATAAAGTGCATAGCTGGTCTGCAGATTCTCTTCCCCAACCCCCTCTGCTTGTTTTGTTTCCTTGTGCTCAGACAGTATAAGATTATTTTCCCTTTAATTTGATTTCTTCATCCAAGGCCTACAATCTTTTTGGAAAAGTCTTCAAATTTTAGTATAGCTTCGAGGGTGCCAATAGAAAATGAACAGTGCAAGCAAAATCAATCAAAACTCCATTTTTATTTTAAAAAACATACTAAACAGGGTGTATATGTTTCACCCACTCCATATGTATGCAGGCTTTGGAACACAAAATGTTGGAGGAATATGGGATATGGTTATTTCCCTTTTCATGCAGAGAAAAGAGAGATTTGATGAGTTTCTCCCCCATCTTGAAAAGGGGGAGGGGTCAGGGTGATCTTTCGGGATGCTTCTGTGTTAAAGAAAAAAAATACACCTATTTTTCTTTTTTAAATTGTATGGAGCTACATCTTCACAAGCTGGCTTGATAGCTCAGTGGATTGAACCCAGAGGTTGGGGGGTACAATTTTCCAATGCAGCAGCTACCAAAATAGCGAGAGGAAGGCAAATTCTTCCTTCCACTGGGTGCTACTTCACTGAAAGAAACAAAATGATTTTACAGCAGTTGATTTCAAATTGAGAAGGCAGGCTTGGCCAAGTGTGGGGTGGTTACTGTTCAGCCACACTGCACTATGCTCGAGCCATTGCACCATGGGTGCGCATCATGCCTGGCAAAATCTGTAACAGAAATTGTCATATGTTTAGCCATGAAGGAACGACACAGCATGCAGCCACAAAGGAGCCATCAAGATCCATTCTGTCACTCAACTGGTGTGTGTATCAAAAATCAGTGAATTACAACCATTAGAACGCTGATCACCATTTAGCAGTCATGTTTGCTCTCGGAAGTCAGCCATTAGAAGCCAGGATTATTAGCAGCAGCTTCAATTTGCATCTTAAACACTTTCATATAATGTCTAGACAGCTCGGCAGCTAATTTTCTCCCAAATTAATTTTTAGAGGGAAGAAACTCGCCTCTTAGAGCCAACTAGCATCATTGGTGAGTTGACTGTAACTGCTATAAGTAATGACTCTCAGTTGGAAGTTCCTTGTTAATCTTAAACAAACCACATGGAACCGATAGTTTAGGTTCACGCAGGTGCTTTCTTAACAAGGCATATTTGTCCAGTTTAAATTACTTGACATTATCTAAAATTCTTCCAAGGCTCTAAAATAGTTGATGCAAATTGACTTCTAAGAGCAATCAGTGGCATGTTTCAGACAAGTGAATGGCAGCTGAGTGGGGTTTTGGAAATGTATTGTTGTACCTTACTGCACTCAATGTGTTTTGATGTTGCTCATGTGTTTCAGTATCATGTTCATCAATCTTTTTAATATTGTATACTGAATATTATACATTATTTATATTGTATATTGTATATTTATATAATATACAATACTATTGTATATTGTATGTAGATAGATAGATAGATAGATAGATAGATAGATAGATAGATAGATAGATAGATAGATAGATAGATAGATAGATAGATAGATAGATAGATAGATTGTATATTGAACAGGAATTGAATTATTCAACTGTGGTGCAAAAACCACACACCAGGGGCTGAATATCCTTTCGTATAAAAGGAACCCTGTAGGTATGTAAAGAAATTCTCTTTTAAAACAAATTGAATGTATTTGCACTCTTAAGTCTAATACAGGCATCTTTCTCTTTTATATTTTGTTTGGTCTATGCACATTTCTAATTTCTAATAGGTAAAGTATTAACAAGCTGGCAATCATAAATCTATTATTATTATTATTATTATTATTATTATTATTATTATTATTATTATTATTATTATTATTATTAAGGCAAAGTATAACATTGCCTTCAGGGAGACTGCAGAACACAAGCATGCCTGTGCTTCATTGCTAGGAAGTTGTGTCCCAGGAACAATATTATATCATGACTGAGACCAAGCAAGCCATGAGTAAAGACATAATTTCCACAGTAAGTAAAAATGTTGAAATCTTCCGACACTATTTATTCATTGATATTTTCCCCAAACTAATTTATTGTGATAAATTCCTTTTTAAAATCCTTCCAAGCATTTCTTACTATGTCTATAGGCATGTAGATAAATAATTTTTCCCCTATGAATATTAGGTCAAATATTGCATCCTGAAGTAAGCTCTGGTATCTGAAAGATTTGGGTAAAATATGAGAACTTTCTTATACTACATTGGGATGGAGAAAAAGAGAGAAAGAGGCAGAGAAAATTAATTTAACTGACTGTATCTAAAATGGAGTGGAGTACATTGTAATTTTAGGGTCATTCATGTCATGAAACATTTTGTGCATTTCAGGTCCTGGGAGATGCTCAGAAGTCAATAGGCTGCAATGTGACAGATTCAATATTGATTATATAGCTCTACAGCTTCTTACACTTGGCCTAGCTTTCCTCAAGGGCTGCTTTGCCTAGATAGTTGGGAAATTTTTTTATGAGGAAGGGAGAAACTAGTCTACTCCTGTTTCTTTATCATGTGTCTCCCTGGTCTTCACTAGGCTAGCTGATGGCATGGAGCCCAGGTCATGGCCTGCACTCTCCTGATATGACACAGCTGGTGCCATATCAATTTCTGTGAAATTACATAGAGTAAAACAGCACTCAGGAAGAGGAAATAGTCAGAGAATACATCCAGATAAGCCTTATCTGGATAAGGGATACAGCTCCTCTAAAATCTTCTTCCTCAACTTCAAGCCATGGTGGGCATCAGGTGTGAATGAGAGAGCTTCAGTTCCTCACAGATACTTAGATATCTGGTGAAAACTGGAGAGGGGGTTGTGGAGAAGAACTGTTGAGGAAAATTTTTGTCAACAGGACAGCTAACAATGAGCACAGGGGTTTGTTCTTTCAGGAGTAGTTGGGTATGGTAGGGTATGGGAAAAATTATAATCTTACTTCTAAACAATTAATAGAATCTCTATTTTTAATAACACACTGGAAATAATTGTAAAAGCCCAGCCTGAAGTAAATACCTGGATGACTTGAAAGATTTGCCTTGTTTTTGTTATATAGCAACCTAATAAAGGGATATTTTATTGTGTAAATTTTTTTAATAATCAGTCATCTTTGTTTCTAGTCAACAGACCCTTATATCATATAATAAAATACAACTGTCAAAACCCTGAAGATGCGATTTTGTAAACATAGTAATGAAAAACCAAACAGTCAACTCTGGTCTATGGTCTAATAAGAAAGGCCACATCCAAAAACCTTTCCATGCCTGCAGTAAACAGATATGTTAGAAACCTGGAAACAAATTCATCCTGAGAGACTCAGAAGAGACACCCACCTGAGGAGGGGTGTGTGTGGAATTGTGTAATAGGCTGAATTAGTTCAGGCCCTTTGTAAAAACTGTAGTGGAGGAGGAAAAATGGACACCATCTCAACATTGCTGCAGGGAAGACTCCTTGGGCTTTTCTTCTGGAGCAAATTATAGCAGAGAATATTAAACTTTGCCAAAGAAAAGGCCTTAGAATACTTTAAAAATATTTCACAAAAGATAATGCTATATTTACACAATGGCCCCATGCGATATTTCCTCGATGACCCCACGATGGCCCCACTGAACAAAGTCTTCAAGATCCTCTCACAGCTTCTTGGAGCTCTTCACAAGTTGTGTCCCGAGTCCTTTGTTCAAGGAGCAGTTGAACATTCTTCACGTCCATCCTAAATGACACCCTCATCTGAAAACTACAGAGTGAGATGGTCCTTCTGGATCACGATCAAGGAGGCTGAGGGCGGAATGGAACTCCCAACTCTGCCTCCACAGCCAGAGACCTAAACCACTATCCGGCAGTTCTATTGTACATAGTTTTGAAGACTAAAGAGTTGGGAGTAGCTGTAGGGCAACGGTGGACCCAAAGGGAGGTATGATATATACATTTCAAACATTTTAAAGAGTTCAGGCAAGGCTCCATGTTTGAAGTTCTAGTGTGAGCTCTTATGGAATGGGAAGCAAAGAATATGAGGAACAATGGTAGTTTTAAGAATCCATGTAATTTCTGGAAGCAATTTCTACTAGGGGTGGTGATTAATACTCCCACAATTTGTTGTGTTTCCGTCTTGACATATTTCCCCCATACCCTGCAACCTAAAGCTCCATGGAAACTTATACCCAAATACAGTACTGATAGGATAAACTCATCCAATTCAATTATGCCCAGTAACCCACAGAAATCTAGATTTTTCCATTTCAAAATGGCAATGTTTTAATTCTGGAAAAGTTAAATCTGATCTGGTTTAGCATTTGGGTTTAAGGGTAGGATCTGCTTTCCCCCCATTGTCATTATTATCACCAATCCCCCTTTTGGTTTGTGACCTGAAAACATGCACAAACCTTCCCAATTACAGATGCCTTCTTTCAAGCCTTTCTTATAAATTTGGGGTAACAGAAGCTTTCAACTAAGCTACAGGAATTATACCAAATGTATTAATTAAAGAGCCTAAGGAAGCCAGTAAACCTCACCAAATAATGTTGCATTTCAGCAACATTTATCTTGCATTTCCCTGAATGTCACAACATCAGGCGACTTGTATTCCTGGCACTGGGAGCATCAATTGCCTGTTAAGGGCTTGTTAAGGAAATCTTGGGTGTTTGATGGAGGAAAAGCAAGAGCTGGCTGGCTTTTACCAGTCTAAAATTCCGAGAAAGGAATCAGCAATTTAATTTGCTGACATGTGCAGCTTGGCTAATTCAGCTTTATTTAATTCTTCTCGGCTTGAGTTCCTAATGCAGCTGAAACTCCTCCCTTACTTCAGCTGTTGAGGCCGTTCTACTGACCGGTGTGTGTTTCCATGGTAGCTCTCTTGTAGCCATCTCTGTCAACAATCTGCTTCCAGTTCTAATTTAATCAAGTCTGTCCTATTAATAGAAAGATTCCACCAGCAGCTATTCTATTTATTTCATTTAAAATCTAAGAAATAGTTATGGGTGAAAAAAAAACAAATGGGGGTCAGGTTAGCACCATTCCACCTGCATTTCATTTCAACATCTCTTCCTCATTCTGCTCCCTGGGGTATTATTTATTTATTTATTTATTTATTTATTTATTTATTTATTTATTTATATTTTGAACCTTTTTACCCCACCTTTCTCTTTGGAAAAGGACCCAAGGTGGCTTACAATAATGAGGGACGATATATAGTCCAGAACATTTAAGACGTATTCAAGTTAAGAACAGGGAGTTTGAAGAGGCATCTTAGAACATTAAAAGGTAACATTAGAGCTATAAAGAGCACGCAAGAAGAAAAGGAAAATGCATTATGAGGGGTGAAAAGCAACATTGAAAACACTGTTGTTCTTATGAAATCAGTCAATGCAATCATGTATGGTAATCCATATAAAGTCACATAGTAGGTAGTCTCTCATTCATGGAAAGCTTGCCTGAAGAGGAAGGTCTTTATATGCTTCCAGAAAGACAGCAGAGATGGGGCAGTCCTGGTCTCTATCGGGAGGGAATTCCAAAGAGTGAGAGCAGCAACATGTGGCCCTTTCATATGT
Organism: Phrynocephalus versicolor; assembly: GCA_023846285.1. Taxonomy (NCBI): domain Eukaryota; kingdom Metazoa; phylum Chordata; class Lepidosauria; order Squamata; family Agamidae; genus Phrynocephalus; species Phrynocephalus versicolor. Next base: position 22,371,492 of record JAHTLZ010000129.1, read on the forward strand.
TCTTCTGAGATGCACCTGTGAAGGTGGTGGGATAGAGAGAAAGGCCTCTCCTAATGACTTAAGCACCCGAGCCGGTTCATACTGCGATATTCAGTCTTTAGGTAGCTTGGACCCAGGCCATTTTGAGCTTTGTGGATTAAGGTCAGCACCTTGAATTGTGCCGGATAGCTGATGGGCAGTCAGTGGAGCTGCTTTAGTAGGGGTGTAATGTGATCTCTGTAACCCACCCCAGTCAGAAATCTGGCCACTGTGTTCTGGACCCGTTGAAGTTTCCTTTACTTTCCATCAGTAGGCCCACATAGAGTGTGTTACAGTAGTCCAGCCAGGAGGTCACTAGGGCATGTGTCACAGTGGCCAGAACAGTTTTCTCAAGAAATGGGTGTAACTGGCGTACTAGTTTTAATTTTGCAAATGCACTCCTGGCCACCGCTGTGACCTGGGCATCTAGGCTCAACGATGAGTCCAAGAGCCCGCCCACCCCCAGCTACGCACCTCTTTTTTCAACTGGGGAGTGATCCCATCCAGTACAGGTTGCATCCCTATCCCTTGATCTCCTTTTTGACTGACCAGAAGCACCTCTGTCTTGTCTAGGTTTAGTTTCAGTTTGTTCTTCCTCATCCAGTTCATTACTGAAGCTAAGCACTGATCTAAAGTCGAAATAGCTTCCTCACCATCCGTCCACTGATCCATGGGACTGCTCATATTCAGACTGCCCTCTCTCCCTCCTTCACTCCCTTTTTCTTGCTCCAAATATGCACACCTGCACAGAGACAGGGGTAGAATACGCTTGCAGAACTGCTGAAACGAAGCCTATGTGATCAAATGCTGAAGGATTTACTGCAGGTGTAGAACAGACACACTTGCTTTTCTTTTGACTCATTGCAAGATACAAAGGCCAATTTGAATCAGACTGCGGTCATACCTGGGTTTCCGTTGTATTTAAATTTCCTGTGTATTTTTTTCGGGAGCGGTCATGTGGTTTTTAATGAGCAGTTGGTGTCCTCTCCTCTGTGTCGTACCTTCCTATTCTGGTTCTGTCCTAACCTGTGTACTACGCATTTTGTCCTACTTTCCAGCTCCAGTTTCCAAGGGTCCGTCTTTTAAGCCAGGTAGAAAGGCGAGAAACTGAATTTACTGCGTATTTTCAGTGTCTTGTTGTTGCAACAGAAGCAAACAAGTAAGTATTTTTGAGCGAAGTTTCTAAATCCAGCCCCTGGCGATTGTTTAGGAAACTTCACTGAAACTGCTGTGCGAGGGGCATGGTCGGCCGGGAGCAGAATTTGCTTCTGTTCCTGGTTAGCACGTGATCTTTTACTGCATAGTTCGCCGATGGGAAACTATGCAGAAAACGCAGGTATGACCGCAGTCTCAGTCTGGCCTTTTTTGCTCTGGATACAGATGTTTATTCCTCTGCCACTGGAGGCTTCTAGATTTCTTCAAGCCACAGCAATCTGAATGGACTTTTCCCCATTCTCCAGAAGGATGGGGCTGTGATGTGAGTGGACTTCTGGTGACGTATTAGGCATAGTGTTTTGGACAGCAGGAACACCTATTACCATGATCTACCAAGTGTAGTGCTCTGTCACTTCATCACTTCATTAAAATACTAGTTTGGCACTAGATGACCACTGCACAGGAAAAAAGAGATAACATTCAGTTTAATATAGATGCAACTCCAACAAAGTAGAGTAGACTGTTTCCATGGTATGGACTTAATGGAGAACTTAGGCCGGAAACTGTCCTTTTTCTCTAGAGCCTTGCAACATTTCAAACACCCTACCTATCAGCTGTCCCATGAACCATTAAACAACAGCTAGAGATTGGCAGAGGGCGGGATCAAAGGAAGCAGGGGCTGTGTGCTGTGTGGCATGGCTCAAACCATATCACACTCATGTGCACTGAAACCATCCACTGTGTCTATCTATGTGATTAGAGATGGGCACGAATAAAAAAAATGGCATTTTGTTTGTTGTTTATCGTTTGGAGGGTCCGTTTCGGTTTGTTTCCATTTTTCGTGAATTTTTGCAAAAAAATCATTTTCGTTTTCGTTCATTTTGTTACCATTTCATTACCATTAATTTCAATTTTTTGTGTTTTTTTAACATTTTAAGCAATTCACTCCTATTGCAGTAACGGAAACGAAATGCATGACAAAATTTCCAGCGCTTCTGTTCATTTTGTTTCATTTTAGAGACAAAATTCGTTTGTCGTTTCGTTGCGTAACGAAACAAAAAACGGAAACGGAAACAAAAAATTGTTCATTTCGTGCCCATCTCTATATGATCACCTAATCTAGATTCAACTCTAAAACAGGCTGCCAATCAAGCCACAGCCAAGCCAAAATTGCTCTGATTCACTTTGCCAGGGTAATAAAGGCCTAAATCTCAAATACTGCTCTACTGATAATTTCTCAGATCATTTTTTTCCAGGGGGGGGGAGCCCTGACATTTTTCAGGCCACACTGTTTTAAAAGACTCACTTCAAGGAGCCTTTTCGTATAGGTTTGATAGTGCCCTTAGAATGTTGGTGTTGATTTTTAATGCTATAATGTAGGTCTGGTGTTTTGGGAATGTGTGATGTCAGGTTTCACCATTGTGGCATTACTGTATATGTTTGCTGCTTCTTAGAGAATGTCTCCTGGAAATACAGCCAATAACCCTGATCCACCCCCAAAGTGATCCGAAATGGAGTCTATTTCCCCATGTGATCACAGCCTGACAAAAGAAAGGAACCTAATTCAGAAAATATGGAAGATTAAAAAAAATTCCTGCTGTGACACTCAGATGTTTTCAGCAGTTAAATAATTCTATCTTCTAATAACGAGTTAGCAGTAATGTATAGTTAGTAATCTGCGCAGTCACACAGAGGTGCTCTCTTTGCATTCAGATCTTGCTGCTCAACAAGATAAGGTCATAACAGTCTGAGAGGGTAGTGTCATCCCCTGCTCACCTAGGGGTGTAGCTTGGGGAGGGCAAGGGGGTGGGGTGCCCCAGGCTCAGCAATTAGGGGGCACCAAATTGCCTACTGATCCCCCCACTGCTGCCCCCCACCATCCAGATTATATTTTGCAATGGGGCCCCCCACAAAAACTTGCTGTTGCCCCGGACTCTAGAAGCCCTAGCTATGCCTCTGTGCTCACATACCAGAGGAGGCTAAGGAGCAACATTTGAAGCAGTACAGTATGTGGCCCACAAGGTCCACCTGTCAGTAACTGCACCCTACGGGAACTTGACAAACATCCTCTTCTTTTTCTTCCTATCTGAAACTGCAGAAAGAGGGTTCTGAAATGTCTGGCAAATCACCTCCAGAGGCCTGAGTTCAACTTGGTGGGTCACTCAAGATGTACTGTAGGTCTGTTGTAAAGGCCAAATAACTTATAAAAACCTGCAGCAAAGGTCCAGGATGTGTGGATGTCAGCGATTCTGTTTCAAAATTCCATCTCACTTTTTTTGCTGCTGTTATCTGTTTCAATACCTATATTATTAAACACCTGAAACCAGTCAGTCTGCCCATCTAAAACCTAGAGACATTAAATGTGACTTCTTCCCTCTCCTCTTTTTTTAACCCTGTCATTTCATTTGGTCTCCCCCTTTCTCCCTAGTTTTTTTTTTTAAAAATCTTGGCATTGCTTGATTATAGCACAAGTACCTTTAAAGCATTCAAAAAGTGAATCTTCTATTGATCTCTGTTATCCTATTCTGAACCAACCTGGCCTTGCCAAGAGAATCTTTTTAAATTGCTCTTTGACTATCATGGGGTTGGGAGTGGGTGGTAGGGAGCGGAATTTCCATTGAAAGGCTGCAATATATGCCACTGGGAAGAATTATATACATCTGATACATGGGAGGTTGGGCATTCAAAGGGAAGTGTATTGTAACACAAGCGTACTACAGAATCTTTTACAACTACTTTAGGCTTTGTGTAACCTTGTCGGAGTGACTATGTTCACAAGGCTCCAGGTTTGCCAGTCTGGCTTTGATGAGGCAGCAGGCATAGAGAGATTCATTCATGAATCATTGTTATGTGATAGATAAGAAAGCTTGCTGTTTGTTCAGGGTTTGTTGTTGTTGTTTTTAGTGGTCTAATAAAGATATTGCCTACTCTTGCATTTGTGTAATCTTGAGGACCACACAGCATTTTCCTGATTTTTATGATAGATAAGAACTACTAACTTTTGCAGAGAAACTATATAAGGTTAGTGAAGAGCACAGCATGCTTTCTGTATGTTTTTTTCCTTCCCCATATTTGCTGGAGACCTGCTTGACCAAACATTAGTGACCATTTTGGAAAACGTGCTTCCAAAAATCCTGCTGATTGCAAGGTTAATATATTGAAAACCTAAACATGTATACAAGTTGCCACTTTTTCAGCTTTCAAGAGATCAAATGCATGGGGGGAAAGGAAACACGGGCTCAACTACACTGGAACAGGCTGGTGTAATTGAAATTTGGTTGCTTGAGGTCAGTTGGAGATGTGATGGTGCTAATGTCATATGGACCTCAAATAACTGCACTTTGTCTGGGTCCTTACACTGTCAATTTCTGATACCATGAAGTAGTTTAATAAGCAAGCCACTTCAGATGGTTGACAAATTGAACCTTTGTTTCTCAGCAGAGGGCCAGGGGAAGTGATTTTTTTTTCTTACTCTGCTAGATCATCACTGATGTGCTGCATCACTTAGGTTAAATTTTCAAAACACATTTTGACTTGTGTGAAGTGCTATCATTTTGGCTGCAAGCCAAGCTCCAAAATGTAATCTAAGTGATGCAACACATTAGCAATGGTGTAGCAGAGAAAAAATACAGTAATTCCATTTCTTTTGCATCTCGAGCAAGGTACAAGGAAAGTGTTCCATTTATCAGTACCCTGATAGCCCTGCATATTAAAAGCCACTTCACAATACTGGAGATTGATAGTAGAAGGAGTCTTGACAACTTAAGGCTCGCTCATGCTGGAAACAGACCAGACTAGAGCAAACTTGCACACACCAAGTTGAAGCCCCCCTAATAGGAGCTCAGAAAAATGTTGCAAGGGAATGCTCCAGGGATGGATTGATTCACTCTAGCAATTATGTGACTGCATTGCTGGAAAAAAGATCAAACCAACCCATCCCAATGGAACGGACACTCATCTGATTGAGACTACCTTTTCCTTTAGAATGTGTTTTGACCATAAGTGATATAATGTGCTGATACAGTTAAATATTTATTTATTTATTTACTTATTATATTTATATACCGCCCATCTTCCAGATGGAAGATATCTATGCAACCAAACATTCAGAACAGAAACAAATATTTTGAAGAGCTAGTTGCATGTGTCACCCCAGCAGCTTCTCTCATCTTCCAGAGCTGACAAAATCAGCTTGTTTTGTTATGCGATGAAGCTCCAGGATGAGATTCGTAGGAAGCCTGATTGATCAATATAAAAATCTGGCTATGTCCTGCACATTAATATACTTTCAATTGTAATTAGGAGCTGTCTATATTGTGTGTTTCTACAAGTTAAGCAGTGATTGTACTGACTCCATGTATGACAGATGGGGACAACCACAGCCTGCCTACTTTTTAATTAGTCAGCAGAGCAGAGGCATAGAATGAGTTAGCACACCTTTGCAGAGCCAAATCAGACATAAACATTTGTCTTTTTATAAGGATTCACAGCCAAATAACCATAAAAAACAAAGTACAACCTGAGACTATTCTGTATAAAGACCAGTGCTTGGAAAGTTAGTCATTGGTTAAAATGGAGTGACGCGGTATATAATTCTCTCAAAAATTATTCATTATGGCCAATTGAGGTAGTACTAAAATAACCTTTTGCTGCCTGAAGAAAAGGGTATTATCTCTGCCACACAGAGACCTTAGCTACATTGGCAGCTGGGTGTAACAGCAATGCTAGCAATGGCATCATTTTCTTTAATGTAATGAAGGCACCAATGTGTCACTTTTGGGGTTGCTCCCTCCCAGCATTTAATATTTGCCTCCTGGAGCAGTTACTGCTTTTGTCATTATGGTAAGGCCAACTCTCTCCTGAAAGATTAACAGTCCAACCAATAAGGGAATGGCCTGTTTGTTGCCATAACACAATTTTGGCTGCTGAAAAAGATTCCAATAGCAGAAGGGATCAGTCCTTGTAATAACAAAGAGCTTCCACATGAGGGAGACTTCCACTCACTTGATCTGAGCACTTTATTTTAAAGCATGACAGCATGCTTATCTGAAAGTGAAAATGAGGTGTTTAACATAACAGTTAAAGTACAGGGGTGTGCTTTTTTAAAACAAAAAAATCAGAGATAATCTGCTAATTGTAACATATCCTTTTTTCTTTTTTAAAAAATCTCAACATACTACTTCTTTCCTATCAGACAGTTCAGCAGACACCATTTTTGTTTGCATGCTAACTAGCAGGGATATGCATAGATAATTCTTCATTGGCTACTGGACTACAGTGGTGCCTTGGATAATGACGGTAATTTGTTCTCCTAGGTTAGTTGTTATCCGAAACACATCATTATCCGAAACGCAGTTTCCCAGAGGAATGAATGGGAAACCGTTTAATCTGTTCTGGAGCCTAGGAAAAAGGCACAGACAGCTGGTTTTTTGCTCACAACTCTTTAAAAAGTGCACTTTAAAGGTACAGATGCAATTTCACCTGGGATAACTTTTTTACTGATGCATGCTGGAAATTCATTATCTGAGGCAGTCCATAGGGAAAATTCGTTATCCGAGGCAGCCCATAGGAAGATTCGTTATCCAAGGCAGCCCATAGAGAAAATTCGTTCTCCAAGGCAGACCTATATCTAGGAATTGTGATTCAGTATCCGAGGCAGCCCATAGGGAAAATTCATTATCAGAGGCAGCCCTATACCCGGAAATTTGCAGTTGTTATCTGAATTATTCGTTATCCGGGGCAGTTGTTATCCAAGGTACCACTGTATTCAGATTCCAAACCTATGAGCCTGTTTGAGTGTTAGCATCATCAGGAGAGGCCAGTCTCTTAGTCCCATCACTTTCACATTTGGTGGGGACGCAGGAGAAGGCCTTCTCTGATGCTGCTCCCAGACTTTGGAACTCCGCCCCACAGGAGGCCAGGCTGGCTCCATATTTGCTGTCCTTCCACAAGTAGGCAAAAGCCTTTCTCTTCAGGCAAGCCTTCCCTCCGCCTGCCTGAAAAAGGGGTGTTGAAATTCATTGCTTTGAATGTGCTTGCGTGTTACTTATGTTTTTAGTGTGGTAGTCGTATGCTCACCATTGAAGGCACAGTGTTTAAACTGCTGTACTGCTGTACTGCAGCTAGAACTGTACTCACAAGGCCAGGTAGCCGGCTCATGGTTGACTCAGCTATCCTTCCGAGGTCAGTAAAGTGAGTAACCAGTTTGCTGGGGGGGGGACACGCAATGTGTAGCCTGCATCATTAAATTGTGAACCACCCAGAGAGTGCTTCAAGCACTATTGGGTGGTATATAAGCAGAATACTGTATTGTCATTTTGCTTTTGTTAGCTTTAAATACTTTTAATGAAGTAAACCCCCTTGGGTCCTTTTTAAGGAGGTAAGGTAAGGTACAAATATTTTAAATAAATAAATAAATCATATTTTCCCAGCAAAGTGCTGCATCTTTCCCCACACCAGAAATTGCAATATGATTTTCTGTTGTGTACTGTCAACTTGTAATTCAAGGTAAAGCTTCTCCGGGTATAAATGCCAATCAATTTACAATTGCAGGTCAACCCTGCATTTGCCAAGGTTAAATATTTACCAAATGGCTGAGCATACAATTGATGCGATGGTGCGTGTGCAGCTGCCATGTTGAAATCAATAACAGATTGGCTGGAATACACTATACATAGTATTAGCAGGTGCCTCCTACGTCAACAAAGGGCAAATGTAATCAGGTGGTGTGTGTTGTGTTTTTTTTTAATATAATTTAATTATTAAATCTTTCCAGCCTGGAACTCTAACCTGCCCCCATTTGTGATGTGGCATTGAGTATTGTCACAGCAAAAAAGAGTCAGCAGTGCAGAGGCGTCGCTGCTCTGTGAAGGTGCAAAGGTAAGAGATCATGTCTTTATACTGTTTGTAAAAAAGAGGGTATATGGTGATCATTCAGCAAGCATTCTTGCCTAGGGAACTCTAAGTTATGTTGCTTGGCAGTTGTATATTCTCTTTCTGTCAGTTCTTTAACTTTTGTGTGCAGGGTATTACCTGCTTCTAGTATTCCAAGGTATTTTTAATTTTCATCACTTGATACTGATTTTATATCACATTTTTAAACTCGCTTCCACCTACCTTTTGACACTTGCCACAACTGTATAGACAGAGCATGTTGCTGCTGCTGCTGTTGTGTAAAGACTAGCATTAATAACAGGGCCTTACTCAATACATTTCCCGTGTGCTGCAGTGGTTAAATGCCTGTACTGCAGGTAAAACTGTGCTCACAACCTGGGGTTCAATCCCAGGAAGCAGGCTCAAGGTTCACTCAGCCTTCCACCCTTCCAAGGTTGGTAAAATGAGTTCCCAGTGTGTGGGGGGGGGCAATGTGTAGCCTGCGTAGTGTAATTAAAACTGTAATTAAAACAGAGACTGCTTGAAGTGGTATGGGGCAGTATATATGCAGAACACTTTGCTTTTGCTTTAGCTTTCTTATATGAGTTGTCATTTATCCATATCCAGTTTTTGAGGTAAGAGATGATATATGTGTTATTGACTAAAAATCATATTTTTTTCCTGGATATAATTATTTTGAAAATGTTAACAACAAATATTTTCCTTTTATATGAGACTATGCCTAAATCAACCAAAAAAACACTTGAAGCAGTTAACAACTGTCTTGTAGAAGATTATAAACATGCAAGGTCGTATTTTATTCATACTTCTAACAGAAGTCAAATTATGCTTACTCCTCTGCTAACATCATGTAATTACTAAGATGATACAGATAGTATTTCTTTAAAGCATTTGCCATCGCTTCTTTCATGTTATGTGAGTCAAATTGCTTGCAGTACTGTCACATATATTTTTCTTTCTGGGAACACAGGAGAGGTTGGATGATGGACTACACAGAATCTCAACAAAGATAAAGGCTTGTATTTGAAGAGCAAGGCTCACTCCCCCCCCCCAAGGTCACATTCAGAATCACTATTAAGACAACTTGAAATTGAGTTCTGCATAATTCATGGTGTAATTTTATGAACTGGATTTACCCAAGTATGCATTTGAATCCCAAAAATACAGTTGTGCATAGAACTAGGAAAATAAAATAAGTAAATGCATCAGTGACTCAGAGTGTTTAAAAGTTTCATAATTTAAATTAAGCAGAAACATATGGGTTCCTGACAGACACATCCCAAAGTATCTATTTTGCTGAATTTGGTTCAACAGGCATCTATTTTATTTAAAACATTTTATACCCTATTACAGTTAAAGATTTCATGGCCATTTCCAAAACAATTTATCGTAGTTTTCTTTACCTCTATAATTTTAATTTATCATTCACCCAGTAACCAAAGATTCTAGGGAAGCATATGTAAAATACAACACAAGATGCAATGAAATTAATGAAAATCATTGCATCACGATTACAGTGAAAGTGAAAAGGCCATACTTAAAATTCTTGCATTTCCCCCAAAAACATTTTCATCTTTTATTTTTTAACCTGTTCATTCAGTCATTTAATAGATATTGTATTGTTCACTCTATAAGATGCACCTGACCATGAGACACACTTAGATTTTAGAGGAGGAAAACAAGACAAAATGTTTAGCCTAAGGTTTCGTGGTGGGGAGGGCAGAGGCTCCATGGAGGAGACCTCCTTGCAAATGAGGTGATTTTTGACTGGGGAATCCTGACTGCAAAAGGTGATGGTTGCAAACAAGGTGATTGGGATTGGGGAATGATTGGGGAATCCTGGCTGCAAAAGGGAAAGGTTGCAAACAAGGTGGTTGGGACGGAGGAATCCTGGCTTTAAAAGGGGAAGGTTGTAAACAAGGTGATTGGGACTGGAGAAATCCTGGCTGCAAAAGGGGATGGTTGCAAACAATGTGATTGTGACTCGGGAATCCTGGCTGCAAAAGGGCAAGGTAGAGGCTCCCTGGAGGAGACCTTGCGAATTCAATAATGTTTTAATATTGTTGTTTATTTATTTGTGCTTTACCCTGCACATTTCACCTGCATCTGTTTTCTTGCAATTGTATTTCTCTTTTTATGTGTCATCTTGGATCCCATTTCTGGGCTAAAGGGTGGATTTTAAATAAATAATAAAGAAATTGTGAAGTAGTCTTTTTAGAGCTGCACCATCCTTCAACATTGGCCCTGCTGACTGGCTATTATGGGAGCTCTAGATCAATAGCACCAGGGAAATCAGAAACAGGTATATCAAAATGAAATGAAAGAGGAGCAAAGAAAGTATGCCCATTTGACTCTGAGGCTCTAAATAATTATCATATTTTGGTTACTGGGTGAATGATAAGACACATTCCCCCCCACCCCCTCAAAAGTAAAGGGAAATTTCTGTGCATCTTATAGAGTGAATACAGTAGTCCCCGTTACAGTAGTTCACTGCCCAGAGTTCCTTTTGGAATGTCGGGCAGTATATAAATGGAAATAAATAAATAAATAAATACCACAGATTATCATTTGGAGACAATTCACCTGCACGTAGCTTCTCCCTTCCCCTGCTGCAGCCGGGATTCCACAGTTCCAATCAGCTCAGTTGCAAAGAGGTCTCCTCTTCATTGATTGATATGTTGTTTGTTATTGGTATTATATTATGGTTTTATGTTGTACTCATTTGTTGTTGTTGCTGCTGCTGCTGCTGCTGCAAACCGCCCTGAGTGGCCATGAGGCCAGATGTGCAGAGTATAAATAAATAAATACATATTTTCCTATTTTGTAGAAAATAAGTTTCAAAATGATTTCTTTAACATCAGAAAAAATTAAGATATACTGTTCATACATACTTGTATTTACAATTTTGAGCTGCTTCAAAAAAAAAAAACCCAACCCCACAGACAATAAAGGGCCAAAAAAATTAGTGTAGATCACTAATTGGAGTTTTAATCATGTTTGTGTTGGAAATACCTACTTTAGACAATGTTTTGTGTCTGAGAAATCCAAATGCAAAGCAATCTCAGAATTAGGTCCTGAAAGGCAATTGCAAATAAAGTAAGTTAGTATGACATTTTCATGAACCCTCCCCCCAAATTGCTGAAGCCATACGAGTACAAAGTTTATACTATGCAGTCAGTTGGTTTCAGCATTGTGAGATGAAACAGGTTTATGCAAGAATATATCCAAAAGCATTACAGTCCTGACATAATCTGGCCTTTCTATCTGTAGTCTGGGTACCTTTGTAAACTTCTTTCATACTAGCTGTATGACATTCTTACATTAAATTCTTCCAGAGGCCTCCCAGATGGTGTTTAGTGAGTTATTGCCATTGGCTATCTTACCAACAGCAGAACTGGTTCTGCCATTAGTCAGTGTGAGCCAACCACCACAAGAAGCAGATGATGGAGAATAGATTGCCAACAACTGTTCTTTGGGTGTTCTTCTTGAGGACACTGGCTTTTCCTTTTCATCTGAGGACACAGTTGCATGCATCATATAGCTTGTTGTACTCTCTTAAACAGACCTGCTGCCTCAGAGATGGTAAAGGATGTTATCCCCTTACCAATTACAATGTAAATCATCACGTTATTATTCTTAGCACCATGATGACAGCAAGAATTTTGAATAGAAGAGTCAGGAGGGAAGAAATTTTTGTACAAATAAAAACCAAATTGTGCAAAATAGGATTTTAACAAAAATAAGATTTTTAATGCGAATAATGCAAATTGCACAGAGTGGACAAGGGCTACTGATTTATTGCACAGATTTTTAAGGATCACAAGCATCAGGGAGGATGAGCCACTTTTAGAAAGCCATTGATCTCTGTGAGTGTGTATGCATTTGTGTTTTGTTTCTCAAAGCAAAAGGTCACACATTTTCCACGCACACCGTTTTTAGAAACTAACTGAAACCTTGATGTTTGTGTACAAATATTCCTGATTGACTAATCATCTAGCTCTAGCACGAATAGTCAAGAACAAATAATTTTGCCAATATAATGATAAGGTACCACTTGCAACCCAGTCAGTTTCTGGAGAGGAAGGGAATTGACTGGGAGAGAGGACACCATATATTTTCTGCACTTAATAAAGCAAAATGACAAGTGGGCCCCATCCAGCCTACATTTATGTGTTACTCAAGAGCTGTATGGCACTATTGTAACCATTTTGTAACCAATTATTTCTGGGACCCAGGTTTTTAGGTAGAAATACAGTATGTGCCTTCATGTAAGGTAGTGCCTAACGATTTTTCATAGTATGGCCCCACTGACTAAGAGTAGACAAGCCAACCTCATTCTATCAATAGGAGTAAGAAGAACAGAAATATTCTTATAGACCCATGTGGAAAATATAATGACTATTAACCTAATATGTGGCCCATTTGGACCCAGAATTTAAAGTAACAGGGGGAGTTCCCCACAGCGTCTTGTGCATACTGGCAAAGAAAGATGGTGAGGAAGCAAAAGAGTGGAAGTTTTTGCCCTCATAAATATATTTGTGATACTAATAGAGATGCAAATTCCAAGGGATTGCCAGCATCTTCATTTTTAGGTATGGCTGTACTGTGTTGATTTTTCTATGAAAAATGTAATTACACATCTTTTCCATAGAACTGGCAGCAGCACAAGTGTCTTCATTCAACACAAAGCTTTCCATTGGGGCATGAACAGGTGCAGTTGGCAGTGTGGAAAGCCAAGAAAACGGCATTGTACAGCAGCAATTCTTATGTAAGAAAGAGTGGGGTGGGGAAAAAGTCATGAGTGTGTCACTGTCAATCTTGGTGAATCTTGGCATTGGTTGGATAGCAAGTATAAATGCTGCTTGGTAGCTGGCTCTGTGTTTGTCTATAAATATTTACACACGGTATCGATGGAATGTTGAGCATGTAGACATCCCTGTGCAGCTTTCCTCACATTGAAAACTGCCTGAGCTCCAGTTTAACAAAGAGGGGGGTGGGGAGAAGGGGGGTTGAGAGAGGCATGCTCTGCTAATGAGGTCACCCTGGAATTCAGCTTAGGACCCAGCAGATGCAAAAACAGCCAGCCACTCAATCTTTGTCAATGAGAAACACCACTGCAGCCCTGGGGGGGGGGCGGGGGGACTGTAACATATGGCACACATAAAGCTTTCCACTCAGTTGAGGCAGGCTTGCATTTATCTATAGGCAAGTCTTCTTTACTTGGTCCACAAACTGCCCCTAGCATGAACTAAGTTACAGCTTAGGGTAGTGGTGGCGAACCTTCGGCACTCCAGAAGTTTGTCCCACAAACTCCCAGAATTCCAAGCCTTCTTCCCTTTATTCTTCTTTTTATTCTGCCAAGAAGAAGCCTGTATTGCCAATACCTCTGATGCTGTCCTCGTCACTCCTTTCTGTTGGAAATGTGCATGTGCCACATCTGGAGTGCCAAAGGTTCGCCACCACTGGCTTACGGGCTCATAGTTCAATAGGACAGTCTCATCTGCTCTTTCGGTTGCTGCATGAACCATGGTTGACCACTGAAGGGAAGGCCCTTCATCCTCTCCCCTGTCAGCTTCTTTGGGCCACGGAGCTGTGGAAAATCCTCCCAGCAGTTGAAAGAGAGGAGTCCCCAGTGATACGGGTTGTGCCAGCAGCTCAAGCACTCCTCAGTGTTCCTTGCCTTGCCTTCTGCCACTTGGCTGAGCACAAACTGGCAACATTACTCATTGCTCTGGCTCCTGACTAGAGATGTGAAGGCCTGGGGGGGGGGGGGGTGCAGAAAAAATATTTTTTTCCTGAAGCCTTTTTTGTTCCCCCGCCCCCTCCAAAAAAATTGGAAGAAATGAAAAAAGAAAAGATTGATTATGGAATGCAGTAAACGCCCACCTATCGTAGGGGTTCTTCCCTTTATTCTTCTCTTTATTCTGCCAAGAAGGAGAAGCCTGTATTGCCAATACCACTGATGTACAATAATTGAAAATCTGCAATATGTGGATGCTGGGTCAGGTCAGGACTGGGTGGGCTCTCTGGGGGCTCTTATACTTACCCCAGGCCTGGCGCTTCCCCAAACAGGCCTGCAAGGGGCTTTCCAGTCCCCCAGAGGCCCCAAAAGTGCTTTCTAGTGATCTGGAGGTCACTTCTGGTTTACCGGAAGTAACTTCCGGTTTGTGGGGAAGCACTTTTGGAGCTTTTGACTGGCCTGGGAAGGCCTTTCCTCCTTACCCCAGGGGGACTTTCTTTCATATACTGTGGACCCATGATATACTGGGACCGCAATATATGAACCGCAAAAGGGCGGGGACAACTGTATTTTATTTTAACACCATGAGCAAAATATTTTAAGACAGGGTGTTTAAATATTTTTCAAAACATTTCAACAAAATATCAGTGAAACTTAGTCCTGCCCCCTTCTATACATTTCTCCCCTATTCAATTCCTTTTATGAAAATGTGTTTTTTTATCTTATTTTTATTTAATACTGTGAAGAGGAAATATGAATAATTGTTAACTCTGGTTTCTTAAATATTGTTTTGTAGAGGGTTTTTTGTTCCACATAAACTAGCAAACAGTTCAGGAGATTGTTACTCCATGTGTTACAACTACAAATAAATACTATTTAAAAAGTAAACTCTGTAATAATTGTTTGGATACACTATATTTTAATATGCTAGTTGTGATAATTTTATGCCAAGTCAAATTGTCCCTAATCATATTTTATTTTCCTAAAGTAACATAATGACTTTCAAGCTGTAAAAGGGAGGGGAGTGCTAATGCAGCATTTTTTTTCAATTTTTCTGAAAATTTCCTATTTTCGACCTAACAAGCCTATTCAGGCCATTGTTCATCTTATGAACCTATTTCAGAACAGGGTGACATGAGGTCAAAGTGAACTATAAAATGGAGGACTTGCAACTAGCTTTCCTTAGACTGACGGCACTGTTTGGGAGGAGCAGCAAAAGATTTCAAAGTAAAAAAAAAAGTAGGTTGAGCTGTGTGACCAGAAAAACGAATTCAAAAGTAGGCTAGGTGATGCCTTTATTGGTCAATACTAAAACAAAAAATGTAAGCTAAGCTTTCAATAGCAACTTGCTATCTTTATCAAAAATGTGTACCAAAAATACAATCTTGATAGACTCAACTTCCAGATAAACTCACCTGGATGGCTGAAAATCTTCACAGACCTGTTCTTCCCATATCTACACATATGGGATGTGATTATTCATCTTTATTCATCTTAAAGAAGGCAATTATTAGACAGTGTTTTCTGATAACCCAGAAGCAAGCAGTATGTGTGGAGGGAAATCCACATCCATTACATGGGAATATCTTCAATACCCCCCATCTCCTCTTTATGTTTGCCTCCCTTCCATGGCGAAATCAGCTCCTCATGGCTGGTTTAAGGCATGTTGCAGTCTAAGGAAGGACAAGATGCCCCCCCATAAGTGTACAGAGGAGAAGTAGACTAACTCTTACTTCAAATTGTTGGACCCAATAATGTCTTCCACCACACATGAGGGTCATAGGCAAGTTTGGGGAGATCATGCTGGCACATACGCATTTCCAAAAGAAAGGAATGAGGAGGACAGAATCAGGGGCATAGGATGAGAAGTTACCACCGGTGGTCCCCAGCCCCAATTTCCTGAGGTGGGAGCTTCAATCCAGAAGCTAACTCAGGTGGAGACACCTAGGCATTGATACAGGTTGCCAAAATTGTGGAGGCTACAAAATTCCTCACCAAGATGCCTATTTGTTTCTTGTTCAATGGGCCTTTGCAACCTTTGCAGTTCCCTTCGGCATGACCCAAATGCCAACAGGGTTAGAGGGTTATTAGAAAGGTCAAAAGCGTGCTTTTGGCACACGTTATGCTATTTTTTCTGTCTGTAAAATGCATGACTGTTTACCCTACCTAACGGTTGGGCCAGCACTGAAGATGAAGTTATGTGCGTGTTGTATGCCAAATTATTATAGGAATGAATGAATTTTGGGACATATGAAACAACTAAGGATGGAAAGGAGCTTTGCTGGATTTGACTCTCAAATAGAAATAGCTTTTGTCTCTACCAAGACTGATTGCAAAGAAGAAAGACGCCGCAGCCTCAGGGTTCACAGATTTGTGACAATTCAGAGTGCTTGAGAAAAATAAAGCACACAGAAAATAATGAATGCATTTTTCAATTTGATGAGCTAAAATGCATACAGTTGAAAAAGATGTGCATGAACACGCTTCTCTTAGTTTCATTGTGGGCATTAGAAAAAAATCTGACAAAAATGAATAAGAATGTCCACCCAGGAAATAAAAATAGCCCAGTAAAACCCAAGGAAGAGAAAAAGATACTGGGGGGATTTAGAAAAATGGAACAAAAGAGAGCCCTGAGAAAGTTCAGGTTCATTTAAATGCATTCTATGATTTGCAGAGACCACCAGAAAGTCACAATTACAGTGGAACCTTGACTTACGTCATTAATCCGTTCCAGAGGTCTAGACAAGTCAAACATGACTTAAGTCAAATGAACTTTTCCCATAGAAAGTAATGAGAAAGTGGATTAATCCGTTCCAGATGATGAAAAAGACCCCCAAAAACAGCAATTTAACACAAATTTGACTGTGATAGGAGATTCCTTCCGTGGATGTAAATGAAATGTTTGTTCAAAGAGAGGAGGAGGCAGTGGAATTATAGTCCACAAGTTATACACCTCCACTTTTTAATGTTCATAGCAACAATGTCTAACATTTAAGTTTTACTTATTTTTAACCTGACGTTCCAAGTTCTGAACAACTCTATGCTTACCATTAGAGTCCCACAACTGTACAGCTCCCCAACTAAAATGCTTCCATTGCGGACCAGACTTCTGCAGCCAGATTTTTTACAAGACTAAGCCGACTGTCTAACCAGCGAGGCCAGCCCCGAGCTCCTGGCCCTTCTTCTCCTCCGGCAGCAGCGGCGGCTTTGGTGAGGCCAAGGACCAGCTCCAGGTGCTCTGAGCTGGCCTCGCCGAAGTCGCCACTGCCGGAGGAGAGGAAGAAGGCAGGAGCAGTTTGGAGGTGGCAGCCGCGATGCTGGGTTGTGGCTGCCGCCCGATTCCAGTGCCTTATGCCGGGGCTCTGAGCTGTAAGTCAAAGCCTGCGACTCAAGTCAAACAGGCTCCTTCTTGCTGCAAGTCAAATATGCTGCACGTCAAGCACCATGTAAGTCAAGGTTTCACTGTAGTTAGAAAATCTTGACAGCTCCACATATTTGATCCTGCATTGGTGATTTCTACTTTTAAAAATGCTTCCTCTGCCAGAATGTATTATTATATTCATACTAATATTTTCCACACTCCAGGCAATGGCTGGAACAGTCTGAGTCTGTCAATCCTTCACTTTTATTACACCTGATTTCACTGTCACTTCTCTTTATTGCCTGCCCTGGAACTCATTTTTCTTTTTTGGATTTATTTAGATACTTAAATCTTTCCTTGTAAGCTTCTTTTTTACTGCTGCTATCCTACTCCAAATCATTTTGTAGTATGTTATATGGCTTTATTTAATTATTATGTTACCTTTGTTGTATTGATAGCTGTATACTGCCCAGAGTAGCCCAGTTGTTAGATGGGTGGTAAATAAATAAATAAATAAATAAATAAATAAATAAATAAATAAATAAATAACCAGAGCTCTGCAATTTGCCTTCTGATCAGTGGCATATTTGCTTCCTTTCTACATTATGTTGTAAGACTAAACTGTATGTTATAATTAATACATCCTTAGAGACAAAATCACATCAGTTTACCAGAATTGTTTCTGTGAAATCAGACTTGCAACCAAATATGTGCTTATATTCTGAAGACCAACCATAAAATGAAGCAGGCTGATTCAAGCTCTGGAGAGGTAGGACTGCTGTAATAATCACAAACTCTGAGAATATACCTGTTCTGATAAGGGGACATCTGTAATGCATAGATGGAGTCAAGGTCTTCACCATCATATTATTTCCCATATCTACGCCCCATTAAAAAATTGGCAGAAACAAGACTGGAGGAAGGAAAATGGGCCTTGGAACCAGTCTCCTGTAGATATAAGCATCCTGCTGTACTTGAAATCCAGGCTGAGAATCCAAAAGGCATTGATTGCCCTGTTGGTTTGTTATACTATTTTTCTCACATTTGCACAGTCGTTTAGCTCCTTCTCCTAAATCAGCTCCTTCCCCTTCATCAGTAAGTACAAACCCCTTTACCCAGTCTCATATATTGATGAAGCAACAGCCTAAGCAATGTCATAGCTTTGTACATCCTCTCTGTGTGGTCACAGGGCAATGTGACAGCTGTGCACCTGGACTGCTGTTTTGTGCTCAGTGCAGTGAGACTTTATTTATTTTGTCAGAAATATTTTTGCCCCACCTTTATTCTTACAAAGGACCAAGCTTGCTTATGAAATAATAATTTTTTAAAAACAATATTAATATATTTAACAACAACAGCAATGGGCATAGAAATACTTTAAAAGGTCAAACAAGCAAACAAAAGCACAAGCTACACCAAAAAATGTTCAAAGCAGTAAGGTACAACAATCCATTGAAAAGCCCTACTCAGGCAGCCAGTCACTTCTGTTTCAAATGGCATATTTCCAGAGCTTCCAGTATTCCATTTTGGAAACCATCTTGTCTCGCCTATCCATTCAGTTGCCTCTGACTCTGGGTCACTTTTGTGGATCAGTGTTCTCCATGCCTTTCTATCGCTTACAGCTTCTTTGAGTTCTGTCAAAGTCATTCCAGTATCCCTTTTGATGAGTCCTTGGGTGGCCCCTTCGTCTTTTACCACTGACCAGTCCCAGCATAATTATCTTTTCGAGTGAGTCGACTCGTATAACATGACTGAAGTATGACAGTTTCGGTTTTCATCAAAGCAAAAAAGGGGTTGAGCCGCATGGCCATCACAAAACACAATTGCAAAAATAGGTTAGAGGCAATATTTTTATAGGCTACTATTAAAAATAAAAAGCAAGGAACATTGCAAGATTTTGAGTTTAAATAACTCTTCTTCAAAGCAGGTCCCAGAAGTTCAGACATGGTAAAAGATTTGCTTTACCAGAATGTAACTTTCAGATGCCCTAAGCACATCCGATCTTGCCTGATTTCAGAAGCTAAGCTGGCTAGTACTTGGATGGGCGACCACCAGGGAATACACGGTGCTGTAGGAACTGGCAAACCACTCCAGTACTCCTGCCAAGAAAACTCCATGGACATGGAGTCACAAAGAGTCGGTCACAACTGCAATGACACAACACAACACACAACACACAACACACACACAACACACAACACACACACACACACACACACACACACACACACACACACACACACACAAATCTATGGCTACTGCAGATGGTGTTGCAGCCAGGGCAGAAATCTTATAAGAGGTAGGAACAGCAATTGTAAAAGCTGCTTCTTAAGTACTGGGTTTCACACCCCCATTCTTCATACAAAGGAACATGGGTCATACACCGCCCCCACTTCCTTACCCAGCTCCATCTGGCACTTTATAGGGGCCTATAAAAGTATCGCCTGTAACCTATTTTTGCAGTTTTTGTTTTGTGATCTTGTCTTTCAGAGATGTTTTTACTTTGACTCTATGATTTTTTTTTTTTTTGTCATTCTCTGTATCCATGGGATGTGTAGTAGTCTTCCGCAGGACCACAATTCAAATGCCTCTATCTTTTTCCTATCTGTTTTGGAAATACATATTTAAAAATGAATATATTAGAGAAAGAGGCATATAAAATAGGGCCAATCAGAAATTACAAATAAATATATATAGTTTAAAAAAATACCTTATTTTAAAATAAATAATATGCATGATTTAAATATTTGTTCATTTAAATTAAAATTGTGTACTTTGAAATATTGCAGGAACTGGGCTTCAGATTGAACATGTGCGAAAGTTACATGGGCCACATACAAAGTGATTGATATGTTCCCCTGTGTGCTCACAACCTTCCTTCATTGTTTGTCTCTGGAATTTTGAACCCAGATGAGTACTGCATCCAACGGATTTCCAGAAATAAGATATGTTGCTTTTTAAAATTGTAATCACCAGAATACTTCAACCAACATAGGCACTG
>JAHTLZ010000129.1:22391700-22416154 GCA_023846285.1 Phrynocephalus versicolor
TTTTTAAAATTGTAATCACCAGAATACTTCAACCAACATAGGCACTGACCATATTGGCTGAGTTTTTCCACCTGCTCTAATAAAAAAGTAGCTTCTTCCGTAACTACTCTAAAAAGGTAAAGGTAACGGTTCCCCCCACACATGTGTGCTAGTTATGTCCGACTCTAGGAGAAGTGCTCATCTCCGTATTCAAGCCAAAGAGCCAGTGTTGTGCAAGTCCATGGCCATGTGGCCGGCATGGCTGCAAGGAAACACTAGGTACTGTACTTTAGAAAACAGCTATTGATAAATGTCTGCTCCACAGATTTCATTAATTCATTTTCAAATAATCTGTGAGCAGGTTACCTAGGACACTAGATTTTTTTAGCTGTATCTTAGGAGCTCTTGGAAAGACAAAGAACACCAGGAGAAGCTAGAGAAGAGGTGAGAATTATCAGGATCACAGCAGATGTGAAGTGATGATTCCAATAACACATCAAGTGTCTTTGATCCTTGTGCCTGGCTAACTTGTTTTGGTCACAGTTCAATGCAAAAGGATGTTTTCCAAATGTCTTTTAAGATAGACACATTAGACAGGGAATGTTTTGTTCTCATACAAAGACACCATGGGAGCTGATGTTTGGTTTTCTCCAGACCATAAGTTCTTCTAGATCAAGAACTGCACATCAAAGATTTTCTTTCATCTAAACTGATTCAGAACTGATACAGCAGGCCTTAGATGGAATAGATGACACAGTGGGGTGACTATTATGACATGGCTCCTTTGGTATTATCAAAATGCAAGGCAAGATATAGTGTCTGAAAATATATCTCATCTTTCTGATGCCTGAACATGATGCAGTGGAACCAGTTTCGTCAATAGGTGGTGAGTGCTTCAACACGGGAGCCGTTCTAGAGGCATTTAGACAACCACTGGCAGATATCTTTTTATATGTATTCCTGCAGGGAGCAGGGGGTTGGGCTTGATGGCCTTACAGGCCACTTCCAACTTCATTAGTCTATTCTGTGACTCTATGAAAGGGGCGTAGTGCCTCAGTGGACTAAGGCTCCAAAAACTGTCGGCCTCAAAGTTGGCAGCTCGGCGGTTTGAATCCCAGGTGCCACGCAGTGGATTGGGCTCTCACTGTTAACCCCAGCTCCTGCCAACCTAGGCTGATACTTCACATCCCTCTTGCTGCAGTTTCTCGGCCCCGCTGGAGACCGGTTCGAAGGAACATAACCTCACGTCCTTGTGGGGTCAATCCAAGTTCGAAGGAACGTAACCTCACGTCCTTGTGGGGTCAATCCGAGTTCGAAAGAACGGAACCTCACATCCTTGTGGGGGCAATCTGAGTTCATCCCGACCACACCCCCTGAACTGCACTCCAAGCAGGGTGAAAGATTCCCGTCCTGAAGCTCGGGAATCTTTTCAATCCACTTCTCGATCCATGTTGAAAACCGATTTCAACACGGAGGCAAGTTCACCTCGGCTCGAGGAAGGACGTGAAGTAACCACCCTAGTAGTTTAAAAGTATGTAAATGCAAGTAGATAAATAGGTACCGCCGTAAAAAGCGGGAAAGTAAAACAGTGTTTCCTTGCAGCCATGCTGGCCACGTGGCCATGGACTTGCACAACACTGGCTGTTTCGGCTTGAATACAGAGATGAGCACCGCCCCTAAAGTCGGACACGACTAGCACGCATGTGCGGGGGGATCCTTTACCTTTACTATGTGTAGGGAACCCACTGTTTCTTTTTTACTTTCAAGCACTCTGTGAAGGCCACACACAGGGAAAGCTTTCCCCTCAGCTATTTTCTCTCCTGCATTAACCTTCTTCCCACTACACTGGGGCTAGAGGGGGGGGGAGAAAATCAATTGGAATTAGTTGTATAAAACTGGCATTAAATTTGAGTCCCCCTTCTCCTTTCTTTCACCCTGGCCGCTGACATGCTTCTAAGAAATTGACAAATGTGCTAAACTTAGGAAAACAAGAAATGTTCAGGGAAACCCAAATTCCAACTTTGTGGCGCAAAATTCACCATAAAAACATGGAGCAAAATACAACAGCTCATTGTGGCTACATTCTTACTTCATTTCCCGCTACAGTCCTGGCTCTCTCTAGCCCTCTCCTGCCAAAAAGCTTTGAGGATTATGTGTGAAGCTGGTGTTTACGCCCAGTTTTCCCAATGAAGCTATGATAAATGCCTGGCTCATGATAAAGCCCATTAGGTCACATTTGCATTAAAAAGATGTGTTGGTTTTGATCAATTTAACTCCTGCCGTGGCCGTCTGCAAGACATGCTGGGAAGTACAGTTTGACTTGAGCATTTTTTGTTGAACATTCCCCAGGCTTTCTTCACACAAATTCTTCACACATTATTATTCAAATATTTCCTGGTGGGAGGGAATTATTATTAATCCCTAAAAGTCTGTGGTGCAGATTGTCCTCAGAAAGATAGCTGTATGAGTGCAGGGCTCAAATCATTTTAGGCTGAAAAACAAACATTTTCAATTAGCAGTTACATAAATGACAACTTCTGGTGTAATTCTTACTAACCGGTCAGCCATGAAATATACCACTGAGAGTCTCTGTGTCTTAACACATGCCTCATTCTTATCAAACCTCAAGCTGCAAATGCTTACCTCCTTGCAATAAAGCAATCTAGGCTTTGAAATTCCAAATGGAGGTATATATCATGATTATTTCAGCACCACAGAACTTGTGAACAGGACCTATTTTAAAAGGGCTCCAGCCTTTGACATCTCAGCTGGAGTCTTTAAAATGGCCCGCCCAAAACAGCGAGAGGCTCACTGCTGGGGGGCATTTTAAAAAGGCTCCAGCCTTTGACAGCTTGGCTGGAGCCTGTTTAAAATGGCCTACCCGAAAAAGCAAGAAGCTCACTGTTGCATGGGGGGGGGGAGAGATTTTAAAAAGGCTCCAACCAAGCTGTCAAAGGCTGGAGTCCTTTTAAAATTGCCCACCTAAAACAGCAAGAAGCTCTCTATTGCAGGGGCGGGGCATTTTAAAAAGGCTCCAGCCAAGCTGTCAAAAGCTGAGCCTTTTAAAAATGGCCTGTCCCTACCGCCTCGCAGCTGGGGGGGGGGGGTTGCCAGCTTGAGCTGTCAACATCAGCTGGGAGGTGATGGTGAGAACAGGGAAACAGCCACCTGATCGCAGCCCCTTGCCTTAAGGGAGATCTGGCAGTGGCTTCCCAGTTCAGAGGAATCGAACCAAAAACATCATTTCAGTTCGGTTTGTGACAACATGCTGTCTGCCATTTTGGGGTTGTTGTTTTTTGATGATAATAATAAGTTTATTAATATTCCATCATCTTAACAATTCATATTTTTAAATAAATTTCTACAAACTATTCCATTTGTCTTTCATCATATTGTCTGGGTGCGCTTAACATTGATTACATCACGTCTTAGTACCATCTAATGCATTGTTTCTTCTCTCCAACCAATCATAAAATCTATTCCACGTTGAGTAATACACAGAGTCCTCTTTTTTTATTATTCTTAATGTCATTCTGTCCATCTCAGCACAGTCTAAGATTTTTTGTATAATTATTTCCTCCTTAGGTAAGTTTTCATTTTTCCTCATTTGGGCCCAAGCTATTCTAGTGGCAGTCAAGATATGTAATATAATATATCTATCCTGTATATTAACATTTTCTGGCATAATACCTAGTAAAAACATTTCATTTTGTTTCATAACATTTCAAACCCTTACGAAATGGCAAAACAGTGTATTGTTTTCATAAGGTGCCCATCCCTGCTTTCAAGTACAAGTTGTGTTGTTCAAGGATGTTTTTTTCAACTGCTTATTCATCATGAAGTAAATCAATTTATAAAGGCCCCAACACTATCAGTCATGCCAGCTCGAGTAATTCTATTGAATTTGTGGGATGTATGTGTTCATTTGACACTCAACAATTGATCACTATAACCGAGACTAGCAATAGGATTTTGCCCAAAGTTAAAATGCGTATTCTGTAAGAGCTTCTTAAAATAGCTTGTATTGCAATACATAATGCTAACTATTCCCATTTTCACAAATGTCTCTGAATGTGACTAAATGACCACATTTAGGAATATGCAGAGTGATCCTTTCTGGTTTCTTTAAGGAATCCTCCAATCTGTAACTAAAAGATTACACACACACACACACACTTCAATATACTATTTGAGCTAACAATGTTTAAATTATGGTTTTATTCTTGCTTCAACCCACTCCCTTTATTTGACTTAAGAGAGGACTTTGGCTGAGCCTTCAGCTGAGTCCCAAAATAGTACATGTGTGGGTGCTTGGGCACATACTACATTTATGATGAACATTTCGTTTATGGGTGTCTCTATGTTCTACAGTGAGTATATGGTCTCCACAGAGACAGATATTTACTTTAGGATGTCTATAGCAATCCAAGAGTGAGTTCCAAGAGAATTGCTATAGACTGCCAGGAACAGAGACTTGAATCCTGAGGTAATGGATGACTAGATTTTGTATCTTCAAGTAAACCTCCTCTGTGGAGAACATATGCTCAGTTTGGTCTCCCCCCACCACCACCACCACGTTGTCCAGCATCTCACAATGTTTCCAGTTAAGATGAAATCTACCTAGTGATTGCTTGATCAGAACTTAACAAGGACCCAAAAGCTTCATCCAAAACCAAGCCAGACTAGAATTAAGATTCAATTTTATTTTTAAAGCAATGGAAGGTTTGAACTTTCCCAAGTTCTTTGTTTCCAGCCAGGGAAATGGCTGCTTTCTGCTGCAATTTAAAACCAGAAGTAGACCACTTGAGGGGGTACACATGTGAACATCTGCTCATTCTTCCGGTCTCCATCATGCCTGGGATAAGATAGGGATGTATCAACTGAAATATATGGTTTGTTTTTGCATTTTTTTTCACCCCTGCATTTTCTGCCATCTCTCTCTGTTACCTTTTGTAACATCATGCTTTTTAAATAGCGGTCTTATCAAAGGTCTTGACCATATCATTAGACTGCGGAAGTTTAAACATCCATTAACACAAGGCAAGCAGGAGCCATAGTTACATTCACAGGACCTGAATCAGCTATAGAAGCCAAGTACTAGAGCATGTGGTGGTTTCTCAGCTCCAGCGATTCCTGGAGGAAGGTCCTAGATCCATTTCAATCTGGTTTCAGGCCTGGCCACTGGATGGAGATTACTTTGGTCACATTGGTGGATGACCAGTGCCAGGAACTGGACAGGGGGAGTGTGCCACTGTTGATTCAGCTGTACCTTTAAGCATCTTTCAATACCATCACCATTATATCCTTCTGGGCTGTCTTTCTAGCTCTTCTTTCCATCTAATTCCAAGGAATCTGTCTTAGCTTTAAACCACTGCTTGGCATCAGTAATGTTCAGGACTAAGTAAGAAGAACATTGTGTAACAACATTTTTTGTCAGCCACCAAAGATATGACAGAGCAGTCATAGTAACAGGCAAAACTTTCGCCTACCATATGGGAAATCACACAGCTAATTACTGGTTTTGTTTTTCTTAGCATAGCCTGCTGTTAAGGTATAAGCAGAAGAGGTTTCAACACAGGCCAGCCTGAAGGGAAGATTCTGACTGTAACAGTGAGGGAGAGAAATGCAGCCAAACAATATTTTTTGTAAGTGCAGATTTATTGGACGTATTTCACAAAGGCCTGTAATCATCACAGGGTTTGACTTTCCCTCCTGGCCCTTTGCAATGAACTCTGTGCTTTCTCCCTAATTAATAATCCTCTACTAATGCTACTTTCTCAAGTGGTTACCAGAAGTTAATGGTATCCAAAGGGAGTGCTTGCAGTGCAGATGAGGTTATATAAGCAAGGCTAGCCTTAAGTTTCCTTTGGTTCTTTATCACAACATCTCTTGTGGATGTCAAGCTACAGGACAGCTGCTTCCTGAGAGTGAGACTGGCGGTGGGGGAGAGGATGCCTCATTAAAACTAGAAATTGACATACTCTTTTGGGGTGGGGGGATGAAACCACATGAAGAAAAATTTAGTTAGGAATCTCAGAAGCAGAGAAATAGCAGAGTGGCATCCAAGGGTCAGCGACATGCCGAAAACTGTTATTTACATGGCCAAATGATATGTTTTTTGTCAGAAATGGCCTAGTTTTTGTGTCTGTGGTAATTAAGTGAAGATGCCCGTGGCTCTGGAAATCATGGCAATATGCTGAAATGTTGTCTTCCCATGCAGAAATATAGGCCATTATCCAGAAGGCTAAGATTAA
This sequence comes from Phrynocephalus versicolor, assembly GCA_023846285.1. NCBI lineage: Eukaryota > Metazoa > Chordata > Lepidosauria > Squamata > Agamidae > Phrynocephalus > Phrynocephalus versicolor. The sequence continues at coordinate 22,397,934 of JAHTLZ010000129.1, forward strand.
GGTCAGTCGGCACTGGGAGACAGAGGCTGAAACAACAAAAGCAAACAAGAACAAACACATAGACTCAACAATATTGTTTTTGTCATTTAATGTTCACTGGCGTAGTTACCCAACATTTTCCATTCCACTTAAAAAAACAAAACCATGTAAGTAAAAGGTTAAAAAGGTTAAAAAGGCCAAGGAGAATATTTCAAGATAACATTCTTATTTGCCTGCCTTCTTTAACACACAACAATGACTGTTTCATTGCTGTACTTGATTTTTATCGTATGCATTTTTGAAGCTGTCCATTCGTTTCTGCTGGCTGTTTTATACTAAATTTGATTTGGTGGTATATGAGCATAACTGTAAGGGTCTTTCATATTTGAATCAATATTATTGCATATCGTATTATACAAAATCGGAAGCAAAAGCAAAAAAGCAAAGCTGCCCATATAATTATGCAGGCTACACACTGCCCCCTACCCCCAGCAAGCTGGCTACTCATTTTACCAAACTCAGAAGGATGAAGGCTGGGTGAACCTTGAGTCTGCTACCCGGAATTGAACCCTAGGTCAGGAGCACAGTTGCAGCTGCAGTACAGCAGTTTAACCACTGCACCATGAGGCCCTGTATATCAATATTCTTAACTACCAAACCAAGAGACAAATCAAAATAAAATAAATTTGCATACACAGGTTCAAAATGAAGAAAACCATGATCTGCCTTTATAAAATGAAGAGGAAATGAAAAGTAACCTTTCAGCAGGGGTGGGAAACCTTCGGCCCTCCAGATGTTTTAGACTGCACCTCCCAGCATTCCTAACCTATATTTCCAGGGATAAAGGATTGTGGGAGTTCTGGTCCAAAACATCTAGAAGGTTGAAAAAGGTTGCCCAACCCTGCCTTACAGAGTTCAAAAAACGGTCAGGTATGAACAGTCTGAGAACCGGCTAGTTCACTCCACCGATGACACTGTCCAGTTTCCAAGAAAAGGGAGTGAACTATCCCTATCCCCGCAGTGGATCAAGTAGCAGGCCAAGTGCTGATTACATCCTGAATTCTGCTTCCTGCTCTTGTAGGCAAATTGGACCAAAAGCAAAGTAAGTGTCTGCATTGTAAAAACCATGCCAGTTCCTTGCTAGACGTGCTCTCCCAGAGCCATCTTTACTAATTATTCCTCCCCTCTTTAGATTTCTGGCACAAGCTTGCCCCCACCTCCCCAACCAGGTCATCCTATTGTGTACACCTCAGCTTCAATATTAGAGCTTTATCAGCTTTATCACAGTTTGTAAATACTGTAGCTTTTTACATCCTTTGGTCCCACAAGTCCCCATATTATGTTAAAGATACCTCAGATTTTATTTAAAAAGTATCCCTAGATATTCCTAGACGTGCTATTTACTAACACTGGATGTGTCGGCCTTGTACACAAGCATATCACCTGATGAGGCACTTATAGTCATTCAGGACACTTTGGTCACAAAAAATACATCCCACCAATTCCTGCTAGTTCTAGTAAATTTTATTTTAGATTTGGCAGTTCCTTTTATCTCCAGGTCTGTGGATCAACTATGGGCAATAGTTTTGCTTCCTCTGTAGCAAATTTATACATGGGAGAAGAAAGTTATTTTTGATCCAGTCAATCATCCATTTTATGAAAACATCTTATTAGATTTAAAGGTGATCCATTTATTCTACATTCCAACAGATTGTCAGTGGAACACTTTTGACAATGGATGAACACTGTGCATGAAAGCATTAAGTTTTCAAGTCAGCATGATTCTAGATCCATTTCATTTCTGGATATACAGTAGTGGTTTATAGGGTAAATAAACTAGCTCTATGTACCTATAAGAAACCCGTAGACCATAACTCCTATTTCTTTTAACAAACTTTTCTTCCTTCACATTTAAAGAATAATTTGCTATGCAGCCAGTTGCTACATATCAAACAAAATTCTACAGCAGTGTGGGACTGGCAGAGTGACAGCAAGGAACTCAGCCACCGATTTTTGGCATGAGGATACCGAGAAAGGATTGTAAGATCAGCTAGATGCAGGGCAGAACAACCTGAGCAGCCTCAACTATTTACGCCAGGAGTGAAGCAGTCTAACAAGAATATTATTGCTGCAATACAGTATTCCCCCTTTTCGTAAACATTTGCTTATTTATTATTTATTTTTTAGTATTTTTACCCCCCTTTCTCTTTGGAAAAGGACCCAAGGTGGCTTACAATAAGGAGAGAAAATATACAGTCCATTACAATTGACATATTCAGTTTGAGAAACAGGGAATTGAGCAGTATCTTACAGCCTTAGAAGGCAACATTAAAACTAACAATTGATAAAACAATGTCAATACAATCACACAAGCAGAGTATATATAAACACAAAGTTATGAGTGGTTTTAAACACAAAGTCTGTGTGTAGGATTTAGTGCAGGACCTACCAGGCTGCCAAATGTTAGAGTATGCAGATCAATAGTCTCAAAATTTATTTATTTATTTATTTGTTGCATTTATATCCCGCTTATCTACATTGTGTACTCTAAGCAGCTTACAAAACTACAAAACTGCAGTAGCCATACAAATTACAGTAAAAACACAAGCAAGACAAATAGTGCTAACAGAAAACAAAATTAAAACCTTGTGATACCTCAGCAGTAGAGGATAAAAACAGGTTGCGATGGCGGGGGGGGGGAAAGGAACTGTTAAGAATCGCCGAAGGCCTCCCGGAAAAGATAGGTCTTTAACGCCTTCCGGAAGGCCAGCAGGGACTCTGCAGAGCGCACTTCACTGGGGATGGAATTCCAGAGGCTGGGGGCCGCCACCGAGAACGCCCGGGTCCGAGTACTCGTCCTCCGGGCTTCACGAGGAGTGGTGACCCGAAGCAAGTGCGCTCGTGCCTGCCGAACAGGACGGGCCGAGGTTGATCGCTGAGCGATACGTTCTGCCAGGTAGTCCGGTCCCAAGCCATGGAGGGTTTTATAAACTAAAACCAAGACCTTGAATCTAATCCGGGCTGCAACGGGCAACCAGTGCAGGCGGGCCAGAACTGGGGTGATGTGGTCATAGCGACGCACACCAGCCACCAGCCTGGCCGCTGCGTTCTGTACCCGCTGCAGACGCCGGAGAAGAGTCAAGGGCAACCCCATGTAGAGGGCGTTACAGTAGACCAGCCTCGAGATCACCAGAGCCTGGACCACTGTTCTCAAGGAGTTCGCGTCGAGGTACGGGCGGATCTGGGCGATCCGACGGAGATGGTAATAGGCGGACCTGGTCACCGACGCCACCTGGTACTCCATGGTAAGCGCCGGGTCCAGGAACACACCCAGATTCCGCACCCTCTCCGCGAGCTGGAGGGAAACTCCCCCCAGACAGGGGAGAGGGCCACCGCACCCCGACGGCGAGCTCCCGAAGAACATAACCTCCATCTTCTCGGGGTTGAGCTTAAGCCTGTTCGCCCCGGTCCAAGCCAGTACGGCCTCCAGGCACCCGTCGAGAACTTCCACAGCTTCCACAGCAGAGGTGTTAAAGGAGAGATAGAGCTGCGTGTCATCAGCGTACTGATGACAGCAGACTCCAAAACTCCTGATGACCCCCGCCAACGGCCTTACGTAGATGTTAAACAGCATGGGGGACAGAGATGACCCCTGCGGAACCCCACAAGGGAGGATCCAAGGGGCCGATAACTCCCCCCCATGCTACACGTACTGTGGACGGCCCACGAGGAAGGAACGGAGCCAACTGCGAGCAGTGCCTCCGATTCCGACCTCGGAGAGCCGGTCCAACAGGATACCGTGGTCGACGGTATCAAAGGCCGCTGACAGATCCAGGAGGACCAACAGGGTAGAGCAACCCCTGTCGGCCGCCCGGGGAAGGTCATCTTGCAGGGCGACCAAAGCTGTTTCGGTACCCCGGCGAGGCCTGAATCCGGACTGGCATGGGTCGAGGCACTGCCGATCCTCCAGGTATGACTGCAGCCGGACCGCCGCCACCCTCTCGATCACCTTGCCCATAAACGGGACATTGGCGATTGGGTGATAGTTTGTTAAATCGTCCACCGCCAGGCCAGGTTTTTTCAGAATGGGCTTTACCACCGTCTCCTTCAGACGAGAGGGAAAAAAACCCTCGCTGAAGGAGGCGGTGGCGATGGCAGAAGCCCATTCGGCCATAGTCCCTCTGGCAGCTCTAATTAGCCAGGCAGGGCAAGGGTCGAAAGGGGTGGAGGCAGGCCGGCAATGCGCCATAGCTCTGGAGGCCTCGACAGCAGAAACAGGCCCAAGCGCATCCAACCGAGGCGACGAAGGCGGACCAGCCTCTGGAGATGGCGGGGCAGGACCACTGCAACCGGAGTCAAAGCCGGCACGGATGGCCTCTATTTTAGTTCGAAAAAAGGCTGCGAATTGCTCACTACTGAACTCAGTAGGAGGAGGCCTGGCCAGACTAGGATTGCTGAGGTCCCGAACCACCCGGAAAAGCTCCGCCTGGCGGTTCGAGGCCTCAGCAATTCTCAGGGAGGTAAAAGATGTTCTAGCCTCCCTGATCACGTTGATATAGCGACTAGACTGGGCATCAACCGCAGCCTTACTCAACGCCGTCCGGGTTTTCCTCCAGCTGCGCTCTAACCTCCTCCTCTCCTGCTTCATTGCCCTAAGCTCCCCCGTGAACCATGGGGAGGGCCGGGCTCGGCAACGGAGGAGGCGCTTGGGGGCGATCCGGTCTATGGTGTGAACAGCTGTTTCATGCCAAAGGTTGGCCACATCCTCGGCCGGATCACCAGTCATACCCCCAGGTAGTCCCCCGAAGAGCTCACCGAACCGCTGAGGGTCCATGAGCCTCCGGGGGCGGGCCAAGACGGAAGGCCGGTGGTCCCCGCGGGGAGGGGCCGGAATCGCCAGGGAGAATGAGAGCAGGTGATGGTCTATCCATGACACAGGAAGGGAGACAAAGTCCCCCACCTCCAGACACGAATCCCCCGGCATGGAGGTAAACACCAGATCCAGGGTGTGACCAGATCTGTGGGTGGGGCATAAAACATGCTGGGACAGACCCATGGAAGCCATGGATTCCATGAACTCCAGGGCTGCACCAGAGAGTTCACCATCCGCATGCACGTTGAGGTCTCCCGCAACCAATAGGCGCGGGGACCTCAACAGGGCAGCGGCGATGAACTCCGTGAGCTCTGGAAGGGATTGTGCAGGGTTGCGGGGAGCTCGGTAGCCCAGCACAATGCCAAATCTGTCCCGCTGTCCCACCAACAGATGAAAGGCTTCTAACCCCTGGCTAACCAATGTCGAGGCCCTGCTAACACGAAAACAGTCCCTGTAGACGATGGCGGCTCCCCCCCCTTTTGACCCCCCAACCTTCCCACTCCCTCTACCAGATACCCAGGCAGGCACAGCAGGGAAAGGGCAGGCCCCCCCTCTGTGCCCACCCAGGTCTCGGTAATGAATGCCAGGTCGGGCTTCTCATCCGCGATGATGTCATAAATAATAGGGATTTTATTGTGTACCGACCTGGCATTCATCAGGATACAGGCAAGGTTGGGGGCGCTGGGGGGATGTCTCCCGGGCACGTGGCAGGGAGCCGAGGGGTCAGAACGAGGGACAGACACGAGTTGTCTGACCCGAGTTCTTCTTGTCTGACAAACCCAACGACTACGAGCGTACCGCCCACGGCCCATCACCGTCGGTATGTGAGCCCCTGCACTCATGGCAAAAAAAAAAAAAAAAACAGTACAGACAGCTATACAACAATCAATTTGAAAATACAAACAAAATATTCTACAGTATAAATAAGAATACAGATAAACCAAGGAAAATAACTAAAAGTGAAAAGTAAAAGTAAAAGGTAGAGGGCTTACATAGGCTGCTGGTGGGAGGGGGGAAGCGGGGAAGGGGGGAAGGGAGGGGGGGGTCAAGCCGTCAACACCGGCTATTAGCGGAGGCTAATCCGCAGCCTACGAAGGCTGTCGGAGCCTCCCAGCAGCCAGAGGTAGCGTCTCGGCCCCCAACTCCGATGGAAAAACACCCCAAAACAAGTATAGGCTAGTACTGTGATGTTAACAGAACTCAATAAGAGGAGGTAGACCCAGAGCAGAAAGGCCTCCTCCCACCCAGAATGCGGTATGTCAATCACCGTGATCTGACTTACTATTGGTCTGTCTATATTAACATTATTTCATCAATACAGACTGTTTAATGTAGAATATTTGCTTTATATTTAAGTTTAACAAACCTTTTTTGTCTTTAATGTGACTCATTATTTGCTCTGTGGGGTGTAATTGGGCCAAGCAATAGTATGATCTCTAACGCCAAATACATCCAGTTACTGGATTCACTAGAACTAGTAATTTTAAGGATACTGTATTCTTATTTAATCAAGTTTTATTATAGAAAGACCTATGACACCATGTGGTGTTTACCTGTTGAAATGAATAATGCATGAGAAGTATCTGTACTGATTGGTGGGTGTGTAGACCAAGGGTTTAGGATGCTACAGCAAAATCAACTAAAAGTCCTGTAATACTTTACATCCCGGGTAATGTTTTTGTGCTGGAACCTGAGCTTCCTGTGTTTTTTGCTCTCCAGACATTTTTATTCCAATTTGCATCAACTCAAAATCCTCACCAGCTGGGCTAATGGTGAAAGATAGTAGGAAATGTCCTTCAAATCACCTCAAGTTCTGGGCACAGACTGGGGAGGGCTGGAGTATACCACAATTCATCATCATTATCCAGTATTTTGTCTATATATAGTACATGTTGCAAGGTTTGAGAATGGCAGACGGAAAGAAAAGGAGAATTATATGTAGAAAGCAGGGGAAATGTCCATTACATTATTAACTATACCATTGTTGCTGATGACGCAAATATCCCAGCCCTAAGCAAAGCATTTAATACATACAGTGAAATAAGGGTCTGGTCCCACTGCAGGAACCTTATATATATATTTCCATTTATAAGATGCCTCCATGTATAAGAAGTCCCCACTTTTGTAACCCAAATTTACTGTTTCGCAACTGCACAGTTTTCTCCTCAGCGTACTTCCATGTATATAAGATCACCCTCAATTTTTAGTCTAACAATTTTTAACAAAAAATATAGTATTATACAAGGGAAAATACTGTTCTGCCAACACAGACTGCTCTTTAACAACATTCTTTTCTGTTTCAATTCTTTCTCAATATAATATACAGCTATGTTGAGAGTAATATTTATTTTAAAATGCTGAGACACTTAATGTCATTTTTTTAAAAATAAAAAGCATGTATTTCTTGGTTTGCTTGTTTATTACCTATCTTTATCTGCAGCTCTCATTACTATGCTACATGGGCTTTCAGTCAAAATGTTTGTGGTTAAATAAAAACTGAGTGCTCTAAAAGGATACCCCGACTTGGAAAGAGATATGATACTCCACCCTAAATGAAACATACTATATTTAAAGGACAGTAGGGAGTTATGTCTGCCACATTTTTTTTAAAAAATAAATGTATGTTTCGTGAAATTGCTACATGCCAATTGCTTTTTAAAGACTTAACTATAATTTCCAGAGCAAGTCAGAACATTGTTAGTGAGGATCCCCCCCCATCTTACAAAGATTTAACAGAGTGGTTAAGAATAGAAATAGGAAGGGTGTTGCACCAAGAGGAACGCAGTTCCGGAAAGCTTGCTTCCAGACATTTAGGGTGTGGAATGTTTTGTACGCAACAGAGATAAAGACAAAAACACTTGTTGCTTCCTTGGGTAAGATGAGCTCAACAAGTGACCCAGCCCAGGACAATGACAGGAGAGAGGGGGAAGAGGGAGAGAGGTTCAACTTAATTCAAGCTTTCAAAGCCCTTAGGTTGGCTCTGAGGCAGTTTGATCAACAGATGTCAGAAACACTGCCCAAATGGAGTCTATCTTCCTTTTCCACTCACCGGTGGCAACTCAGTTCTGTGGTTTTGCCAGGGGTCATGAATAAGGAAACCAGTGGGATCTCAACTTCCTTCAGTCCCATGTTCTCCCAACATGGATGTTCTTCTCACAGAGATGATCAGGCAAAAAAAAAAAAAGACTGTTCAAGACTGATTCAGGAGAAGAGAAGTCTCAGTGGATTCTCTAGGACCCAGTTACCGACCAGACACTCCTTTTTCCGCAGACAGCAGTACTGCAACTAAGCAGTTTCAAGCATGGGGATGATCCCCAGAGAGAAAGAGACAAAACCAAACAGAACAGAGTAGAGATGAGCACGAAAAGAACAATTTTTCATTATCTTTTTCTTTTTTTCGTTTCGTTACATAATGAAATGACAAACGAATTTTGCCTCCAAAATGAAACGAAACGAACAGAAACACCAGAAATTTTGTCATCCGTTTCGTTTTCATTACGGCAATACATTGAATTGCTTTGAATGCATAAAAAAATCACAAAAAATGAAATAAATGGCAATGAAACGGTAACGAAACAAACGAAAACGAAAATGAATTTTTTGCAAAAAAATTACGAAAAACGAAAACGAACCGAGGCAGACCCCCTAAATGACAAACGACAAACAAAACACCATTTTTTTAATTCGTGCCCATCTCTAGAACAGAGACGGAGAGTGAAGACACTCAATTCATAACCAGTCCCTAACCCTTCTTCCATTCCACAGTACTTACGAATGGTGTCATTTAGTCTAGCTAAAACCCTTTCCAATGTAATTTTTAATTTAATATTTCATCGCCTTGGGTAGCACCTTTACCCACAAATGCACGCACATATATACACACTTCTTTAAAAAGCACTTCCCGAATACCTGGCAGTAGTTTAAATCCAAGAACCTTATCTCTTTTATCAAGAAATCCTGGAATTAATTCATAAAAAAAACACTGTAGCCTAAGCATTTTCCAACAACCATGGGCTGCAATCTTCTGCACATGTAACAGTGTGAAAACCCCACTGATTTCACCATCTAACAGCATGAGACTGCAGCCATAGCCCTGCAAACTCATCAGCTTTGCTCAGACAAGCAGGCGCCTGGCTGAGCTCAGCTCTAAGTTTGCCAAGTCCCATATATGACAGTCAGATTGGGACTTGAAGTTTTACAATAAGCAGGTGCTCATGTTTTAAACCGGTAACATGTTGCTGGATTTAGAACAGGAGTAGGCAACTTGAGTGGTCTGGACAAATTCATCACCCCCAGCACTCTCTAGCGTCTGTCCCTGATTGCAAGAAAGAAAGAAAGAAAAAGTAACACACTGTCTGTTTGGGGAAGGCTATGATGCCCACAGTGCAGTAGTAGTAGTAGTAGTAGTAGTAGTAGTAGTAGTAGTAGTAGTAGTAATTACAAATTAAGTTTATTGCAGTCATGTGACTCATATATACAAATGTACAGTAAAAGTAGGGAGAGAGAACAATGAAGACTACTAATAAATAGCTAGAAAAAACTTCTCCCTGTGCTGTGACATATGAGTTCTGGTCTATTGGATAGTATTATACTAACCATCTAGAAGGGTGGCCTTGGAGCTTATTCAGCAGTGGACAAATTAGGTTATTCCTAATATGTTCATGAAATGGTCAAAATAGAAGCACGTGCTGAAGAAATTCAGGGGACTCATTTCCACATGGACAAAGTCTCTCTTGGCATGGAATCATCATCATCATCATCATCATCATCCCCATAGCAAAAAACTGGTGGGATCATACTCCTGGAAAAGACAGGGTTTGGGAGCATAATACCCCGGATATTACGATTGCAGAGAAGAAAAAAGTGTGGATCATTGATATTGCTATACCAGGTGATAGTAGAGTCACTGAGCAACAACTTGAAAAGACTACCCAATATCAGGATCTGAAAATTGAACTTCACAGACTCTGACATAAGCCAGTACAGGTGGTCCCAGTGGTAATCGGCGTGCTGGGTGCGGTGCCTAAAGAGCAAAGCAACTTTTTAGAAGAAAAAGGGCAAAGCAACTATTTAGAAGAAAATGGAGTTGACCAAGTCACCATCAGTCAGCTGCAGAAAGCCACCTTACTGGGATCTGCTTGCATAATGTAATGATTCTAATGGAAGGTTTTTATTATTGTTTTAATTATTTATTGATATTTGATGTTTTAACTATTTTAATTCTTTGATTGTAAGCCTCCCAGAGACCTTTGGGTAGTGGGCGGCATATCAGTTGTAAAAATAAATAAATAAATAAATAAATAAATAAATAAATAAATAATTCGCCGATACATCACATAGCCCTAAACGCTTGGGAAGCATTCGACTAGTGATTTGTAATATAAAACTCAGCGTAGTTGTCTTGTTTGCTGTGTAATAATAATAATAATAATAATAATAATAATAATAATAATAATAATAATAATAATAATAATAATAATGGACTGCTGTTTCTGGATGCCTTCAGTAGCACAATGAAATTTTGTGCACATTTTGGCATGTTTCCTAATACGCTTTTTCCATTTGATGCATCTTCCACTGATTGCCAAGAATTCATATTTTTTCTTTTGTATACCTTGTCACCATTCACTTATTTAAAATTTGGCACTGTTCTGCATGTATTTTATTTGTCTAAAATGCCCTATCAGCTTTGGAACTTTGTGGATTCTCAAGGGGAGGTGCATTTTCTTTGCAATGTTACCTCCATTTCGACAATTGAACCCATCAGTGTTCTTTTCCCCTCCCTACAGAATAATATCCTGGGAACTGTTGGAGGTTAGGACGATTTTGCTATATGTGATGTGTACATTTTTAGTGGCAGAGGGAAAGATAAGCAGAAAGGTTGTTGATTTATCCTTTGAAGCAATAGGAAGTCTTTCTTTCCTGCTTACATGGTACTATACTACCCATACCAATATGAATGCATAGTGGTGGAGCAGAAATCCCCCAGTTTGCTGTAACAGGAAAGCAAATGGTATGTGTAATTCTCCAGGGTTCCTTCCTGTGAACCCTGGCTGATTCCCAGCTACAGCTATACAATATACTACAATATACTTGTAATATATGCAAGAGAGAGAATACATAATATAATATACACTATACTGTATTGTAATCAGCTATAAGTACGATATAGTATGTACAGGTACTTATATCCTTTTCCAAGGAGAAAGGTGGGGTAAAATATTCTAAATAAATAAATAAATAAATAAATAAATAAATAAATGATGGTCATGATACATTTCCATCTCTCATGTCACTGAGCTGCCAGTAGGAGAAGCACAATTCAGGGCTCTTTGGGTATCCCTTCCTGAGGTAAACACCTTACCCTTCTTAATAAGAAGGCCAGCCCTGCTTTGAGGGAAACAATATTGTTTTTATAAGAGCTGTCCTATTTGGGAAGGAATTCATGCATATTCCTACCCGTATAGCCAAGTAGATATCAAACTGTTCAATCCAGGTTAGTGGAAATATATTTATTAATCCCGATTGAAGTCAATGTGGTAAAATTGATTTAAATACATTTGCTACATTGAGCTGCTGAGGCATTATAAAGCCAGCTATAGGCAGACGTTCACACATGCCAAATTAAGGTGGGTTGTAGGTTTTTCTGTGTTAGACTGTGACTTGCTTTTTATTGCTTCATAAAACTATAGCAAAGTATTTTCCACACAGTGACAGTGGAAACTTCACTAAAAGCAATTTCATCATTTGAAACAGGGAAAAGTGTGGTGAGTCATAACACTTTCATTTTAGCAAAATTATATCTGTCAAAAATCTCATCATCATAAGAAATCCAGGTGTTATGTGAGTGTAGGCAAGCAAAACTGGCACTTACTAAGCAAATGCTGCAATTTAAGCTACTTGACTAGACTGGTCTATGAAGCATAGTCAAATTGCTTCTCAACTTCAAAGGGAATGTTTTCTTTTTAAATTCCACACATAAAGATTGTTTTATTCTTCACAAATTCTTTATTACCAAGGATATCTTCTCCTCCATCAGCTTTTGCCAACAAAAATGTCTTTTCTCCTGCATGTGCTTCAAATTTCAGTCCTGATGGTTCAGAGCACTATCTTCCTAGTGGTCCCTGTTCATTAAAGCACATACAAACAGGGTCAGGACATGACTACACAGCAGGAAGAATGTAAATGGACCCGTTGTAAAATTGTACCTGGGAAGTTGGAGTTCTCTGGGTGAATTTGCTTAAATAACCACACAGGAATCAGCAGAGAGGATGAAACTGGCTATCTGCCTTGTTTACAGCTTGTTAGGTTAGCTCTGTTACAGCTTTCCAGATTTGCAAGGGGGGCTTGGCTACAGCAGAGCAGCATTTAAAAGCTGAAAATAATTACCTTAAAATTACCTTAAAAACTGTTGGCTACAAACAGTTTTTAGCATCCTCCTCCAGCTTCTAGTTGCCCATTCAGCATGGGCTTAAGTCAAGGGTGGAGAACCTCAGATGTTTTGGACTGCAACACCCAGAATTCCGACCTTATATTGCCAGTAACTCCTCTCTAGAATTAAAGGGGGTGGCGTTTGGCTGTATGCTATGTATTTAATGTAGAATATAAGGTTCATCCTGTCCTTTGGTTTTAATTCTAAGAAGAAAGAATACCACAGTTCTCAGAATGCCAAGAAGCATAATTGTGACACTATCAAAAGGCACAAATGATGGGAGAGCTGGTGCAACTCTCATTAGTCCATGTAGTTACAGTACAGTGGTACCCCGACTTCAGAGCAGCTTGATTTAAGAGCAATTCAACTTAAGACCAGAAAGCTGTTGGTGTTTTACCTTACAAATTTTAGATATGGTCCCTTCGACTTACAAATATTTATTTTCTTTTTTTATTTTTAACTTATTTTTTTAAATTTTAATTTATTTTTTAAATTTTTTAGATAGGTACCCTGACTTAAGAGTAGTTCGACTTAAGAGCACACATTCGGAATGGATTAAATTCGTAAGTTGAGGCACCACTCTATTTAGAATTGTGTTTAGTGCCACCACTTCAGGAGCTACAATATCCATATTCATAGCCAGCTCCTGGTGTTTCCACAATGTTTTTTTTTAAAGTAAGATTATCTAGTTATCAATATCAACCCTCTCTGCCTGCTAGAGTCATTTCAAAACATGGTCTGGTAAAAAGTCAATTACAAAATGAAAACAAATACCTCATGTGGGAGTAAAAGGTAAAGGTTCCCCCCGCACATGCGTGCTAGTCATATCCGACTGTAGGGGTGGTGGTCATCTCCATATTCAAGCCAAAGAGCCAGTGTTGCAGAAATCCATGGCCACATGGTCGGCATGGCTGCAAGGAAACACTGTTTTACCCTTTTTACAGCGGTACCTATTTATCTACTTGCATTTACATGCTTTCGAACTGCTAGGTTGGCAGGAGCTGGGTTATCAGCGGGAGCTCGCTCCGCTACGTGGGACCTGGGATTCGAACCGCTGAGCTGCTGACATTGTAGCCAACAGTTTTCGGAGATTTAGTCCACTGAGCCACCACACCCAAAATGAATGCCACCCGCACTGCAGATCAAACGACGACACACAGGACATTCACAGGTCAATGTGTATTGAATCAAAAGCCGTATTTGCTCATTATCTGCTGCAGAAGTTGTAGGATGAAAATAAATTTAAGCCAACTGTTTTACTTTTATGGACAGCTGGCTTGGTAGGGGTGACTGTCAAGGAAAATATTTTAATTGTCAAGTCTCATAACCCGTTCTTCCAGGAATCACTCCCAGACTGTGGCTGTTGAAGCTTCTGAGCATCAGGACGTGAGATCTTGGTTATGGCACGATCATAATAGACAAAGTGGCTTAAAGCCAGACAAAATGACAGCTGGCCTGTTTCTTCTTTTGCTATGCAAATCCGGTTCAGAGAAAGATTAATGGAAATGGAGCAGGAGCAGGGGTATTGGTGAAGAATGGAAAAAACTCCACCTAGCAACAAGTTTAGATGGGCAAAATGTTCAACAACCAACTGCAATGGAAGTCACTTGGGAAACAATGACAGTTCAGTATTCACTAGCCTGCCATCCTATGCAGATATGGGCATAGGTTTGTTTTTAACTGTAAAGTTTTGAAACAAGTGGCCTTGACCCAATGGAAAGCACAATATTTTTCCTTATCACAAACTACTGTCAAATGAGGTGATATTTAACAAGCAGCCCCTTGCTACCTGAAGACATGTTTATGCATTAGACCTTATGGAGTCATGTGGAACAATTTATAACAAGCCAGTCTTATTCACATATTCGCTGTTTTCATTTGATTAACTCACAGGGCTTAGAAAAGCTGCATCTTTAGATTCCATCTCCCAGACTTAGCCAGCCAGCAGGGCCGCAGCTGGTGTATATTTTAGGGTTGTGCATTCCTGGTTTTTCTTAAGAGTTGGTTCACATGTGAATACCTATCTCTCATTAGCTATAGCATGAACTGATGTCATCTCAACCGGTGCTTAGGATATTTCCACTTTGATCCCTTGGTTGGCCATCAGCCACCAAAAGAGGCAATGGGTCAATCTCATAAAATGATCTTAATCTCGTAAACATCTCAATGCTAGGGTAGTTGACCAAAACGCCAGGGAAATGAAGTAATAAATAGCAAACATTAGAAATTAAAGATCATTTTTCTTTTTCATGATTACCTACAAGAAGAATCAACAGATGAGCCAGCTTTGACCTAGTACCCCTGTGCCGTTCAGCTTCTAAATAATTAATTATAGAATAGAAGAAAAACTTTGTAATAAACATGGCATTTGCAAGTACCTATACAAATAATCCACTCATCACTAAATCATGGAGGGAAGATCAAACCATGCACAACTTCTAAAGTGGTTCTTGTTATTATTTAATCCTTGGATTTTTGAAAACGCTGTAACTGGGTATGACTTTTTTGTCTATTTAGCTCATGTACAGACAAGGAAGCCTGGGGGAGGATGAAGCAGGGGTCTCCGAATACTTAAAAAGTTCTTTTAGAAGATAAAATAGCAGCTGTTCAATATGATGGATAGGCCAAAAGCTCCAGCATCAAGTTACAAAGAAGACAAGTGTGGCCAATTATTAGGAAATTCTTTGTGAGTGACTCTGCAACAGGACTTTAACATGGATAAGAAATAGAATTTGTTGGGGAAAGAAGCATGAAAAGCAAAGTGTTCTGCTTATATACCGCCCCATACCACTTCAAGTAGTCTCTGGGTGGTTTACTTGGAAATGCTGTTTAAATATTGTTCAAGACCTGACAAACATTTAAGTTATACTTGCATTTATTCTTGCAACCTGATCTTTAAAATGAAAACAAATGTAAGTATAATAAGGTATAGTATCTTGCTTTTTTAGTCATTGATCTATGAACACTTATTCTTTTTCTCCATTTTTTTTACCAAGCAGTAGACAAAACTCTCTGGAAGGTTTATCAAATAAAGACTAAAAATCATAAAATGTATATTGGATAGTATACAGTAAATCATAAAAAGTATATTGGATACTTGTGGACTGCACATTGCCCAATACAGACACATAGAGGTCTGGAGTGTGGCACCCTGGAATGTTAGGGAGAGATGTGAACCAGCCAGGAACACTACTGTCTGTCATTAGAGATGGGCACGAACCGAAAAAATGGTGTTTTGTTTCTTTTCGTTTTGCTTAAGGCTTCGTTTCATTTTGCTTAAGGCTTCGTTTCGTTTTGTTTCATTTTAAACAATTTTTCCCAAAAAATCATTTCATCGGTTCGTTAATTCATTATTCGTTTTTACCCACTTTCCCCCCCAGCGCCCACCACACAGCCCCTGGGGCCCGGTCAGAGCTAGGGGGTGCCTATGAACGGGCGTGGGAGGAATAAAGAGGGGGAGCAGCATCGGAGGCATGCAACATTGGCCACCTAAGCATGGCCTCCTTCTTATCTCCCCTCCCGATCGGCCCCACGATAACGGGCCACAGGAGGGAGGTGCAAGGGGGGCGGCTTTGAAGCCGCACTGCTCTGGCTGCCTAAGCATGGCCTACTTCTTATCTCTCCTCCAAATCAGCCTGAGATAACGGGCCACGGGAGGAAGGCACAAGGGGGGGCAACATCAATGGGCCTCGATGCCGGGAGGGCTGCGGATCCGTGCCGCTTCACAAACTCCCCCCAAACCACAGGTAAATCCGAGGACAGACAATTTTAAAGTTTTTTTAAAACAAAAGAAGTAAAAAGGGGGACCCCGCCGAGCCGTTACCCAGAGTTCAGCTGAGGCTTGAACCCACTGCGTCCCTCGATGGCACCAATGACGTCCATGCTCCCTCCATGCAGCTTGGTGTGAAAGGACCTCTGGACCAGAACCAGGTAGGAGACATCTCCGCCCCCCGTTAACTAAGCGAACCTAACTGAACCAATTTTTCTCGGTTCGGTTCAGTTCGTGTTAAATTTGCCCCTAGGGTTGTTATTTGTTTTGTTACATAACAAAACAAATAATGAATAATGAAACAAAAAAAATCATTTTGTGCCCATCTCTACCTGTCATAGTTTACCTTCACCATGGCCAGAGTATGCTGTCCAGTTGCTAACTCTGGATGGGCAGTTTTAAGTCACTGGTCCCCCTTGTTTTCTTTTTCCATCTGTCCATCAGATCTGGACTGAGGTACGGATCAACTCCTTGAAGATGGATTGTCCTCTGGCAGCCCTACAAATAAAATATTGTCCTCTCCAAACGAGAGAGAGAGGGAGAGAGGAACTGTAGCCACTTTACTTATAGAGCTGTGTAACATTTCCTGAGATAACACTTGAAATGTAAACAAAAGAACATGAGGGAACACACTGGAACAGGCCAAAGTCCTATCTAGTCCAACAAAGTGACCAACCAGGAACCTAGGGAAAGCTCAACAAGCATGACAGGAACACATGTCTCATATCCCCCAATGCATATGATAGAGTGGAATATTACTTGATACTGAAGGATATACAAAGGCATTCAGGTTCAGACTAATTGCCACTAAGAATGGGCCATTTGATTGTTTGCACTCCATATTCCAGAATTCTCCAAGAATTGTCCAGGCAAGATTCTGGGACTACAGCCAACAAATGCACATCTGCAGTCATCTTCATTTCACTCACCTGGGAAAATCCTGAGACCTCTTTCTTTCCTGTTGCAATGTTTCCATGGGAGGAAGCTGCTCCAATGCTTCCTTGGGGTTGCTAATCTTGTTGCACTTTATCCTGTATAAGGGCGTTTATACACGACCCCTAAGCTCTGCGGCAAAGGGCTGCAAGCTCCGGACCTTAAAATGTTTCCCGACCAGGTCCGGAGTTTGCAGACAATTAAGTGCAACCCTGCCCACCTAAGCGCGACCCAGCACACTTTTCTTGTGCCTGCTTGGAGAGGGTGAAAATTTTTGATGCGGAGAGTGCCTGAGCTCTCCTCGCTTCTTTTTGTTGTTTTTCTTTTGCCTCCACCCCTTTAAGAGCAACCAGGAAGTAAGACCGGGGCTCGGAGCAAGCTTCCACGCACGGGAGGTAAGGCTTTCTTCTTTTGTCCCTGTTTAAGGCTTTTTTTTCCTCCCTCCCCTCACGCAGACAGAACAAGGAAGTGCGGAGCGGGTGGGGACGGAGGAACAGCAATGAACCCTCAAGATCTCTGGTCCGAATTTAAGGGACCAGCGGATCTGAGGGGTCATGTAAAAAGGCCCTAAGTGGGCACTTCCTGAAGAACTAAATCCCCCTAGGAGGCATTGGAGTAAGAAATAAGGCCTAGAAGAGGCCTCAACCTTTCTTCAGGTGAGTGGAATTAAGGTGTGTGTTTGTGGGCTAGAAAACCTAGAATAATATAAACAAACAAACATAGTACATTCGAGGTAGCACTGATTGTCCTAAACATTTAATTTATCTAATCCTGTTTTAAAACCATCCAAATCCATCGCTATTATTTATTTATTTATTTATTTATTTATTTATTTATTTATTTATTTATTTATTTATTTATTTCTATCCAGTCTTTCTCCCCCAAAGACCCAAAGTATCTTATATAATCTAAAAAAGTCTTTAAAGCTTAAAAAAACCATTCCACCTGAATGCGCTGTGTGAAGAAACTATTCACTACCTCTAGTGGCTGTGAATTCCACAGCTTTAACTGTGCACTGTATGCGGAACATTCTTCCTTCAATGAAACACTGATTATTCTTATTTTGACATCTTGGTAAATGTGATATGAAAAGCAGGTGCCAGTATTTCATGTTCCACTTAATTTTTTTAAACAAATACTATCTATCTATCTATCTATCTATCTATCTATCTATCTATCTATCTATCTATCTATCTATCTATCTATCTATCTATCTATCTATCTATCTATCTATC
>JAHTLZ010000129.1:22416164-22429671 GCA_023846285.1 Phrynocephalus versicolor
TGTCTTAATCTATCTATCTATCTTAATGTATACGCACACACAAACACACACACTCAAAGATCAGGCAAACATCATCTTTGTTCTCCTGCCTCCTGGGGTTAGAACGAGAACAGTGTTTGGGGCATTAATAGTTAAACTTTGGCATTCAAAGTGTGCATATTATTACGACAAAGAATTGGCAGCTGCTGAAGGAAAAGGGCTTGTGCCTCTGCCGTTCAAACTTGTCAGCCAACCCAATGCCAGTTCTGGACGTCTGCCTCTCCAGCACACCCTCATTACATGTGTCTGTCTGAGCGGGCTTGCTCATCTGTTCAGAGGCGTTCCGCATACGTCGGGAATTCTCTCCTCCTCATTGGAATCAGATCGCAACCCGTTCCCAAAGCATCTGTCTCCTAACTCTCCTCCTCCTCCTCCTCCTTACAGGAGCCTCTCTGCCTATGTGGTATCTATTTCACAACCTGTGCGTTTGATTTCTAGCATGGAAGAAGCCGAACTGCTGAAGGAACGGTTGCAGGCCATCACAGTAAGTGCTTCTTACAATAAATGTGTGTGTGTGTGTGTGTGTGTGTGTGTGTGTGTGTGTCCTCTAGAAAATCGTGGCCAATGCTGTTTAGAGGCAACTCAGGGGTATGAAAATGTACTTCCCTATAATATAGTGAAATCCTTTGTTCTGCTTCTTAATTGCTTTGGCTTTGCAGATAGGAAACTTTGAGGGTGAGGTGTTATTTTGTATGTGAAGGGTATTTATAACATGGATGCTATATGACAGTTAGGTCCAGAGCACTGGATGCTGCTGAGCAGGAGAAGAGCTATGTTTTATATCGGGTAAATGTGATCCTGTCATTAAGACATGAGTGCCTTAGAGAGCCGACATTTATGCATTCATTTGAAGGACACTAGATCAGAAAGCCAAGAATGAGCTGTAGCTGAATCATTCCATGACAGCTAGAAATCAACTCTTGTGCTTTAGACGAAATGTGGTATTTTGTTTTGTTGGTGAATCATGTGCTACAAAGTTGTTGTTTTTTTACAAAGCATGTGGTTGGTGACATTCAAATCAGTTACATAGCAGTTAGGAGATTTTATTGATTAAAAACAAAATATGTGCCCAGCTGTTTAGTAGAAGCAGTTCAACAAAAAATGTGTCCTTGTTTTCTGAAGAGGAGGTAGACACAAAGAGAAAGCCACTGGACGAATAAAACACATGGACCTACAACACCCTTCTGCCCTGAAATGGGACCTGTTTTGTGCTCTTGTGTCTTGTCAGGTTTGGGCCAGTGCCTACAGACTTACTTAATTGATAGTCTAGCTTTATGCCCTAAAGTGGCACCGAATATAGCCACAACAGTTAAAAACTCAAATGCAAAGAAACGCAACGTAAACATAAACATGGGTTAAAAACACAATTAAAAGCAGAATGATAGAAAGAAGCCTCCTTCCATTTAACCCCAACTTCAGTCTCCAAGGCCTGGCTGAACAAATAGTTCTTTACACTTCAGAGGAGAGACAACCATAGCAGGGAGTTCCAAAGCCTGAAGGCAGCTCCCAAGAAAATCTAGTAGACTAGATCATTGGCCCAAAGACATTGGCTGTTCTTTAAAGACGGAACTAGGATTGGCTGCTGGCAATGTGATGCAATAATATTCACACGATCCAAGAGAATTCCTCTAAAGCTAGGCACCACATCCTCTGGAAAAGAACCCTCAGTTATTTCTCATGTATTTGTTTTACCTCTTCTTCCATTGTTCCCAGTGCATCCCAGGCATATGATGCCAAAGGGACAAAAGGTTGGGAAGTCTTCATGTAACTGTTCCTTCTGTAACTGTTCCTTCAGCCTGCATTTGGTTCATCCCTCAACAGCAAGACTTCCTGTTGGTCAAATGGTATCACTACCCCCAGACTCTCTGTTTCCAAAAGTAGGCTTTTATAGTATGATTGCCAGCCTGATGGAATGTTAAATTATGGTGATATGACACCAGCCAATATCTTCCACCTGTTGCCATTCTCTGTGTTTTTGGATATCTTTTGAGTTTTCATTCCACGCAAAAAATCCATACGGAAAGAAAAAGTAGACTGCTTGCACAATGTATTTTGATTATTAACGGCAAACAGTTTTAAAAAAACGGAAAGAAGGATGGCCTTCCGACACACCCCTAGTTTCCATTTCAAGCTATATTATTATGCACAGTTAATCCAAATACTGTAGATAAGTGTGGTCAGGCAAGCTGTTGAAATTAGGTCTGCACCAAAACATTATGCTGGGTAAGGGTAAACAAGTGACACACACACACACACACACACACACACACACACACACACACACACACACAGAGCAGATAGTACTCGAAACAAGGCAAGTTATTTTGGCATACAAAGAAACCTCTAGAAGTGGTTCTCCATCTCACTGGCAATAAAAATAATGTGTTATCAAATTAAATAGCAAAACTTTGTTAGCTTCTCTCCCAATTTTGCTGCTTGAGGTGTCCTCCTCTCTTTTCTCAGTGCTCCAGCCTGATTAAAATCTTTTCATGGTAGTACATTTTATAGATTGATTTGCAAGTTTGCTGTAATAACTTCTATTTAAATAGTGCTTCTACCCCCCTCCAAGAGATAGTGTCTGCAAATTCACTTATCTATTAGCTGAAAATACTAAATAACAACTCCCAGAAATATCTATTTAAATTTTATGTATTTCTAGGGTGGATTTACCAGAAGTGGTCATTAGAGAGAGCCAGAGACCATGCATTTGATACTTCCCCGCTTTTCAATCCCTCCTGGATACTGCAGTCCTATAGTGCAAGGTAGAAAGGTGTTCTCTACCTGAGGTGTACTAGTATAATTAA
The DNA here is from genome assembly GCA_023846285.1 of Phrynocephalus versicolor. Lineage (NCBI taxonomy): Eukaryota > Metazoa > Chordata > Lepidosauria > Squamata > Agamidae > Phrynocephalus > Phrynocephalus versicolor. The sequence goes on from JAHTLZ010000129.1 coordinate 22,419,008, forward strand.
AGAGAATCTAATTGTTATTTCTACAGTGCCACCCACGTGAGTAGTGATTTACAAAGTACAAGAAGGAGAAAGATCCCTGTTGCCAGCAGCTTTGTAATCTAACATTTGAGATGAGGACCCAATAGAAGTTGACAGGAAAATAAACAGGGCATTCTTTTATTCCATTCATATATTTAGGCTTGATTAAAATGGCAGTATGGAACCTCGGAGGCTGTGACAAGGTTTCATGGAGAAGAGAAGAAAAGGGAGCCAGCTTTTGACCAGGGCCAACCTTTCCATTAGACGCAGTGTGGCAATTTTTCTAGATGTTTGGGTGTTACGTGCTCCAACACCTGAGAGTGTTTTCTTGAGGCACTGATCCTCCTCTCCTGGAAGAAAGAAATTGTGTTGTGTGGTCTGTCAGTATCTCCTAAACTGGCTCTGCTGAGCTCAGGTGTGGAGAACACTTACCCCACAGCCAGGACTAAATTAAATTAAGATTCAGTTGGCAGCCCAGTCAGCATTTACATGGGATGAGACTGTGCCATTTTGTGCTATTCATCAGGCCGCAAATTATCTGGCCCTTGTTCTCGCATTAATATTTGAAGGAAGGTAGCAGCAGGTGGGGAGAGATACCATTATAAAATGGGGTTCAGGGGGGAAATCTGGAAAAGGCTATGTGGTTCCCCAAAACAATACAGGTGCTGGAACAAGTGGAAATAGCAAAAATGTTGGGTTATCTGTGGAATAAAAATTGGAGGAAGTTAAGCCCACCTAGCTACAGTAACAGAAAAAGACAAAATCTCTCTGCCCTATAAGCACAACCAGCAAGAAACCGTGGGCTCTGTTTGAGCTTGTTTTAATGATCTACCCAGTTAATGACTGGATTATTTTAAGGCCAACTATCCTCAGATATTTAGGAAGAGGGGAAGGCGTAAAGTTCAGAGTTTGGCGGCAGGATGTTCTTGAAATCTGGATTAACTGAACCACTCAAAACCACCACAGGGGTGTACCTTAGTAAACAAGATTTAAAAATAGAACTGCAAGACACCAGCCATCATTCTTTTCTCAAATATATGTCAGCTGTTTGATTCAGTAAGTTAGGCAGGATTGTTCACAGAGGGAATAAACAATATAGGGACACATGTAGACACAGACTGAACAATTATTGACCTCTCAGGTGCAGTTTATATAATGGCAAAAATTTCTCATGACTGCAATGGAAATTCTTCAAAATCATGAGACTTTAACAGGGACCAGAATCCTCTGTGACTGAAACTAACCTGTACATTAATTAACTTTCCCTATTTGATTTCTCAGTGGGATTCCAGTGTATGTGAAAATAAAATAAAACCATCTTTTGAGATGTGTAGAAAATTGTCTTTTGAAAAGGATGAAGTAAATTTGGACTTATTTTCCAACTGTTGTTTGTCAATAAAATAACTGCATATGGCAAACAAAAACAATATAAAAATAGATTTTTGCAAATTAAAGCTGAATACCATTGTATATTGTGTTTATTCAATTCCTCACCTTGAAACAGACAACCCATAAACATTGTGTGCACAGACATGCACTAAAGATGAACTTTAAGATTGGTTCTTAAGATCGGTTCTATAACTTTCAACTACCTTAAACAGTTACTTCCTTTTCCTAGGATATCCTGGGAACTGAAGTTCCGAATGCAAGAACATTAATAGACCACTCTCTGAAACTATGTGTGTGTGTTGTGTCATTACAGTCGTGACCGACTCTACGTGACTCCATGTCCATGGAGTTTTCTTGGCAGGAATACTGGAGTGGCTTGCCAGTTCCTACTCCAAGCACCTACAGCACCTGGTATTCCCTGGTGGTCGCCCATCCAAGTACTAACCAGAGCCGACCCTGCTTAGCTTCCAAAATCAAGCGAGATCGGATGTGCTTAGGGCATATAGGCAGCTCCTCTGAAACTATACCTTCCAGTATAAATGAGGGAAACCATGATTATGAAAACTGTAAAAACTGTTAGTGTGGTGTGTGTGTTACTGTATAGCCCCCCCCAAAAAAACTATGCTAAAATGTTCTGTTCTCTGATAAGTATACTATACTCCCCTTTTTGCAGAATCTGAAAGCAGGAATGGGCGTGGAGCTCTCTCAGATAACACCAAACAGCTCTGCTGTTCCAGTACAAGAACTACTGTGTAGTAGGCCTTGGTACAGATTTGGTCAATACCAATATCAAAGGTTGATTCAGAAGGGATTTTGACAAAGCACCACTCCCAGCAGGGTCTCACTGTTGACCTGCAGAGTTCCTAGGCCATTCTTCCCTTTCCTAAGGAAAAGTAGAAGGAGCCTACACTCACCCTGATCTCTTCCACTGGACAGGACAGCTGTACGTGAGGGGGGGGGTTGTATGACTGAGGAGGAGTGCCAGTAACAGCCAGATGAGCCTCTTGAAGGAGGGAAGCCATTGTCCAAGCCCTCCTCCCCACACCTGGAGTAAGCCCTTATTTTGGTTTCCTCCCTAACAAAGTTAATATCCTTTTTCCCTAAGGAAGGACATCCAAGGCACTTTTCCACCCCTTTCATGCCACCCTCTTTGCATTGCCCCCCCCCCCACGGGGGTTGTTCATAGTGAGTGAGTTGTCTGAATCATTTGTCCTATACACAGAGTTGGATGTTGGTTCACAGAGAATCTACACTGTGCTGGAGAAAGATGTTCTGCTACTCCTTAAAGCAAATGAGATACAGTATCAGCTTACCATAAGCAAAGAGGTAAGAAACATGCCACCACAAGCAAGGCAGTTGAATGCCCTCAACCTTCAGACATGATGAGATCGATGTGGCAAATAATAACACGATGACAGATAAGCTGATTCTATTTAGTAAGCAATATCCATAGTATTTTAGGAAATAGTATAGGGTGGGACATTTTTAAATAATGTGCAAGCTCCAGTTTCTGGTCTTGTGAAACTCTCCCCACCCACCCTCACCTTAAAATCTTTCTGTTTTAATTTTCCTTCACCTTTTTAGCTTCTTAATTTAGCCTCCTCCTGCTAGCCTTAATAGAGGTCCAAAGAAACACTTCCTCCCTACCAGGACATTTTCCATCAAGTTTCATTGATACAAATGGCAGTTTTCTAAGCCTAGGATAATCAGTGGATCAAAGTTGCAGGAGTCCAGCCAACTGCTAAGAAGAATATTACAATGGTCTTTGTCAATACCACAGTCCCTCAGCACAGGAATAAGATGACTTTGGCTCCCCTTGTTCTCAGACTCCAGTTCCCAGCCTTTCTGATCATTGATTCTGGTGGGTGAGGCGAATACAACATAGAATCCAGCAACAGCTAGAGATCTGTAGATTTCCCCCGCCCTTGCCTTGGCATGCTAAATAATTACTAAACTAATGGAGATTACCAAGACAACACCAAGACAGTACAATAATACACCAAAATAAATCCATGTGAATACATACCTTACAATTATAGGTTATGAATGTGCGCTTGGCAACAGAGAAAGCTCCCCCCCCCGCTCATAATTCATGTAAATTCATCCAAATAATAGGACTCCAACAGACTAGTGTTGCTTTTGGCTATAGTGTTGCAAGCATATGCCCTTCAGCTGATTTAAAGCAATCATATGCTGGGGAATACTGTATGTGGTTGGTCTTTTTTGAACCAGGTCACAGAACGCTCTCACGAGACATATAAGTAAAGGGCAGACACTCCAGAGATTCTGATAAATGCTTCAGAATTTGGAATCCACAGCAACCAATCAGCAAAATTCCAATTGGCTCAGATTTTCAATAAAATCTATTATGACTTGTTTCTTTTCCCTTATGGATTGTGTGGACAGGGAAGAAACACCCTCTTGTTTTTTTATTATTTGTTTTGTTTTGTTTTTTGTCATTTTCAGGATAAGAGGAAGCTGCAAGAAGAAATCACACAGAAACGCCACACGGTCGAAGAAGAAAAACTAAAACATCAGCACTTGAAGGTAAGTCTGGGGGAGATTCAGTGTTCTTCTTTCCTTCCTTCTTTGGAAGTGTACTACATTAAGGAACCACCATTAAACATACAATATGGATCATTCGATTACTCTGCGCTTGGTGGCTGAAAGCTGAATGCATGACCTGACTCTGGAAAAGCGCAGAGCTGTGGTGGGTAGGAAATGCAGAGAGAATATTTATTCACACTTGCAAGTAATTTATATTTTCATCCAATAAGATCACTGTACTTTAAGTGGCCCTTCTCCCAATATTTATCCTGACAGTAACACTATGAGCTAAATTAGTGTAAGAAATCATGACTGGCTCAAGATCATCCACTTAAGAATTTCAACTGGGGGGGTCTCTGTAGTCCTATCCCCATTTAATGATTACTGCACCTCAAGGACATATGTGTGAATCCGCCCTACATAAGTCAATATACAAACAGTACAGTTCAAGTTACACTCATAGTTTCATTAATGCCTATCAATGTTGCCTTAACATTTCTCATTGTTTTCTTAACATTTAGAACTTGGGTTCTTTATTTTCTTAGGTATACAGATGGGCTTTAAACTTAAACAGCTAGAAAACAATAGACTTTATTAATAAGCGCCGAGGATTTCAGAAGTCATATAAATAATGGGCTTGCGTTGTTTAGTCACGCTGTTCTGCAAACTTAAAATGAGATCATGGCCAGAAATAATTCCTTACTAAAGCCAAGCCTGCCCTTTTTTCCAGCAGGGTGTGCCTGTGGCACTTTGCTTTATATACCATCACAATTAGATTCAACAAAGCATCAAGTAGCAGAGCCTGCTAAAATCCTCAGGCGGTAGCTTATTTTATCTGGCAAACCTTTAGTCAATTTAGTTTAATGGATCTAAAATGAAAAGCTGTTTTGACCCTGCTTCCCACGCACAGGAGACACATCGGCAGATTTTACCCCGATGTCAAACCTGCCAAGTTCCTTAGTTCAGCATCTCCTTTACTGAGGGATCATATAACCAGCCTGACATGAATAAGACAAGATGGGTGGAGAGAGAGAGAGAGAGAGAGAGAGAGAGAGAGAGACTGACTTCATGTTCTCAAGCTTGGCTTTGCAAGGACAGCTTGACATTTCTTGTCATCTTACAACAACCCCCACCCCCCCAAATCCACAATGCTTATTTCTTGAAAATATCCACAAGCATTATGCTGCCATAAAGAAACCCCAACACAAATCATGCCCTTCCATAAAGGACAGACAATCAAAGTGCTCAGCTGTGAAGGTCAGCTACAAAATGCACAATACTGTATTGTACAAGCTCTTAAGATTATCTTATTCATATTTTCCCCAGTTGTTCGAAAAATTTATTTCTAAGAAGCAAAGACATGCTAAGGAGTACATTGCAATAAGTGGGGGGCTAGATAATGATATTTAGAAGCAAATTGTTCTGCTTATATATCACCCCATTGCACTAAAAGCACTCTCTGGGTGGTTTGCAATTTAATTATGCAAGCTACACATTGCTCCCCCTCCCCCAGCAAACTGGGTTCTCATTTTACCAACCTCAGAAGGATAGAAGGCTGAGTCAGTCATGAGTCGGCTACCTGGGATTGAACCCCAGGTCGTGACCACAGTTTTAGCTGCAGTACAGGCATTTAACCACTATACCACAAGGTGCACGTGGGTTTTGCACATCACAGTATCAGGGATGAGTGTGGTAAGAACATAAAAAGCTGCTTTATACTGAATCTGACCATCTCTCCCTTTAACCAAATATTGTCCATTCTGACTGACAGTAACTATACAACGTTACTGACAGGATTATTTCCTAGTATTACTTCATGGACTCCCAGACTTGACCCTATCTAAAATCAGATGAGATTAGGTGTTGAGCCTAAGGCTAATCAAACAAAGGAACATCTATCTAAGATTTGCTGTTTGTGATGTTTAACTCTTACAGTAGCCCCTACCCTGCCTTGTCAAACCCCAGGCATACTAGATACATAACCCCTTTTTGTAGGGTTAGTTTTCTAGCTTTTCAGGAGAGAGGCTGGAGTCTTTAGAGAAGAGCCAAAGTGCTCTAACTTATTTTTTTTTAAAAAAAAAGATAGATTGAAGTGTGTGTGTGTGTGTGTGTGTTTTAATTGGCTGAAATCCTGTTTTGTAGTTATACAACTGCATAACACTTAGACACAACTTGTAGTAAGAAATCTTCATAGACATTATCGGTTGCATCATCCTGAGTCACACAATTCAGCATCCAACAGATGATGTCTACAGAGCAGCCACATCATAACATCTGGACACAACTACTTGGTTGGCTCAGTGCAGAAAGGCAGGGCCTTAACTAATGCAGGCCACCAGGGCTTTGCGAAATTTTACAGCCCCCCCACCCCCAAGTCTAGAGATGAATCAAATATTGAGTAGCAGGAAAATAAGCAGCAATACCTCCTGGCCTTATTCTCTCTCTCTCTCTCTCTCTCTCTCTCTCTCTCTCTCTCTCTCTCTCCTTTTCTATCTATCTTTCTTTTTCTTTTTTTAATTAGTTTTATTTATATTGGTGAATCAGTTGATATACAGTACATGCTTTATAATTACATAATTTCACAACATACCATTATCATGTAGTATAAACGTTTAAATGAATACTGGTAGACAGAAAAGATCCGAAGAATCAAAAAAAGAAGGAAACGAGAGAAAAAGAAGAAGAAGAAGAAGAAAAGAAACTCAGACAAAAAACTTAACAGGTCACATAATTATATGAATCATTGGAGGTTAGTTCTTTCTTTACTTTCACCCATGGTTACAACTTGGCCTTACATCTATAGTTCAGATCCTTCTTTGTATTTAAATTTTAACCATTCATGAAATAAGTCCCAGGTTTTAGCAAATTTACTTTCATCTTTATGTTTTAAGATCAAAGTCAACTTGTTCATTTCAGCACATTCTAAGATCTTTGCAATTATCTCTTTATCTTTCTTTCTTTTTTGAAAGCACCAAATTGTGCCCCTTTGTCTTTATGGGGCCTCCTGGCCGTGTCTTTGGGTGAACGGTTGCTGGTGGCCCTGTTGCCAAAATGTCTAGCTAGGGCTCAGCAGAGGTATTCAAGGATTCAAACCTCTAGCCCTCTAGCTCCGTCCTTCTCCCACTCCCTCAGTTTTTTCACTGCCATTTCTCTGCAATGAAAACAAGCCTGTTTTCCATGGAGTAGATTGAGGACTGGTGTACCAAGTGGCCTCTGGGTTCATGCAGCAACTCCGCAAAGAATCACCTGTGGAAGGAGTTCTGGGGTACCTCCTTCCACAAACAAGGAAAAGTTACACATGCTGGTGCAACAAGGAATTGTACAAGCACCCAGTCACAATCGAATCTTCTTGGCCATAATGTAAAGAAACTCTTCAGTGAATCTGATTTAGTCGCTGCCAACAAGCAAGGGGACTTACATTAACACTGACTGACCTAAAAATTCCTGTTTGTTCACTAAAAGAGTGCTCTCATTATAACTGAACAATTGGATTTAGGTCTTGGGTTATGACATATAACTGGAAGACATCCAATTATTACTAACTTAACTTTAATTAAGCAGTACCATATATTTTGGACTGAGTTGTGGCACTCTATATTTTGAAATTACTCTCTAGAGTAACAACTGATTTGTTGTTGTTGGCATATTCATAATGTCCTGTTTCACCCAATCCAGTAGTGAAAATTAATAGTATTATTGCTAATAATGATGGCTTTAAAAATTGCATTATAAGGATTTAAAGTGTGTTGTATTGTTCTGAGAAAATATAATTTAAAAACCAAGCAGCTACATATAAAGAAGGCATAATTAGAAAGTGGTAAATCACTGAAGGAACCAGAATGTGCAGGAGCAGCTGCTCTGCATAATAAAGGAAGGTCAAATCTACTTTTTGGTTATATAATGAAAGGCTAGAAACAAAGGATGTAGTATTGCATCTCCCACAGACATTAATGCTCGTTGCACAGCGAGGGTCGGTATGCCACTTTGAAGATTAGTTTCTAAGGACATGAAAATATGCCCACTTTTGCAGAATAATTTCCACAGCATCCATAATGAATGCAGGATGATTTAGCAGGTGTAGAGTACAACATGGCTTAATGGCAAATCATACTCCATAAACCCTTGAAAATTATAGACCCTTGGTAAACACTACAAGGAAAGATAAAAATAGGCAGTGATTAGAGTCCAGATTTATGGGGGCTGTTTCTGGTCTAGAGAAGCCACAGATTTTGTATCATCCTAATTGGGACATTACTAAAAAAAAAAAATTAAAACTTAAAAAAGATGCCACTGATTTGCATAAAATTCGACATGCTTATTGATATGTACAGAATACAGATCTAAAATTAGAAACTATTGTTTATAATTTAAGCATGATTACAATTACAATAAGGGCTGCCTAGATGCCCTAAGCACATCCAATCTCACCTGATTTCGGAAGCTAAGCAGGGTCGGCCTTGGTTAGTACTTGGATGAGAGACCAGGTGTTGTAGGCGCCTGGAGTAGGAATTGGCAAACCACTCCAGCATTCCTGCCAAGAAAACTCCATGGACATGGAGTCACGAAGAGTCAGTCACGACTGTAACAACATAACACATACACACACATACACACAATTATAATAAACAATGAACCAGTGATCCAGTCCCTGTAAAGTCATCTGCTATCCTGGTACTAACTGGATATGCGCATTCAAGGTCCATATGATTTCAGTCCTTCTGTGTCTTTATTTTTCTATCAGACTTGGACTGGGCAAGCCTTCAGATAGAGGGATGGCCTTCTCACAAGAGTCTCAATATTCATGAACCTGGTGCAAAGGGAACACGCATCAAATCAAACAGTTCCCAACCCTGGGCTTTGTTTTGAGTCCTTCCACAATAAACCCAGGCCTATTTGTTCAGATTTGACTGATTTCGATGGTATAGCCCAGAAGAAGACTGGATCATTTTGTTATTGCTGGTACTGTTAATTATCAGGAAGTGAGAAATCCTTGGCGATCTACTGCAGATCATTTAGAGATACAGTGGTACCTTGTATAAAGGAAGTAATTCCTTCCAAATGAAATTCTGTTAAGCAAATTTTCCTTTATATAAATTTCCCATAGGAATGCATTGAAAACGGAGTAATCCCTAATTGCAACCATTTTATGTTGTACGGATTCGCCCCATAGGTGATTCTGTTAAGCAATTTCCCCCTATCGCTGGAATTTTTTATCTTGTACAGATTTTATGTTATACAAACCATTTGTTATATGAGGGTCCACTGTATACTGCATGATCAATAAGTGCTTTTTGTCTATTGTACAATATTGGAAGAGGGGGCAGTCAACAAGCGGTAGAAAAATAATCACCTAATTCTATCACTATCGATTCCAAAATATTCTCCATGAAAAGGACAATCGGGCTAGCATTCGCAATTAGAGATGGGCACGACTTAGCGGTATTTTCGTTTTCGTTTTCATTTTTCGTTTCCGTTACGTAACGAAATGAAAAACGGCTCAGAACTGGAACGGAAACGGAAACGAAACGACTAATTTCGAGCCAATTTTCGTTTTTCGTTACTGGAAAAGCACATAATGGAGCTAAATGGGAAGAAACGAAAAAATTTTCATTTTCGTTTTCGTTTTTTCGTTTTTGCTACGTAACGAAACGAAAACGAAAAATTTTGAAATTAGCTCACGAAAACGGAAACGAGCCGAAACGGACCCCTAGCCGAAAACGAAAACGAAAACGAACAATTTTTCTGAGTTGTGCCCATCTCTATTCGCAATGAAGGTAAGGAGAGAAGAGGCCTGCTATTGAATAACATCTTCAGACCAGGTATTGGGCTACCCCTGCCACAGCTGGGATTAACCAACTGTATACTCCACTTAGGCTGCAGGCCTTCATGGCTACCTTCCCCCAGTCTGGCAGCAGCAGAAACTGGAGTGGTGGTTGCTATGCAACTGCTTCAGAAATACAGTTCTTAACACCTTCAGAGTAGCTCAGAAAACCTTGAAGATCAAGTCTTTTGCTTGCCTAGCAAATGCAGTTTTTTTTAAATGTTCATAGATACGTTTACAGGCCTGGGATTGTAGCAAAAACAGGCTGGATTCACTAGATGTAGAGGAGCAAGACCAAGGGGAAAGAACAGGTGACCAGCATTTGGGCAGATACGTCAGAGTGGAAGATGCCTTGGAGAAGGTTAAAAAGCAGACTTTAGAAAGGAAATACATTCATCCTTTATCACAGGGGTTTCCAACCTGGGGGCCAGGACCCCTTTGGGGGTTGAACGACCATTTCACAGGGGTCGCCATGAGCCAGTGAAGAAAAAGGCACAAATGGCTTGGGTCTGGAGGAGGACGGGGAGGAAGGGGTGAAGAGTGAGTTACAGCTTGATAGATTGGAGGGGATGTCAGTCAATGGCACCAGAGGCTGTGATTGGCTGAGGGTGCCTGTAAAGGGAAGTTCTCTATGGCACCCGCGGCAGTAGCCTTCCCAAGGGGGCTTGTGGCCTCTTCCAAGCAGGGCAAGGGGGTCACCACAACATGAGGAACTGTATTAAAGGGTTGCGGCATTAGGAAGGTTGAGAACCACTGCTTTATCACTATATTCTCTCTCTCTCTCTCTCTCTCTCTCTCTCTCTCTCTCTCTCTCTCTCTCTCTCTCACACACACACACACACACACACACACACACACACACACACACACACACACACACACACACACA
>JAHTLZ010000129.1:22429681-22442478 GCA_023846285.1 Phrynocephalus versicolor
ACACACACACACACACACACACACACACACACACACACACACACACAAAAGCACATGCTCACCTTTAGTAGTAATTCTGCCTAGGCACATTAAGGAGATGCAACCCCTCTTTCTGTCTCTAATCGTGATACGTAGTAAGGAACTGGACAACCATGTTCTACGTTAGCCTTCTCCAAGCTGGCAGCCTCCAGGTGTTTGGGAGTAGGGGCCCTGTTCGCCCCAGCATCTGTAACCAGCAGTTATGGATGATTAGAGATGTACAGTAACTCAAAAATATCTGGAGGGCATGAGATTTGGGAAGGTTGCTTTTAAGTTGCAGCAAACAGGTGCTCAAATAAGATTATTGCAGTATTAGAGGAGGCCTAGTTTTTAAAAAAATCTCTACAAAACAGTGAGCCAAAACTGTGCTTCCAAGTATGTTAAAGAGATAAACAACACGGTAACAAACAATTACATCAGCAATTGGGATTGTTCCCCACACACGTGCATTCTAGTCGTGTCCGACTCTAGGGGCGGTGCTTATTTCCGTATTCAAGCCGGAGAGCCAGCGTTGTGCAAGTCCATGGCCATGTGGCTGGCATGGCTGCAAGGAAACACCGTTTTACCTTTCCACTTTTTATGGTGGTATCTATTTATCTACTTGCATTTACATGCTTTCAGACTGCTAGGTTGGCAGGAGCTGAGGTTAACAGTGGGAGCTCACTCTGCTGTGTGGCACCCAGGATTCGAACCGCTGACCGAGGTGCCGACTTTGCAGTCAACAGTTTTCGGAAGCCTTAGTCCTCAGCATGGATGCAGTGTTTGGCTTCTTGTATAGACAGAATCCTTGACAAACAGCCCTTGGCATGTAGAAAGGTAATACTGGGGAAGGTTCGTGTATGGCACCTTCATATGTTCATAGCCTATGTATGGAGGGGGGTGGGTGCAGGAACATGTTCAAACAAGTATCCGCATGAGCATTCGTAGGTGCTTCAGCTATACAGCAGGACCATATCACATCAGAAAGGCATACATTTGAATTTCTTCTCATGTAGGACTCATTCACACAAGGCAGTCCCGAGACAACTTGTTGGCTGAGGCAGCGAAGCAATTGATATCTGGCTCTATCCCGCATTATCCAAATAACAGCAGAGAGTACCAAAAGGCAAGCAAAGTGTCCCAGCAACAACGGAGGAAAATCCACAAGTCTGGCAATAAAAATAAATCAACATCAAGTGTAATATAATGCCGTTTCACAATGACTTGGATCTACTGCTTGAAATGGCCATCTCACTTTGCCTAACAGTAGGGCTGGTCAAGGAATGTATGAGGAGCTAACCTCAGTTAGCAGCATTGCAGCAATGTCAAGGATTAGAGGCAAAAATATGACAGACTCTGTTGCTGGTTTTCTCTTGCAGTCTATTTACAAAATATATACAGGTTCCATTTGGTTTCCAGACTTACATCCAGTAGCATAAACAATCCTGCTACTCTTCCTTATCACAGCCAACACATCAGGCTTACTGGCTAAACAGCCCTGGCTAAACAGCAAGAACATATTGCATTTGCAAGCAATACATAAGGTGTATATAGCATTTCTTTCCAATCAATTCATTACTTTCACATCACATGTCACAGTGCTTCTCTCATCCATGCTTCTGAGCTACGCTCCCATTGTCCTTGGACACCAGCCTTCCTGTCAAGGCCACTTTACCGAGCTTGCTTCAGTCCACAGCTGGACTCCATATATCTCTAACTGCAAGTTGAAAAACTCACTCACAAGAATATTCTTGACAGGGCTGGCTCTGGCTATCGCATTACACCTCAAGATCTAATTATCTCTTACATTAATTTTTACATTGTCACTTTCACTTTTAAAAAAATATTCTCTAAAGTCAGTGTGCAGGGTTTACGTGTCAGATTATTTTTATTTTTATTTTTATTTTTATTTATTATTACATTTATATACCACCCCATCTTCCGGAACGGAACTCTGGGCGGTGTACACTTTAAAAGCAAGAAACAAGAAACAAACATGAAGATCAGAGGCGACTGCCAAAAATAGAGGCATGGCAGACAGAATATATATTTTAAAAACCCTTTCCTTTCCTCCCTCTTTCTTGTGGCCTTCTATATTTTCTTCCTTTCACCGGGAAATATGCCTTCTGCATACCAAGTGCCACCTGAAAGTTTTGTTGTTTACCTTTTTATTTTGGGATCAGTAGAAGAATCTGTTTTTAGACATAAAGAAATAGGCCTTTAATCCGTAAATGTTCCTTAAAATACCTTTGTAGTGGTTTACATAAGCCAAGTCTTACACAAGATTTACTTTAATTTATGGTGGGCTGGCACAGAAGCATTATGGGAATTGTTTCTGACTAGCTTACACATCTGTGGCATCCCAAACATGCATGGGGTCTTGATGACAGAGATTCCGGCTACAGCTTCAGTAACTGTGATAGGGTGAAATGTGAACCACACATGGCAGATGCAATATTCTTTATTCGGGCTGTTCTGAAAATCATATCACATCACACTGTTAGTAGCTGCCCTTTGGCGTAATGAATCACATGTTGTTTTGGCATGCTAGAAGTCTGTGCATACATATTAAAATAAGTTGCACTTAAAGATACCGGAGGGAAGGTGATAGATAAAGAGTCAGATGAGATTTTGCATCGTAGCCTCTCTCATAAACTGTTGCCTTCAGGTTGTTCCCTTATTGGATCACTTCCCTTTCCTTTAAGAAATAATTTGTTATTTGTTCTCCTGTATCTGCATTGGAGATGCAGGCTAGCAGGTGCTGCCATGTTGGCCACCAGCAAGCATGCATTAACAGAAATCAGCTCTTGGGCTTTTGTACTCAAGTCTAAGCTCTTTTTTTATCTGTTTTGTCCTGAATGGATTTCTTCAACATCTTTTTCCCCTTTTATGTTTTCAATAGCATCTTGAATGATGGATTAGTTCATATTTCATTAAATGTAGGAATGATAGCCTAAAGAGACTTCCTCTATTAGGAATTTGTGTTAGATCTGTAATGAAGGAAATTGGGCTGGGGAATTTTACACACATTTCTTATTTCTGTATAGAAAAAAGCTCTGCGTGAGAAATGGCTCTTGGATGGATTAAACACGTTTACTCCAAAAGAACGAGAAGAAATGCAAAACCAGAACCAAGAGGATCAACAACAGATGAATGAATTGGAACAAAACATCCTTAGGTACAACACTACATCTTCTTTTGCTCCACCATGAAAAGTTTCGTGATTAGGACACATTTCAGTTACAGTGGTACCTTGTATAAAGAAATTAATTTGTTCCAAATGAAATTATGTTAAGCAAATTTTCCTTTATGCAAATTCCCATAGGAATGCATTGAAAGCGGAGTAATGCCATTTTTATGTTGTACGGATTATCCCCATAGGTGATTATGTTAAGACAGAAAGGCTGCTTTAAGGGAGACAGTGACTGTTAAAGCCACTCTTTCCAGTGCAGTTGTTGTTGTTGTTGTTGTTGTTGCTGTTGCTGTTGCTGTTGCTGTTGTTGTCATCGTCCTTGTCATTGTCGTTGTTGTTGTTCAATTGTTCAGTTGTGTCCGACTCTTCGTAACCCCATGGGCCAGAGCGCACTAGGCTCCCCTGACTTCCACTGCCTCCCGGAGTTTGGTCAAATCCATGTTGGTTGCATTGATGACACCATCCAACCATCTCATTCTCTGCCGTCCCGTTTTCCTTTTACCTCTAACCTTCTCAACAGCAGGGACTTTTCCAAGAAGTCCTCTCTCCTCATGAAGTGGCCAAAGTATTGGGGATCAAACCTATATATCCTGAAAGAAATCAACCCTGAATGTTCACTGGAAGGATAGATTTTGAAGCTGGGGCTCTAGTGCAATTAAGCACACTCATTTGCAGCTATCTGATCACACTCTGGCTCTCTTCTCATCTCTAGCAGCAGTACATGCATGAGGGTGTCATTTTGAGATATGCCCCTGCTTCTGCTTTGTCAGATTTGTAATGACCGCCCACTGCAAATCTTTTTCTCTTGAAACAGACAACCAATGACTTATTCAGCATAAAATAACTTCCTGTGTTCCACGACATATGAAATGAACAGGACTTTCATTTCAGCTGGTACCAAAGAGGACATGTCTTACTATAGATTCTGTCCACACTTATTTCAATATCTCAGTGGCTTAGTTTTCTGGCTGTAGAGACAGACAGTGGGAGTCGGGTTCCCCACTGTGAGTTCTTAACAAGGGCTGAACTCAATGATCCATATTGCCTCCTCCAGCAATGCAGTTCTGAGAGTATAGTCTTATTAAAAACCCTACTCCCCTAAATTTTCACAAATTATTTCAAAATGCATTAACATCCGTGTTTAGTCTTCTCAGCTAGACTTGTTTAAATCGCAGATTA
Organism: Phrynocephalus versicolor; assembly: GCA_023846285.1. NCBI lineage: Eukaryota > Metazoa > Chordata > Lepidosauria > Squamata > Agamidae > Phrynocephalus > Phrynocephalus versicolor. The sequence goes on from JAHTLZ010000129.1 coordinate 22,434,072, forward strand.
GTACTAAAATTGAAGACTCACAAATTTAGCTTTTTGCAGCACCGGTTCGCTTTGTGGCTAATCCATTCTTTCAATAATGGTGGGGAAATTCTGTTAAAAGCATTTTCTCTATTAGATTTTTCTCATTTTACTGCATTGGCAGTAAACTGAAAGCTTACAATCCAAGAAGCTGTTGCCATCTAAACATTATCATCAGTACCAAATAAAGCTGGAGGTGAAAAACACCTAATAAAAGTATTATTTAAAAAAAAAAAGCTAAAAGCCAGGTTTTTGTCACTGTGGGTACCAATTTGCCTTGGCTGGCAATTGGAAAATTACCAGCATGATTATTGTACAATTGAGGTCATATAGAGAAACAAATGCTGCATTGGATGGGCCTTCTCACAATGAATAGCCATTGTGACTGTAAAAAGTGTTAACATATGTTGTCATAAAACCCAGTTTTCAATTTGGAGATAATTAAATGAGAAATTGATAACTTTGTTTGTCATTTTCTCAACCAACATCTAAATACTCTGTGGCAAAGGTACCTTAATATCTACCTACTCAACACAGGCCTTCCAGCATACTATGAGTAGAAAAGGCTTGGGGACACAGTTTTAGCATCAAAATAAACCTCTTTTAATGTTACTAAGGAAGATACAAGGGGGTCGGTCAAAATCCTCTGTGGTCTCATTAAAACACTCTCTATTATTATTTTTTAAAACCAGAATTCTTTAGAAGCCAATAACTATAAGCATAAAATCACATCATAGGCAATGACACTAAATATAAAATTTGATGTTATTGATATTCTAACACAAATTTGTTTTCTCTCTTGTATAGCACATGCTATAAATCCTAAAGGAATTTCTTATCAGTGGACTCTGATAATACAAGTAGAAGCTGTAAATTTTTTATTTACATTAGTAGCATTTCTAGATGTACACCTTAAGGCAGGGGTGTCCAAACTTCAGAGATCCAGATGTTTTGGACCACAACTCCCAGAATTCCAAGCCTTGATTGCAAATGACAAAGGACTCTGGGAGTTGTGGTTCAAAATATCTGGAGGGCCAAAGTTTGGACACCACTGCCTTAAGGTCTTACTGAGGACTTTGATCCTAAAAATCCTAGCCAGTAAGTTTAATGGTTAGAGATAACAAAAATATAGTACAATAGTTGTCCAAAATGTTTGAAGGCTACTGGTTTGTTTGCTCCAACAGTGTCTTTCTGTTGCAAGTTAAGGAAGCTTATGTATCAGATGATTGCCTTTTAAATACAATTAGATCACCGCTGTTTCTGTGCTCGTTATTTTTCATTCTATTTGTGACCTTTCCTGCTCAAATCATTTTCTCTTCCGGAAGCATTCCAGTTTGATGCAGACCTCCAAATGTGCTCAAGCTTTTAATGCAATGGATGTCTGCTGCTTCACAACAAAATGTCACCAATATTAAATTGAGAAAGGTTGCCTGCCCACAGGAATCCCATTCACTTTTAGACAGATAATCATGTGTTAAATGAAATGTTCTAGAAAGGAACAGAGGCTAGTAAATGCTGCTTTCCTTAGTAATTACGGTATTTTAGCATATTCTGTCCTTTGCTAGCACATTTTTAAATACAAAACGATGAGCTGGTACTAATTCTGCAGTACAATTTGATCAGCAATGTGACGATGAATCATTTCTTAAAAGCCATACTCAACTCCTCCATCCCCAGATTCATTTTGGCAGCTAAAAACAAACATTTTTTACTAAATTAAAGTAATTTCATCAACTGAGCTCCAAGAGAGCACCTTGCAACTTCTTGAAGGATTTTTTAAATTGCTAAACTGTTGTATATTGCTAATATTATAAAAGGAGGCTGTGCCAAGTCTACAATGGAACAGACATTGTCCACGCACAACCCATTTCTTAATTTCTCCGTTTTTTAATGCAACATAGAGTAGGGTGTGTTTTAGGGTCAAACTAGTTATTCCCTTGTTCTTGAGAGACTATCATGGCTCATGGTTTTCAGCTCCTGTGTATGCTGCATTGAGCACACTTTATTTTAAAATTGAGCATAGAGGTTGTGGCTAATCACAGGCTTAACATACATACAAGGCTGATTGCTGGGAAACATATTTTTGAGAAAAACCTTTGGCAGGAGGGAAAACAGATTAATTGTAGAGAATATGAATCCACATTTTACTTAACTTTTCTTTAATATCTGTCTACTCTCTGCATTTCCCCAGTCCAGGTTCTGAGGCCTCCTAATGCAAGTCAAACCCCTATGACAATCTAAGTCACAAAGCAGCAAGCTCTAGATCAGTGGGGGCAAATATTAGGTACTCCAGATGTTTTGGACCACAACTCCCACCATCCTTTGTCATTGGCAATACAGGCTTGGAATTCTGGGAGTTGTGGTCTAAAACATCTGGAGAGCCGAAGGTCCGCCACCACTTCTCTACACAGCACCTTTCAAGTCTCCCATATTAGTCGGGAAATCAAGTTTTTTAGGCATCTTTCCCGCCATCGTTCCGTAATAGTACTTTCTTGTAAATCTCCCAGATTTTATAATTTTTTAAAATCCTCTGAATGACATGGGTGGCAGTGGCCATGTTAGGGGTTGCTGCATGGGCACCGCCATGTTGGGGGCAGCTGTTGAGCATGCTTGGAGCACTGAGCATGCTCAATAGGTGGTAGGGGCAGGGATACTGTGACCAGGATCTCTTATTTTCAAATCCAAAACTTTCCTTTGTTTGTGGGGGGTTTTTGTTTTGTTTTTTTTGCGATCGGGAGCCCAGCACCAGAGGGGGAGGGGGAGGGGCGCTTGGGGTTTTTTTTTGAAACTGGGAGGGGAAGGGGGCACTTTGTTTGTGGGGGTTTTGCGATATGGGGGAGAGGGGGATGCTTTGCGGGGTTTTTTTGTACATGTGTTTTGTTTGTGTGCATGCAAGCTAATTTGCACACACACATTACAGCTCCCCCCAGTTTACTTATGCAGACTGCACATTGCCTCCCCAGTGAGCTGGGTACTCATTTTAGCAACCTCCGAAGGATAAAAGGCCGAGCTGTCAATGGCTGGAGCCTGTTAAACCTGGCCCTTTTGGTACTGACTAGGCTAGGTTTAAAGGGGTCCAGCCATTGACAGCTCAGCAGGAGCCCAAAAATGATGGAATGAAAACAGTTCCTTTCAATGGAAAAACGAACATTTCGTTTCATCTATAACCCTACTCCTTGTTATTGTATTCTGTTGTACTGTTTTTTATTTGATATACTCTGCAATGGCCTGTGTGGCATGCAATAAAAATTTTTCGCAACTCCCAGAATTCCAAGCCCGTATTGCCAGTGACAAAGGACTGTGGAAGTTGTGATTCAAAACATCTGGAGTGCAAAAAGGTTCACCACCACTAACATAGGGCCACTAGGGCTGCTGCACAGCCAGCCCAAAGTTTTCGTCTCCATTCCTCTCTTCTTTCCCTGTGTATGCTGTTCTTGTGTATTCAATAGTATCTACCATTAACTAGTAGGAGAGTAAAGCACTGTGTGCTAAAATTGCTAGTTATGACTTTGTTTTTATACCATGTCATAATTACAGGTGTTATTGCTTTTACATTATTCCTTTTGCAGACTTGAGAAAGAAATCGAGGATCTTGAGAAAAAAGAGCTGAGCATATCAGTGAAAGAGAAGACCATCCTGAAGAAGCTTAAATCAGTCGAAAGGACCACAGAAGATATTATAAAGGTCAGAGTCTAATTTTAAAATCCTGCTACTGACTATGGGTTTTTGAAAACAGTGCATTTTGATAAATGTTGGGATGAAAGGAAAAAGAAGGTGTACATTGCACTGTGGTGGAAACAAAGAGTGACTAAAATGACAGGTCACATAGGATCACAAAGATAAATGTGTCAAAATCAAGGTTAATATAATGAGCAGGGATTCTGTGTCTCACCCCTCATTCCAGCTGTATAAATGTCATGTCATGTCATGTCATGTCATTTATTTATTTATTTATTTATTTAGAATATTTTTACCCCGCCTTTCTCCTTGGAAAAGGACCCAAGGTGCCTTACAAACATGAGGGCCAATATACAACCCAGAACATTCAAAATATATTCAAGTTAAGCTTTATTGGAAAACTAGTTGAAAGATGCTGGGAATTTCAGTCTGAAACTCTGAAAAGTCCCAGCTCCGATTGATATAATTGTACTTTGAGCCTTGAACTGCAACTTCTCTTTTCTAATCTAAGAGTCTTGTGTTACTTATTAATTATGTCTATGGTGGCTCACTATCGGAACATACGAGGGAGATCCTCTGCTAATCTCTGAAGTCAGAAAATGAAATTGTGCTTTCCGTTTATACAATATGTACTTTAGAGAAAGTCTGAATAAATTCACTAAGCTTGACAATACATCCTGAAAGTCTAACAGTCCTGGAGTAGGACTATTGTGCCGTTGGCACTGCCCTTGCTTCCTCCTTGAGTCTATTTCTGGATCTGGAAGGACAGAGAAAGCCATGGACAAAAAGCCAGGGGTGACAACTAAATGGACCAGTCACATAGCCTGTGTCAGAGATTAAAAGATCAGTACCCTAAACCCTTGCCAGCAGAGTTAGTGGTAAAGGCTCCTGGGTGTTGCCGTCCAAGAACATCTGGGCCAAAGGTTGGGGACCAATGCCCTAAATGGAAAAGGGGAAAGGTTTAATATCCCCAAGGAGGCTGGACTCTAGTAACGTAGCAAATTCTAATTGGTTGAGCAGAAACAAACAGAACAAATCAGAAGAATTTTCTACAGATAAAGCAGCACATACCAAGTGCATCGTAATGATGGCATTATTTTGTTTCTGAGATGCCGCCAATTTGTAAAACTCATTTGGAAACAGGGGCAGTTCTTGTGTATCTGTACAGGCTATCAGTGAGCAGTCCTGGATATGTTTGAAAGCTCAAATGTGGACATTTTGCTTCTGTTTCCATGGGCAGGCTAGCCCAAATTCCTAACAATACCCCAGTTAAGAATCAAAGAAAATATGTAAGCAATTTTATAAAGGCTAAATGACAGGGCACGGCAGGGGGAGGGGGGGACAAAGTTGTGGCCCATTCTGTTGACTACATGATGTAAAAAGAAATGCAAATCAGCCCAGAGTCCTCCAGTTAATTCTAATGACTTGAGGAAATCAGTGTTTCCCAGGGAGTAAACTTGACAGGGAGCAAATTTGTGTTTCCCTCACTGTACAGTCACATCCCAACATGGGAGTAATTCAGTGGCACATAAGAGGATCGACTTGCACTGTATCCTAATGTTTGACGCTGGGGTGGAGAATGTTCTACCCTCTGCATGTTTTTTCCTTACAATTCCCATCAGCCCCATCCACCATGGCTAGCAATAGGGGGCTTTGGGAGTTGTCATTCAAAATATACAAAGGGCCAAAGATTTTCCATTCTACCTTTTACACCAAACTTTAAAGAGTAATAAACCAGTCATATTTTCTTTAAATCACTTGGGGGAAAAATCACACAAACATTTGTTCCTGTTTTTTTCCCCCTTAGTCTGTGAAGGTGGAACGAGTAGAGACTAGAAAAGGTATGTTTCCTCAAAGTATAGAATTTAAAATTATTTCTGCAAAACACTGGGAGGAACGACTGTATATACTGACAGTGGACTCTTTTCATAGAGCCAGCTGATGACATATATGCCAATATACCCGACCTTCCAAAATCTTTCAGACCTTCTGCACTTAAAAGGACAAGGCATCTTGAAACAGAGAATGATGAAGAAAACCGGAAAGGTACAGTTGAATATTGTTATTCAGGGGAAAATACATTATTCTAAAAGGGCGATGTGAAAAAGAACATTGTAGCAGGGAAATGAAGCAAGTGTTGAAACAAACAAACAAAACAGCACACATAAACACGGGGAAATCCGTATTTCTTGCTAGTAACCATTTTATTGAAAACACATCTATCTCAGCATTGTCTGCACACCAGGTACACAACGAAAGCCCCCAGACACCACTATTCTCTTGTCTACTCTTAAAGACTTTTTAATGCAGCCTTTAGAGTCCAAATTGCTTTTCCCGGATGTTCAGCTGGATGCATTTCAGCTGGAAGGCAGGCATCAAAATTAATCTTAACCTGCTACTGTTGCCAGTGGGGAAATCACAATTTCAATTAGTATCACTGGAAGAGAATGGGAATGTCTCTCCAGCAACACCTGCAGGCAAGAACATGCTTATTCTCCTTATTCGTTGCTATAAAGGAAAGCATGTGTGGGGTTGGTGGTGCAGTGTAGCAGCTATTTCAATATGAGGAGGGCAGCAGGCCATAAAAGGGGGAGCAATAAAAGAGAATGCATGACCCATTTTCCAACAATGTTATCTGGCAATGTCACTGATACGCTTATCAAGTTCGACACATCTCTTTAGCCATTGCGTTGCATATATGTTTAAAAGCAATCTCTGTCTCTTCCCACACAGCCCTGTTTGCTATGGAAATTAAAGTTGAAAAGGACATGAAGACCGGAGAGAGCACAGTTTTGTCAACAATACCACTTCCTTCAGAGGAATTTACAGGCGCTGGAGTGAAAGTGTATGATGATGGCAGGAAATCAATCTATGCCGTGTGCACCAACGGAAGCATTAAAGACAGTGAAGCTGATGGCCTTGCACCTGTTGAAGTGGAAGATCTTTTAAGGCAAGCAACTGAAAAACAGTCCAAGTCTCCCACGGAATATCACGAGCCAGTATATGCCAATGAATTTTGCAGACCAGCAACACCCCTGAAGGATAAGTTAACCCATGGGCTACCAGGAGACCAAGGTGTTATTCAAACTCAAGTTAACAGGCATGATGTTTTTCACCCTACCCATAATAAAGGCAAACCTCAACAAATAGCTGGAAATGGTCTAGATCTTTCTCAGAGCTATCAACCAAATTCTCACTCACCCGTCCTTCCAGAGACAGAAGGGACTCAGCAATTAACTTCCCATAATGAGATAACACCTAAAGTACAAAGAGAAGTTATACAAGAGTTTGTTGATCCATGTCAAAAGATGAGAGAGAACCAGCAAGACCCAATAGCTAGAAACTCTGTAGACACTCATGAAAATCCTTCTCCTGTGATGCTAAAAAGTGACGAAGATTCCAGTTATAGTGTGGTCCATGCTGTGCCGTGCTATGTGGATGATACAGAACCTGTTACAATGATTTTTATGGGATATCAGCATGTGGATGATGAAGAACTGAATAAAGCTGTGTGTGGATATGATGGGCTTATTCATGCAGAACTTGTTGTCATTGATGATGACGGAGAAGAAGAGGACACCAAAGAAGATACCAAAGCTGAGACGCCTTTGTATCACCCAGTGGGTCCTTATAGCCAAGTCTACCAACCTCCCAACCCAACAGGTGCAGTAATAGAGGCAAACTCTATCAAAACTGCCAGTAACAATATAAACAACTCACCTTACAAAAATTCCATATCACTCAAGGAACAAGAAGAAAGTCTGAATGGTTCTACCTACAATGGCCAACTCAATAGCCAGTTAGCAGGTGATGGCACTGAAGATCCCTCTTTAACAGGTAAAAAAACAAGAAAGTCACAGCGCTGTTGTTCTGTCATGTAAGTGGCTGGCTACTCGCGTTTCCTGTTTCTCCGAGTCTTGCTTTGTCACTTTTCATCTAACAACACAATTTCTAGCCCGTTTCCTCCTTGTTTTTATGTGCTAATGCTTTCTTGTAATTTTTATGACTTATTGTACTAACTAGTAATTATAGTACTTTGAGCGTGCAAGGTCATGACTTCTTAAAAGTCTTCTAAAGTTAGATGAAGGTGAGGATGGTGAGGGTGGAAATCAAAACTTTTCTCCTTTAAGTGCACCTTGGAAAACAGTAATTACCAAAATATTTTCTCTTCATGCCTATGGCATTTGAGAAAAATAAATTCAGGTTGCACTTTGGACGTAAACACTAACATTTCTTTCTATTATATGGATAATTCAGAACTCAGCTTTGGAATTCAACTGTGCCTCTATTCTTCTGACTTTGTACTGTACAATATACCTTGCACCTTAACAGAGAAACACTGGTTAAACAGGTTTGCTTTGCTTTAACCTTAACATAATGCTGTCTACTTCACTTAAAATATCTTTATGCAAGTTTTGATATCTTTTTTCTTAGCCTGTTCTATTTGTGTGTGTGTGTGTGTGTGTGTGTGTGTGTGTGTTTCTAATACCATGTGACTAAAATCAGATTCTTTTGTCTGTCTCTTAACATCAGGCTGTCTGTCAATCTATCTTGAATAAAAATGTCTTATGTTTCCTAACCTGTTTGCATGAAATCTTTCACTTTTCTCCTTGGTATAAACCTTTTACTGTATTTAGAATGCTGTTCTAAAATGCACACAAGAGATATGAACACATATTGCTTTTTAATCCATATTTATGCTCGAACTAGC
>JAHTLZ010000129.1:22442488-22477447 GCA_023846285.1 Phrynocephalus versicolor
CTACTACTACTACTACTACTACTACTACTACTACTACTACTACTACTCACTGTGGACCAGGTATGCAAAGTCATCCCATGATAAAACCTCCAGATATGTAAGAACAGTAACTAATCAAGAGTCTTGTGCACTCCCATAGATGAAATATGCAGGAATTCAGGGATGCTTGAGGCATTAGTAGCTGTGAAAAGACAGTACCCCTAATAATTCTCCACCAAGGCTCTATGAATGAGAGAAGGCTCTGTGAATGAGCGTGGGCAAACCAGTGGCAAATGAGCTTCAACATTAGTAAGTGCAGAGTGATGCACGTTGGGGCAAAAACAACCCAATTACGTTTATCAACTGATGGGGTCTGAACTCTCTGCAACAAACCAGGGAAGGGACCTTGGTGTCCTGGTGGACAGCTCAATGAAGGTGTCAACCCAGTGTGCCACAGCAGTGAAAAAAGCAACCTCAATGCTAGGGATCAATAGGAAGGGTATAGAAAACAAGTCAGCAAGTGTCATTTTGCCTTTGTATAAATCTACGGTGAGGCCCCATCTGGACTACTGTGTGCAGTTCTGGTCACCATACCTCCAGAAGGATAATATGAAAATGGAAAAAGTGCAGAGGAGGGCAACCAGAATGATTAGGGGGTTGGAACACCTTCCTTACCATCTGAGGCTGTAACGGCTGGGAATCTTCACTCTTGAATAACGGTGCCTCATAGGTGACCTGATTGAAGTTTATGAAATCATGCACAGAGTGGACAAAGTAGATAAGGAAAAACTGTTTTCCCTATCATACAACACTAGAACTAATGGGACCTCCATGAAACTTTTGGGTGCTAGATCTCAAACAAATAAGAGATTGTACTTTTTCACCCAGAGGATCACTGGTCTGTGGAACTCCCTGCCAGAACAAGCTCTCAGCCTTGAAAGCTTTAAGAAAAGACTGGACAAGTTCATGGAGAACAAGGGTATCAATGGCTATCATTATAGATGCCTAAGGACAACCTCCGGGTTGGAGAGATAGGCAGGATGTCTCTCAATGCCATTTGCAGGGAATCGTAAGCAGGTGAAGACATCTGCTTGGGAATACCCTAAAGCAGGCATGTCCAAACTTCGGCCCTCCTATGTTTTGGACCACAACTCCCAGAAATCCAAGCCTGTATTTCCGATGGCAAAGGACTGGCAGTTGTGGTCCAAACATCTGGAGGGCCAAAGTTTGGACATACTTGCTCTAAAGCAAATGGTGAGCCATTGTGTGAGACAGAATGCTGGAGTGGATGGGCTGTGGCTTGTTCCAACAAGGCTGTTCTTATGTTCTTAATATCCCTGAACAGGCTGTGCTAAACCTCTGTCCCCAAATGGATCCAGTTACAAATTGCCAGTATGGTTGAAGATGGAGTATTTCCCCCTTTATATTCCAGGCACAACTGTAGCTGTCTATTAATGGACATCCTCTGGAAGACAAAGGCTTTTCAGCTTGTAGACAATCCAAAAATCACAGACCAGGCAAAGGCCACCAAAAAATAAAAGTCTGTCAGAACAGATTCCCGGAGGATCCTTAGCTTACAATTTCGCCTGTTTTTAATAACATTCCCTGGGGATCTATACTAATTATTTATTAAATTTATAACCTGGTTTTTCTTCAGTGAGCTGAAGGCACTTTCTCTCTCTGTTTTTCTCTCCCTCTCCTCATTTATCTTCACGTAGGTAGGGTACACTAAGTTTTCCTAGTCCAGTGTTGTGGTGTTATAAAAACCACTATTCTGAATAGCCACACGTTGCTGAAATTCCCTCATCTACCCAAATGAAAAAGGCACCAGCACCTTGTCCACTTATTCACATGGCCAACCTGCCAAGCAGGTTTTCCAGGTTCTAGATCAAGATGACATCAGATGGGCTGCCTATCTATGTGGATCTGCACTTTTGAGCGTAGCGGTGAGCTTAGTGGCTTTAGGCATCAGAAACTGTTATTTCTGAAAACTTTGCTGGGCAATTTAGACTTGCACAACACTGGCTCTTTGGCTTGAATACGGAGGTGAGCACCACCCCTAGAGTCGGGGGAACCTTTACCTTTACCTTACCATGTCAAGCATCTTCTCAGTGCAGTAGAATCAGCACTTCATCTCTCTGCACTAGCTAGGCATACAAGCTAGGCAGCAGCAGGGCCTTCCTTGCAGAAAGTTAGCATCCCTTGTGTTGACTTGTTCTTGTTTTGGTCTCCTCCTCCAACTCCTCACACATTGTTAGCTAGCCTCACCACATAATGTATAAACACAGAATACTAGGAAATGAGTAATTTTCCAAAACAATCTCATGATTATCCCTTTTTGTGTTGTTCTGAAAGGGAAACAAAGCCAGGAAGACCTGCCGTAACCAAGGTAGCAATGTACGCATGGCTATTTGTGCAGAGAATAGAGCTATTCTCTTGGCGTCTCCTAGCAAACATTGGCCTACTGCCACTTCTGGAGCTGGTATAAGAGCCGATGAAAGATTCCTACTTACCTTCACTCTGCAGGACGAAGGAGCCCAAAGTTCTCAGAATTAAAAATGTCCGTCCGAGAACAGCTTCCATTCAAGTAATCGGGGGCCAAAAATGTGAATTGGCCAGAATGAAAAGGAATTGTCTTTTCTAAACTAGGGGTGTGGAAGACTGTGGACCTCCAGATATTGTTGAATGACCACTCCTGTAATCCTTGACCATGAGAAAGGCAAGCTGGAACTGGAGGGAACTGAGTCCCAAAATATCTCAGGCAAAACTCAAGCAAAATAAAACAAAAGACAAAAAACATGTGGCACCTTAAAAACTAACTTTCATATTTTAATTTTCATCCAGAGGATCACTAGTCTGTGGACCTCCTTGCCAGAAGAAGTGGTGACAGCTGTCAGCCTTGACAGCTTTAAGAAAGGATTGGACAAGTTCATGGAGAACAAGGGTATCAATGGCTATCATTATGGATGCCTAAGGACAACCTCCGGGTTGGAGAGACCGGCAGGATATCTCTCAATGCCATTTTCAGGGAACCATAAGCAGGTGAAGACATCTGCTTGGGAATACCCTGAAGCAAATGGTGAGCCACTGCGTGAGACAGAATGCTGGACTGGATGGGCTGAGGCCTGTTCCAGCAAGGCTGTTCTTATGTTCTTAATGTAACGTTTTGTGGACACTTACACTTCTTCAGACATCTAGCAACAGAGTGAGGTGTGCAATATAATATATGCATTATATTATATTATATTACATTATATATGCTCTCTTGTAAAAATTCCTAAAGAGACAGAACACAGACACCTGATCTGGGTGAAGGTGGGGAGGGGAGGGGGAAGAGGAAGACGTGGTGGGGGTTCAATTGAGGTCATGGAATTGGGGAAGTAGTATAGATATGGTTGGTGTAGTTTTAGGGCCCTGTAGTAAAAATTACTCAGAGGCCAAAAGCAGACACCAGATCAGGGTGAGGAGGGTGGAGGGTGGGCGGTGAGAGGGGGTCATAGGGACTGAGAGAATGGGAAAGTTTAGATTAAGACAGTTTTTAGTTTTCACCTAGATCTGGTGTCTGTTTTCTGTCTCTTTAGGAATTTTTACAACAGAGCTTACGTGTAAATCTACGTACACACAACAGCCAATGGATATTTAGTATGAAACGTATATTCCATACATACAGGTGAAACAAAAAATTAGAGTATCATGCAAATATTCATTTATTTCAGTAAATCAACTCAAAATGTGAAACTAATATATGAGATAGACTCATTACATGCAAAGCGAGATATGTCAAGCCTTAGTTTGGTATAATTTGAGATGATTCTGGCATACAAATTTATGAAAACCCCAAATTCACAATCTCAGAAAATTAGGATAGTGTGAAAAGGTTCAATATTCTAGGCTCAAAGTGTCCCACTCTAATCAGCTAATGAATCCATTACACCTGCAAAGGGTTCCTGAGCCTTTAAATGGTGTCTCAGGCTGGTTCAGTAGGAATCACAATCATGGGAAAGATTGCTGACCTGACAGTTGTGCAGAAAACCATCATTGACACTCTCCATAAGGAGGGAAAGCCCCAAAAGGTACAGATTGCAAAAGAAGTGGGAAGTTCCCAAAGGGCTGTATCAAAGCACATCAATAGAACGTTACGTGGAAGGAAAAAGTGTGGAAGAAAAAGGTGCACAAGCAGCAGGGATGACCACAGCCTGGAGAGGATTGTCAGAAAAAGGCCATTCAAAAGTGTTGGGGACTCTCACAAAGAGTGAACCGAGGCTGGAGTTAGTGCACCAAGAGCCACCACACAGAGACAGATCCTGGACATGGGCTTCAAATGTTGTATTCCTCTTGTCAAGCCTCTCCTGAACTCTTTTGCTCAGTGGTCCAAAGTCCTCTTTTCTGATTAGAGCAACTTTTGCCTCTCATTTGGGAACTGAGGACCCAGAGTCTAGAGGAAGAATGGAGAGGCACACAATGGATGATGCTTGAAGTCCAGTGTGAAGTGTCCACAGTCTGTGTTGATTTGGGGAGCCATGTCATCTGCTGGTGTGGGCCCACTGTGCTTCATTAAATCCAGGGTCAATGCAGCCGTCTACCAGGAGATTTTGGAGCATCTCATGCTTCCTTCTGCAGATGAGCTTTATGGGGATGCTGACTTCCTTTTCCAGCAGGACTTGGCAGCTACCCACACTGCCAAAAGTACCAAAACCTGGCTCAGTGACCATGGGATTACTGTGCTTGATTGGGCAACAAACTCACCTGACCTGAACCCCATAGAGAATCTATGGGGCATTGCCAAGAAAAAGATGAGGGATATGAGACCGAACAATGCAGCGGAGCTGAAGGCCATTATTGAAGCATCCTGGTCCTCCATAACACCTCAGCAGTGTGACAGGCTGATAGCATCCATGCCACACTGTATCAAGTCATTAATTGATGCAAAAGGGGCCCAAACCAAGTACTGAGTACATATCCATGCTGATACTTTTCAGAGGTCCAATATTATTCTATTTCTAATCCTTGTGTTTTAGATGTCATGCAATATACTAATTTTCTGAGGTTCTGAATTTGGGGGTTTTATAAGCTATACGCTATAATCATCACAATTCTACCAAAGTAAGGCTTGACATATCTCGCTTTGCATGTAAGGAGCCTATCTCATATATTAGTTTCACAATTTGAGTTGACTTACTGAAATAAACATTTGCACGATATATTTTTAAAAAGTTTTACCTGTACAGTATTATATTGCACACCTCATTCTGCTGCTAGTTGTCTGAAGAAGTGGACATGTCCACAAAAGGTTACATTAAAATATGAAAATTAGTCTTTCAGGTGCCACATGTTTTTGTTTTGTTTTATTTTCCTTGAATTTTGCCTGGAATTCTTGCATAGACTAACACAGCTACCTTCTCCAAAGTGTCTCAGAAAAAATATTTACAAATAGTCCATGATCAAGAAAGGGAACTGCTAGAAATGATTACATCACAGAAGTCCCTCTACCTACAACTTGCATAGTCAGAAAATTAGCCTCTTTTGTGGTCAGACTTGAAGACATAATCATATTCCTGAATTCTATCTCCCTAATGCTACTATACTTTGAATTCTAATCATGGCCTATATATACCTGTTTCTGCCCAAAAGGTTTCCAATCCTCTTTCAGTGTAATTCAGAAACATACTCTGTGCTGGTTTTCAGATTCCAATGTTGTAACATAAGAATTAATTGGCACTAGCCAACTGTAAACCCATGTAGCTTGACAAACATTCTTGGTTTAACAAGAGCAACCAAGATTACATTTCTTTCCTAAAAGGATAGAATCCCTGATTTGTCCTGTGTGCGCTGGAACACTGAAGAAGTACTTAAGGCATAGGATAATAACCATGCTCAAAATTTTGTATTAGTCCAGTTAGCGCTCCTTACTCTCAGGTGTGCACCTGTTCAAGATGGGGAAGAACCAGATCTCAGTTTTTATTAATTTATTTTACTTATTAGACTTATCCCCCACCAGTGGCGTAGTTAGAGCTTGGAGCACCTGGGGACAAAGTCAGTTTTTGCTCCCTCTCCTCCCCCCCCAACCGTGTCTCATCCACCCAGCAAGTGGGGCCAGATCCTGGGGGTACAGTGGAAGAGGGGAATAAGGGTCTCTCCTTCTCATGCACTCTTTGTGGGTCTCCTTTCCAGTTAAGGCTCTCCTGTGCACACCGCACAGCGTGAGGATAGCGCCATGTAGGCAATGCTTTTTTCCCAAGCACGACCTCTATAGCATGCTTCCCCCTCCTCCTTTCCCTCAGCTAAGGCTTGGCGATCATTAGCCTGGGGAAAGGAGGAGAGGGAAGCAGGTGATGGGATTTTTTTCCCAAGCAGCACCTCCGTCGCACACTTCCCTCTCTTCCTTTCCCCGGGCTAACGATTGCCAAGCCTTAGTGGGGGGCATGAGGGGGGAGCAATCAACAGAAGTGCTGCTTGGGGGGGAATGCCTGCTTCCCTCTCCTCCTCCCCCCCCGCCAAACCTTAGTGGGGAGAAAGGAGGACTGCTGGCGGGATGGTACATGGCTTCCTCCTACTGCTCCTCCTCCAGGCACCCCCAGATTACTATGCACCCTGGGGATAAATGCACTCTTCTGCCCCTCCCTAGTTATGCCAGTGTACCCTGCCCATCAGTTTTAATTCTTTTAAAATGTGGATTCTACAGTGCAGTGTCTACTGTTTTTATAGTGTTGGACCTGGAAATGAAAAAGCAAATTCTTTCCATTCAGGTATGCATTTAAGTTAAAAATTGACTCCAATTATCCAATTACCTATCTAAAAGATTGTCTTTGTCTGTGGCCTGTTTGAGCTGTGTAATCTTGTTGTCCATTAATAACTTCTAATGTTTTACATTAATACAATAATGTTTAGTCTGGGACCTACCTAAAATTATGTGAGTTAAGTTTATGTCTTTAAAAATTATTAGAAGCAGCGGAGAAATAATATAATATTCTGAATTTTCCTCTTTTTATATTTTACAGCTCTAAGAATGAGAATGGCAAAACTGGGGAAAAAGGTGATTTAAGAGCTGCAGTGTTATAAAACTAATTCTCAAGGCAGCATGAGACAAAGCAAAAAGAAGAATGTTCTACATATTGGACTCGGGTGGCTTTTGCTTATTCAGATATATATATCTGCTTATTCAGATATGTTGCTTATTCAGATATATATACATATACAGTATATATACATACGGGAATAATATCACTTTATATGGAATTAAATGGACAGACAGTGCAAGATAAAGGTTTCTCCTCCAGATGCTCAGTCTAACTGATAAGGATTTAATATATTGAATTCATTCAAGAAATGCTGTTAGCATGAACAGAAAATTCCCATTGTTATGAGGGGTTACAGGAGCTTAGGATCCAGTGTCATGAACAGGACTGCATCTTGAGATAAGTGAATGAACATCGTTTTCTGAACCTGAACAAACATAAGAATGCATAAAGGTGGTTTCCTAGGAGGTTGTTAATTGCAACATTTCCATAAAGTCGTTACGTATCCAGATGTAGACTGAAGCACGTCACGGTATTTGCTATTTGTTACCAAATTTCATCTTACTGTTTCCATCTTAGAGGAATGGTGGGCAGCATCCACAGGGAGCATCTGCGTGCTTCTGGACTTTGGATCGATACAGATACACACAAACACAAGATGTATGAAAAGTCTCCCTCATGCCCTCTTGCCCTCTGCTGGCTACATTTTTTTCAGTGCTCACGAACTCCTCTAAATCACTTCTGGTTCTGGACACTCCCAGCCGAAACCAGCTTGTCAAGGCAAAATGTTGAATGCTCTCTATTCCTTTGTCCCATTCAAGATGCAAGAGGTCTTCCTGAACAAACTGTAAAGAGAAACAGGGAGGAAAGGAGAAAAGGAGAAAGCAGGGGTCCTGGTGAGTTTCCCATGGCCCTTGGGCCACACTGTGCCCAATTATACCTTCTCTGTTTATGACCTTTTTATAGGTTATTCCCACTGCCTAAAAGAGGAAGGAAAGGTTAAAGGAAATGCTTGGCGATACCAGTCTGAAGGTCATGTGAACATCAGCCAGCTTTCGTCACATTTTCTCCACAGGCTGCTGCATTATAGAGCTTTCCCTCAAAATGTATATATTTCTTTTCTTCTGCACATAGTGGTGTTACACAAGATTATTTCTGTATTGGACTGTTACGGATCACCACATTCTGTTGCCGATTTCTTTCTAACCATGGCAAAGCCAGACCTCTAGTTGTCACAAGCATGATACCTATAAACAAGCCAACTAGGGATCCTTTTTCAGTGGCATGGAAGCTGGGTTGTGGTCCTCTGTAGTAGTCTTGCCTACATATTTAGTTCACCAGAGGTGAAACAAGCAAAGAGCTGTGAAAGCCCTCCACACTTCTACAGATGTTTGTGCTTCCTTCCCCCATGATATTCTCATCTGATGCTTTCCCACTTTCATAAGGGCTGTTTTTTCCCATTCTAGAAGACTGACGTGCCTATTTGCTGGCAGTGAAAGCTTAAATATGCTGGCAATTTTGGTCCCCCCTTGTCCTTTGTCCCATTAGCATAAACTCCCCCAACCCCACCACCACCCAAGGACTCCCTCTGAAACACAGTTTGGGTCTAAAAATGGTTTCCCCGTGCTTTGGAGTGGAGGGGAGCAACATGGGTTTCCTTTTCTTTAATCAGGTCCCAACTGGTTATACCTAGTGAGTTTCCTAAATTCTACCCCAATCCCCAAATGGAACATTGGGTGTGCATGAGCTGCGTCTCTTTTTCTGAAGGGCTGGGGTGTGAAACCCAATTCTTGACTTCAGATGCAGCTTTTTACAACAGCCCTGCTACTTACTGCCTCGTCTAAGACAGACGTGCCTGGCAAAAATCATCTTGCCAAGAACTTTACATCTAGGAATAATCTCATGGCAAACCACATCTTTTACTATGTTTGCACTTTTGGTACATACTTTGAAGAAGAGGATATTGCCTCGAAAGCTTGCAGTGATTCTTTTTTGTTATTTTATTAGTGGCTTATAACAGTATCACCTACAGCCTAGTGTTGCATTCGTATTTTCTAATGGCCACACATCTCCACCATTTTTTTAACTTCAACTGAGTTACTCAGATGCTGTTGGATGGCAGCTCTCAGCAACTCGAGCAGCCAGCAGAAATGAAAAATGCCGAGAATAGCACGCCAGCAATATTTGGAAGGCTGCAAATTGCCCGCTCCCTGCTTTGGAGAGCACTAAATCACATGGCCAAATGTGCATTTGAAGTCGAAAGGTTATGTTTACCTCAAATCTCCAGGCAGGACTAGGAGAGAACCCTACCTGTTACCCTAGATGTTGCTGCCCATCAGAACTGACAAGTCTGGTCTTGACAAGCTAAAAGCATGAATGTGCTTTCCTAATTGAGTTCTCTCTGCTAGCATCAACTTCATCTGTCATGAGCATGGCTATGCAGTGGTCCTTTTGATAATCACTACTCAAAAGTAAACTGCCCTTTCACAGGAGTAATTTATCCCAGAGTGTGTTAACCCAATTTCATTTCCTCTTGCAGAACTGGGAAATATGCCATCCTAACAAGTTGTTCTATTGGCGGATGGGGATTGGGGGGAACCACTCTACCCTGCTTGACTTTCTTTTCCCTCTCATTTCTAAAGTATGTGCCTGCCAGCCGGTCTTCTGCCTTTTAGCAGACTTTCACTTCAGATTGATAGTGGTTAGCTTTCCCAGCTTCTGAGGAAGGAATTTTTAATGTGACTGTAGTGAATGTCTTCTCATGAGTGGACCAGCTGAAATGAGACTTCTGGCCCGGAAGGAAAAGTGGCTCTCCAGCTGTTAGATGTAGCTGTCTGCTCCAGAACACAGCCAGCTTAAGAAAACAGGTGAAGGGAAGTGTGTACTCCAGCAGTACCTGGTTGGTGCTGTTAATCCTAAAAATGTGACCGTGTTCTTATTTCAGATTCCTGAACACATAAAGAAAACTACAACTGAGCTAAATTTAATCACTCCTGATCATGGTTGGGGACGCAAGTCTTGGAACTCACTGTCAAATCCGGCTTAAGTCACACCAGGGAGTCGACTTGCTGATGGTGGTGGTTTTCCAGTTATTCTGACTAATCAGGACTTGGAACTCATCCACTATCTTCCCTTATTTTAAGAGGGAAAAAAGTTATTTTTAAGAGGGACTCTGTTTTGGGATTGGGATTTGGTACCCAAGACTCAGACTCCAAGACTTGCCAATATCCCTGCTCCTTATGCTTATAAAGCTTAAACTTCTAATTGCCCAGGAAAGCCTAGTTAGACTCACCTGGAGTGCTTCACTTTTCTCAGTATCTCAGTGACCTGCTATGAAACCTGATCAAGAGCACCACGCTGTGACTCAACCGTAGAACTGCCATTCCTCGGGCTCTGGCTGGACTCTGCTCCATGGAGTTCTGTGTGAAAATAATACCTGGTGTGGCAACACTGCACATTCCCAAACAAAGGATGAGACGTTAAAAGGAAGATGAATTTGACAGAGAGTTTGTTCTGTTGATGTGTATCAACAACAGTACACCTTGTGAGAAACGATGGGCTGGCTTTATTAAAAGTATCAAGGATAGTTGAGGCACATTGTTGACTGTCATGAATGAGTGTGCACATGGCATGTAATTTCTATCTTGACTTATTTTTGACAAATCATATTAGCCAGGGAAGAAGAGTGTGTTAATCTCCTGACTCTTTCACAGATTTGGCCTTGAAATTCAGGATCTCCAGAATGACTTGGGTTAAATGGTCTTCAAGCTCTGTAAGGCCTCCACTATAAGCTAGGGCCTTGCCTTGCATAACAGATGAAATCTCTGTCTATCAGGTGTCTGTCCTCTATCCTAACAGAATGAAACAGAGGCAGGAACAGAAGGCCTACTCCATCAGCTAATAGCCATGGCTTCGGATACTTAAGCAGGTTCACATTCAAGGAAGCAACATGACCAACGACATCCTCCAATGGACAGTAGGTGTCACCAGCCCTAGCTGACACAGCTAATGGGAGTTGCAGCCCAACAACAAATGCAGGACCACAAGTTCCCTACTCGTGACTTACTCTCCTCACAACAGGCTATTAGCGTTCAATGTGTGTCATCACAAGCTACTAGAGGCACTTCCTAATCGCAGCCATAACATCTACATGTTGAAACAATGCTAGCTCTAAGAGGTCTCCATAATGGTTAATCTGATTATGGATGGGATTCCCCTCCCTAAAGAACTGTGAACTCTCCAAGATTTTAGAGGTGATCTAAACAACTGCACATGGATACATTCATGGATGCTCTTGCTGTTCCTAGATCCTAGATCAGATTTAAGGCTGAGAAATCAGAGTAGCTTTCTACAAGTACCAGGCCATAGTAATTTAAGAACAACTGTGTCTTAAATGTACTGGGTGGTATATTGTCCTTCTCTACTGTAAGCCACCTTGGGTCTTTTCCAAGGAGAAAGGTGGGGTAAAAATACTCTAAAATAAAATAAACAAATCATTCATGCTTTG
This sequence comes from Phrynocephalus versicolor, assembly GCA_023846285.1. NCBI lineage: Eukaryota > Metazoa > Chordata > Lepidosauria > Squamata > Agamidae > Phrynocephalus > Phrynocephalus versicolor. Next base: position 22,453,991 of record JAHTLZ010000129.1, read on the forward strand.
GGCCCATCATAATAATTCATCACACTGTTTTTTTCTGCTAGCCTACAGTATTTGCAGTAACGAATCAAATGATGATCAAATGGAATAGAATTTTAGCAGCCAAGCCCTTTGGATGTGTAAGTTCACAAATGATTAGTCTATTTCAGTAAAACCAGCTATTCTAAAATGCTACTTTTTTAAAAAAAAAAGGTTCATTCAAAAATAATCTGTACAATGTATAAATCTTTTAATTTAGGCAAGTCATAAAATATTAAGGAATGGAATTGAATGCACAACTATGAACACTTTTATATTTTTAAGGGGTGGAGATAAGCAGTGAAAGTAGATATGATGGTAACTGAAAGGGTCAGTCCCAAGAGTAGGACCAGGGGATCAAGAAATCCAGTGATCAGCATGGCACTAACAAACTGTAGAGACAACCAACTGAAACTGGCCATTTCCTTCCTATGGGTGACAGTTGTGGTTCTGCAAGTAGTGGCCCATTGCCACCTGATGAAGTCTTTTCCTAAGAGGCCCTTACAGCAACCAGGAGCAGGGGCAGGGCAGCTCTGCAGGTAGGTTCCTATCCAACAGCAGACAAATACAGTCAGATGTTATGCAGCCCAGGGTGGGGTAGGGTGATAAGACAATTGTTCATTAAACAAACACATTGACAATGGTTCTGGAAAGCCTTCTCATTGCAAGGATTACAATCTGCAACAAGCATTAGTTATTTTCAAAGGATCCCTCAGGATACAGGGACAGATGGCGGCTAATCTGTCAGACATGCAAATTATGTTTGAAATTTCAAAAGGAATGGAGGTGTTCAGACAACTTGCATCACCCTTTGAGGGTTGCTGCATTCAACCTAAACATGTAGTCTGCCAGTCCAACTTAAGAAGTATTGTTTCAGAAAGCTTTGTGTCATGTACCCATCTGCTCTGTTTCATCATCCATTCCTGGTGCAGTTGGTGGCACCAACTGATACGTGACCCCCATTTGGCTTCCATTCACATGGAACCTCTTATTTCTAAGGTCACAAGTAATTTATTTAACTGGTGGAATCTCTGTAAGTTACTGAAAGGTTTCTTAAAAACTCGGTGATATATAGCATGAGTTCAAACACAAAAACACCTTTGAAAGTCATTGTTCTTGACATCTACCTCTATTAACATTGGAATACTGATCATGGGGGCTCAACTGGAAGGCTAGTTGAAGACCATGAACCACCCTTAACTATGACGTCCCTCAGAACATGCAGTTCTATTTTTGCCCACACCATAATAGTGGTCACACAGAGAGGAATACACAATTGCGAAGTATGCCGACAACTTGCTGGTCCAGGAGATCTTAGCTTCTTATGGAACAGCTGGTCGAGGCGAACAACAGGTAGTCTGGTCAAAGTAGACAGCAAGTGTAGAAACAAGAATGCTCAGAACTTGTCCACAGCTTATCATGACCCTCTCCCTCTGGACTTCTGGTGACAGGAACAAATGGGTAATGCAGAAGCCAGGTGCTCAGTCATTGTGAAAGTCCAGCCAGGGCCAAAACAGGACTATGACAATGCCACCAAGAATGCCACTGTTCACTGTGAGGTGAGAAGAACAATTGTGCAGTTTTTCAGAATCCTGAGTTGTCGGTAAGAGTGTCCTTCAGAGCTGGTCCTTCCTGCCATGGACGTCAATGAGGCATGTCTCCAGACAGGTGATCCCATCACACGACCTCTTCAAAATCTTAACATGCTCTTCATATTTGTACAATTGCCATTAGGAAGGCTATGAGAAATGCCATATTGCCACAGATGTAGATGAACAGCACTGCCTTTTTAAACGTATGGCCCTGGAAAGAGTGGGAAAGAACACTTGAGAGACTGTGCCCTTTTCAGAAAACAGTACTGCTCTAATTGAGGAAGAAGTGTGTCTCCTAGCCTCCCAGAGTGTCCTGCTCAGGATGCAAGTGCTGGAGGGCTCAGAACACAGCTCAGAATGCTACCCGGCAGAGAGGAGGAAAAGGCTAGCTTTCCAAGTGGGGCCAATCCAGGAGGTGACTAGGGGAGGACTACTCACAATTCCAAATGGGTTGCTTCCCACAAGCCCAGAGAATGCAAATATCTTATTTGACAAATGTATCAGCTGTAATCTCATGGTACTCCCAACTAACAAGAGAATTAGCCCACTCAGTGAGTTGATTGGTGAGTAGAGATGCACTCTGTTGCATGGGACTTCCCCCTTCCCCACAGCTGACTACTCACTCACCTTGCTTAGCACACCACCAGGCTCTTCCTTCTCCAGTGGCCTGCTAATTCAGGCAGGAGCTCAGGCTGCCTTTCCCCGCCTCCTCAGACAACTAGCCATTCCAACAAGAAGGCAACAACAGGCATTCTCCCTGCATAGCTGACAAGTGGCCAGCTGCCAGAGGAGACAGGGAAGGGTAGCCTGAGCTCCTCCCGACTGGTTTGCCACTGGAGAAGGAGCACCCAGAAGCACACCAAACAAGGTGAATAGGCAGGCCATTCGGGGGGCGGAGAGGTCACTCGCAACACCTGTGGTGCCATACAGTTAATTCAGCACAAAGTGTGATGAAGCACTTTGTGCTCATCATTAATGGTAAATCAACTCCCATTGTGGCTGTCCTACTTCTCTCTCAAATCACAGAGAGAGAGAGAAAGAGAGAGAGAGATTACCTGTGCCTCTGCAGAGTTAATGGACTGCAAAATTTGTATCCTGTCATCTTCCAGTACTTCAACTGCAACAGAGAAGTATCATCAGAATTATACTCAGGGGGATGTTGTGTCTCCCTCTCATCTATATATGTGCTGACTGACAGTTGACCGTGCTATTTTTAAAGGGACATGTGCTGTCTGATAAGACAGTGGACATAACAGAACAAGACATTAAGCTCGCTTAAAGGACTTCTGCTTTGATTGTGCCCTTGAACATCACCCACCAATCCACCCCCTAAAAACAACCACCCATGCATTTGGTGTGACGGCACCTGGTGATACTTGCACATTCTTCCATTGATGAGTTACACCGGTAAAAGTGCAATGGCATAAAGTGCAGTGGCGAATTACCACTACTTATGTTGCTGCTAGCGTCCCTTACCACATGCCAAACACATGCAGCTGGTGTACAATGAGTGACACAAATAGCAGCTTGTTAACTACCTGCCACTGTTTACATCAACAATAAGTCACCAAAATGATTCTGTTCACTGCATTCTTCCCCCATACAAAATTGGCATCTGGGACGTTCACAACAATGACCAATGCTTAACGAGTTGTACAGGGTTGGAAGTTCTGCTGTATGTTGTAAACTATATTGTTTTTGACAGAAACTGGGCAACACTGTTCATACCTTTGCGAATGAGGCAATAGCCATGTATCTCCAGAAGAACATCAGTGCCGACATGCCAAGCTACAAATCCTGTCATTAGATAAGTATCCCAGGGATCTGGAAGGTTGAGAGCTGGCAAGTCCATTCCAAGGAACATTGTTATCACTAGGTAAAAACAACATTGGGTTTAGAAAGCTGATGCTCTTCAGATATCAACCAAACATTTGGAGAGCAGATCAAGGAATTCCCCTTGCGACAGGCAGTCCTTGTGTAGCAGTTCTGCCACACCACTATTTATTATTCAACCCACAAATATGTGCAAATATGTGCGATAGCAACAAAGAAGCATTTCCAAATGGCACTCGTAATGAAAGGACAGTACAGTATTGCCTTGGTTTACGAGCGTAATTCAATCCGGAAACATGCTTGTAAACCAAAACACTCTTATATCAAGCCAAATTTCCCCACAAGAAATAATGGAAACTCGGATGATTCATTCTGGGGTCCCACAGATCACTTACTGTACACACAGAATTCCAAAACTCACAAAAGAAGTTGGCTAGAAGTCCACGTCCACACCATGGTTTAGGTACCTGGCTGTGGAATCTGCTCTGATTGGGACTAACTGGATTTTATTCTGTGTTTTAACGTGGCAATAATAAAGTGCAATTTGTAGCCATATAAACACTTGACAAGCTGCCCCATGACTAGAAATTGTTTTTTAAAAATAAAAATGTTTAAAAGAAAGAAAAATATAAATATAAAGAAAAATAAAACTCTAACCTGCTCTCCCCTTTGAAAACATTCCTGGCTGGTACAAGGGAGACCTCCCTTCCTCTCTCTCCTCCCTCTGCTTTTAAGGCTTGCCTGAGACAGAATGTTCCAGACAATCCCCCACAATCCAACAGGGAGGGGGAGAGAGAGAAACGCAATGGGTTCATTTGTGATCATGTGACCTGCTCAAGTGCTTGTATATGAAGACATTGCTTGTTGACCAAGGCAAAATTTAGAAGAAATGTTTGCTTGTCTTGCAAAATGCTCTTAAAGGAAGTTACTCTTGAACCAAGGTATTACTATATAGAGATGGACTTAAGATCCAGGACAAAAACTCTGTAGAAAACTAAGTGAGGTAAGCAGGATGCCAAACTACTTCTGCAACAGTATGGAAATACATAACCCTAGTCAAATTGAGTTTCCTGTGTGTTGAAGAGCTGTATGATCCAGGACCACAGTTCTATAAGCAGAGGAGTTACCTAGTCAAACTTTGTGAAAGACCATATAAGAAAATCCCTGAGAGTCAAGCTAGATAACATTCCAGTATTACAATCAGAAGTGAAAAACACTTTGTCCCTCCAGAGATATTTTTTCAAAGCTGCATCTCAAAGGAATCAAACTTGCAAATAAAAACTATTTATCTCCCAATGATGACGCACAAAGCCAAAGCAGGCTACCTAGCGACATGGGCAGGTAAAGAAACCTCACCCGCATGCTCAAGTCATTTACTTCCTAAGCTAGCTATTTCATTTGCTTTGACCCTGAAATGTAGCTCACCACACCAGAATGCACTGCTAAGCACTTTAGTAGCACTTATGCCGATTTCTCATGGGGGTGGGGAACAGCCTTTTTTGTAAGGACCTTATGCAATGTTTATCAACTGCAGCTAAACAAGAGATCTCTAGATACTGAAAATTGCCACAGGATACACCACCAATGGGTCTTGAGAAAGGGTATGAATTGTAGCACTGTCAGAAAGACTGATGCATCTCCACTTACATAACCATACTTGCACAATCACTTAAACCCAAAGGATTCTGGGCACTGGCTATTTCTGAATGTGTGTGACTCAGTGGGTCAGGCAGGTGTGTCAAGATATTGCCTATTGCCAGTGCACCTGGCATGATGGCGGCTGATCCTTGCTATGTGATTGTTTGAATCTTAATGATTAAGTCATTTTTTGAAAGTCCTATGGAAGGGATGGCAACCATAAGCTAGTGTCTCATGTTACCCTGAACATACCCAGTTTTGTCTGCATTAAAGAGTTTGGTAGGTTTGCATCTTATTTGTAGCTGGATGGAATGCCACTAGGGAAATATCCAGGTAGCCCTACCTATATACTACCTGTATCCCTACCTATCACCTTGGAAAGCTGCTGTCACTCAAAGCTGACAATACTGGGCTTCATAGATTAAGGCAGCATCTTGTGTTTGTGTCCCACACCAAGACCTCTATGCTGGTTCCTGTTCACTTTTATAAGACGACCCTCCATCTTCTTGCTCAGGCTGATACAAAAGGCCCTGATAACACTGACAGATAAGAAATACACCATTTCCTATTTGAAAGCATGATGTCAGTAGAAACCAAGGTAAAGTTTGCAATTTTGGCATAAGGTTCATCATTTCTTGTAAGCAGAAAGTACACTTTGCGTTTTCTGCAACTGTACCAAAGGGAACTATTGCTTATGCCATATATATGCACAGCCACCTTACCATCCCAACGCTTCAAGCAAGGCTAGAATGGATGCTTCACTCACCAGCTAAGATTCTAACCATGGTACCCGTGCTCCAGTGTAACCAGTTGAAGATTATTCTTCTGTTTTCAAAAGAGGAAAGATGAATCAACAGATTTTTAAAAATTATAGTTTAAAAAAATTGCACAAGGGGAGGAACATTCTACGTTAATGCATCTTCATAAGGTTTGCCCTAGAATTGGGAGTTTTGAAAAAGTAGACTTTGCAGAATTCCCATTGGCCATTGCTAACCCAAGATATTTTGCTTCCTGAGAAGAAACGCCAGACAGTGCCTCTCGACATTCCATGTACGAAAAGCAATTACTTCGACAACTGAATTTCGCTTCCATAATGGCAACTGGACGCTATTCTTCATTTATTTATTTATTTATTTATTATTATATTTATACCCCGCTTATCTTCGCTTCGGAACTCTAAGCGGCTTACACTATGCAACAAGTGCCAATTAATACAATTCAGCAATAAAATAAAAAAAACAAGAGACATAAGACAAACAGTTAAAAGCTAATGCATCCAACAACAGTTAAAAGCTAATGCATCACACCTGATGACAGCCAACCATTCTTCACAGAGGGCCTTTGGGTGGGCCATATGACATAACCAGCTCCACCAACCCATGTCTTTCTACTTCTCCCTGCCTTGAGCATCTCTCAGCTGAGGTAGCTGCTAGAGATGGGACTTAGGGGTGAATGTTAATGGGCCGAAAACACTTAATTTCATTTTTTTAAAATTTATTTTTTGGGGATTCTAAGAGAAACTCTGAAATCTGATTGATCCAGGTATCCAAATGAAAGGATCACAAAATAGTAGATTAATATGGATATTAACTCTTTTGGGTTAGCTCCCTTTGGCCCATGAATGTATACCGAACAGCCTGCCCACTCTGCTCTTTCTCCCCCTTGAGTGAATGGCTGCTCAGCTGACAGCCCCCCTGTGCACCTCCAGGCCCCACCACTGGCCTCCTAGCCTGACAGCCGCTGCCATTCTGCCAGCCCTATGCTTTTCCCTCTCCTCTCCTGTCTTTGCCTCACTACTGTCCCCATCCCATGCCCCCGGCCTGTTGTTTCTTCTCCTTTTGCTTTGCTGCTTTCGCCAATTTTGCCACCCTTGCCTTGCCTCCTTGAATCGAGAAAATACAGACCAGAAAGAGGCGCCTCCTTTGATGGTAGGCAAACAACAAAGACAAATGAGGCAGACCCTCTTCAAGAAAAAAACTGAGCAGAAACAGAAATGAACATGTCCACTGTACACACCCCCTAATGGCCACACACCCCTGTCTAACGGTACAGCTGGCCTTGATTTTTTTTCATTCTGCACACACCTAGATTTCTATGGCTGTGGCTTTTGAAACTGAGGTGGGAATCACGGAGCATCCGAAGAGAGCACGGAGTCCCTAACCTCAGTAGGACACAACCACATGTACAAAGCCTTGAGTACCTTGGTGCTTGTGGAGGTGGTCTGAACCCAGCCATGAGGGGCTGAAAGATTGCCAGCGCCATCACTGTGCAGCCAAAATATGGATGAAAGCCAGCTTCCTGTACAAAAGACAATTTTGCTTACGAACAGGCTTTCAGCTACAACATCACTCATCATACCACGGCTGGGAATGGCCTCCTGAGAATTTAAGGAACCTGACTTCCCTGTGACTAGAAACCCAGGTTTGCCGTTACATTTTTCATACAATGTTTGGAATGAAAATAGCCCCCAAATTTAAAAAAAACCACAAGCAATGATAATGCTAAGAAACAATGTTAGATGGACTAGAGCAGTGATGACGAACCTATGGCACGGGTGCCAAAGGTGGCACACGGAGCCCTTTCTGTGGGCACCTGACATCGCCCCTTCATAGCCACCTGTATACAGGTTCAATTACTGTATTGGCACTTTGCAAAAAAATTAGTGGGTTTTGAATTGCAGTTTGGGCACTCGGTCTCTAAAAGGTTCACCATCACTGGACTAGAGAATACCGGAGATGTTTCTTTTCTAAAAATTAGGACCAACACAATACCTGAAGTAAGACAACACAGCTCAGACACCCACCCACCCCAATTCTTGTCCATTGAGCTACCTCAGACTGTTGTTTATACATTATATACAGTATATCTGGGATGGGCATTCAAGTACCACGATCCGCAGTCAGGTCAAACTTGAAAGTCATACTGGTCAACTCAATTTGCAACTTGGAATGCACCACCCCCTCTTCTCTGGGTGGTAGAGGGAGCTTGTTTTTCATAGGGGCTCAGACGTCGGTCTTCAGACTCAGGACTTGGTACCAAAGACTTGGACTTGAACTTGGACTCCGAGATTTGCCAACTTCCCTGATACAGTAGCATTGGCATTGACATTGACATCCTTCAGTCTCAAAAGACTATGGTATCATGCCTGGAGTAGAGATCCTAAAAACAACACCTAGTGTGACTAAATAGACAAATTCGGGAATGGCAGTCTCTACTGCACTGGGGGCAGATGTATTCTGTTTCTTGCCCGGTCCTTGAGTTTCATTCTTTCCGTGCCTGCCTCTTTTCCTCTGCCTGTTGGACAAATGCCTCTTCAAATTTATGTAGACCATGCTGTATCTCTTGCCTCCAGACAGTGCGATCGGAGGTCAGGGTTTCCCAACTGTTGAGGTCCATTCCCAAGGCCTTCAGGTCCCTCTTACAGATATCCTTATACCGCAGCTGTGGTCTCCCTCTGGGGTGCTTTCCCTGCATTAGTTCTCCATATAGAAGATCTTTTGGGATCCGACCGTCATCCATTCTCACAACGTGTCCAAGCCAGCGTAGGCGTCGCTGTTTCAATAAAGTGTACATGCTATGGATTCCAGCTCGATTTAGGACTATGCTATTTGGAACTTTGTCGTGCCAAGTAATGTTGAATATTTGCCTAAGACAGCGCATATGGAAGGTATTAAGCTTTCTTTCCTGTCGGGCATGGATGGTCCAAGACTCGCTGCAATACAAAAGTGTGCTCAGTACACAAGCTTTATAGGCCTGTATCTTTGTATGTTCTGTCAGCTTCTTATTGAGCCATACTCTCTTTGTTAGTCTGGAAAACATAGTTGCTGCTTTACCTATACGTTTATTCAGCTCAGACTCTAGTGAGAATGTATCTGAGATAGTTGAGCCAAGATACACAAAGTCATGGACAACTTCCAGTTCTTTTGCAGAAATTGTAATGCGAGGAGGAGAGTCCACATTCTGGCCCATTATTTGTGTTTTTTTTCAGGCTGATTTCTAGCCCAAAATCTTTGCAAGCTTTACTAAAATGGTCCATGAGTTGTTGGAGATCTTCGGCAGAGTGAGCAGTAATGGCGGCATCATCAGCGAAGAGGAGATCCCGCAAACACTTCACCTGTACCTTAGACTTTGCTCTCAATCTAGAGAGGTTGAAGAGTTTTCCATCTGATCTGGTCCGGAGATAGATACCCTCTGTTGAAGTTCCAAAAGCATACTTCAGCATGCTGAAGTTTACCTGATACAGTGGTACCTTGTATAAAGGAATTAATTCATTCCTAATGAAATTATGTTAAGCAAATTTTCCTTTATACACATTTCCCATAGGAATGCATTGAAAATGGAGTAATCCCATTTTTTGTGTTGTATGGATTTGCCCCATAGGCAATTCTGTTAAGCAATTTTTTCCTATCTCCGGAATAGTACAAATTTTATGTTATACAACAGGGGTTCTCAAAGTTTTCAAACAGCGGGCCGGTCCACCACCGCCCAGACATCACTGGGGGCCGGATCACAGTCCAAAAGCAGCTGCGGAGGTTGGCTTGCTCACAAAACAGGGGGTAGCTGGGGGGTTGCAATTGGTCCCAGGGGCCAGATTCAGGACCTTGGGGGGGCGCATCCGGCCCCGGGGCCTTAGGTTGAGGAACCCTGTTATACAAGCTATTTGTTATACAAGGGTCCACTGTATATATTTTCAGCCAAGCGTCGAAGTACATTGCCCCTCCCCCCGCGCCGCCTATCAGGGGGATTACGGACCCGATCCGACCCACAATAAGTGAAAATCCGCAATATGCAGATACAGCTTGGAGCCCTAGCTAGGGGCTCTTGTACTTATCCCCAGCTTGGCACTGCCCCAAACAGGCCTGTGAGGGCCTTCCCGGGCCTTCTGGAGGCCCCAAAAGAGCCTCCCTGTGAACTAAATGTCACTTCCGGTAAACTGGAAGTGATTTCTGGGTTGCCGAAAATCATTTCTGAGGCCTCCAACAGGCCTAGAAAGGCAATCTGGAAGTCACTTCCGTTTCGCAGGGAGGCCCTTTGGGGGCCTCCAGTAGGCCCAGGAATGCCCTTGCAGGCCCATTCAGGGCAGTGCCAGTCCTGGGGTAAGTACGGGAGGCCTGAAACAGGCCTTTTCCCCCTAACCGCAGGGGGCCTTTTTCATATACTGAAGTCCCACAATATAGCGGGACCACACTATATGAACTGCGAAAGGGCTGGGGACTACTGTACTAGCAGTGAAAAACAACAGCATACTAAGAATGTGCTGAAAAACCTGCTGTTAGAGAAAACCTGCAACTATCCTGATTCCTCTAACCTCCATCATATTAAACTGTTCACATTCAACACTTTTGCCGAATACCCTGAGCAATCAATGAGCTGAGATAGATTACAGCGTAGCACATGTCCCCTTATCACGTTAGCAATAAAGAATTTCTCTGCAAGATATAAAGTCTTCTTCCATACACATCCAGGAATCGCAGCTCACTTCAAAATTTCCTTCATAAAGCTCCAGTTTGAACTTTGCTTCCTCGTACCAGAATTATAGCTGTGTTTCTAAGCAAGATACTGTAGTTATATAAGCACAAAACAGTAGGTGTCATTGCATAATTGAACGTCTTTTGCTGAAAGATTTCTTCTAGGCGGGGAAAGGGGGCATTCCTGTAAAATTTCTAAGAGATCATAAGCACAAGCGGTGTGACTTACTTCACTCCATCCTCCACGGTACAAAAAAGGAAGAACGAAAGATGCACTTGTAAGTAACACGGTCACCAGCATTAGCCCACGATGGACCTGTGGTTGGAGGAACATTAGAAACAGGTCACATTAATAGAAGGCTCAAACGGGTCTGATCTATCCAAGCGGGCACCAAAATAACAAAACAGTATTTGTACTTTGTACTATTCCACTGGGTGAGTGGGACACAGAATCCATATTTGCCCCAGGTGACACAGACCCAAGTTGTGGGCCTGGGTTGGAAAACAAGGGAAGGTTACAGGTAGAAGACATCCCTTGGGCCACCACCCATAGAACTCCTTGTATGAAGTAGACAGACAGTGCAACAAAAGCCTTGCCTAGAAGTATCCCTTGTCCTACAGGCCAACTACCATGCCTTTTTTAATTTTATTGTTCCCACCTGAAACCAGATCTCCTCCCCAAACAGCAACAAGTGGGGCCAGACAGGCTTGAAGAATCGGGCCACGATCACACCGATGCTCACTGTGGTCATCCATGCAACAAACATTAAAGCACCTGAAAGGGGGGGTAACAAGACACTTGCTGCCAATGGTGTTTTGTTGAGTTACAGCGCCAAGCAGACATCGCAATGAAAGCAGGACAAAGTCTCACAGCTCGCATGTTGAAAGAAGAACAAGCAAATAGGCTTAGGGGCAAGTGTGTTTTCCTTATTTTCCCCAACACTAGCCGGGAAAATTGGATGCAGAGATTGCATAGCTTGACCCGGAAGTAGAGATGGGCACGACTCAAAAAAATAATTTTTCATTTGTCGTTTGTCGTTTTGGGGTCCGTTTCGGTTCGTTTTCGTTTTTCGGGGGGTGCGCATTTTTTGTTTTCGTTTTCGTTACGAAACAAAACAAAAAAACAAAACAAAAACAAAAAAAATTCGTTTTCGTTAGCATTCTTTTCGTTGGAATGTGTCTGCCATAACGAAAACGAAAAACAGGGCAAAATTTTTCGTTTCGTTTTCGTTTTCGTTTTGTTTTCTGGAAATTTTTCGTTTTCGTTTTCGTTGCATAACGGTAACGAAAAACAAAAATGAAAATTTCGCTGAGTCGTGCCCATCTCTACCCGGAAGCACTCTCTCAATTGGCACACACCCCTTCATCTGAGAGCAGGGATGTGCACAAGAAACCCAGATACCTGGAGTAGCAAATGGAGGATGTTAGCCATAATACAGGGTGGGCATCATGCAGCCTATGGGCCCAAATGTGTCCCTGCAGCAAACCTTGGTGGGTCAAGAGGGGTTTTTTAAAGGGGTTGTTGTATATTGCTGTTTTTCTTCAGCTTTGAGCCTTGCTTTTTATTTCATAAGATATTTAACTCTTGTTTAAATATTCAATTAATTTATTATTTTGAGCTTTTCGCTTTGTTTCGCTTAAACAATAAGCCACCTTGGATCTTCTAAGAGAAAGGAAGCATATAAATATTTTAAGTAAATAAATAAACAAGCTTTAATCCTCGTCCCCCACAAAAAACTAACTGTCTTATGGAAGAGGGCAATTTTCTATAAGCCCTCCCACACCTCTAGAGGCTCTTTTTCATATGTTGAATTTACACACAGCCCCTCTTTCCATTTTAAAAAGTTTTAAGAAAATATTTGGGGCATACGCGGAGGCAATCCTCAAAGCTGCATTTGTGACATCTGCATTGTCCACAGATGTCTCAGAATTGCCCTTCCTGGCTATAAGGTATTTCTGCCAGTATATTTCTCCTCACTATCTCCACCCCATTGCCTAAGCCAAGTTCTCGTCTGGTCTAGGGTATTCTTCTGCTTGGAACAAAGAACGGTGTGATGCCTTGCCATCATTCCAGGTGTGGAGGCAGGTAGACAGGTAGTCCAGTCTTATGGCAAAGCAGGCAATGAGGTAAGTTCCTCCACTAAAATCATGGGAAGTTAAATTTTTAAAGCTGATTTACCACAGTATTTGAAGAGTTACCTATTGCCATTCCTCCTTAAAATGATGGGGGGGGAAATAACCCACCGTGCTTCTTGTTTTGCTCTTAATTGTTATTTTATTTTATTATTATTCTTTAAATAATGTATTAGGTTTGGTAACTCAATGGAATAAAACTTGAAAAATTCCCACCAATATACACTGTAATGCCTTAAAGAATAACTGGTAAAATGTACTAGGTAAAAGGTGTGCTAGTCATGTCCGACTCTAGTGAAGGTGCTCATCTCTGTATTTAAGCCAAATAGCCAGTGTTGTGCAAGTCCATGGCCACGTAGCCAGCATGGATGCAAGGAAACACTGTTTCACCTTTCTGCTTTTTACGGCAGTACCTATCTATCTATTTGTATTTACATGCTTCCCAACTGCTAGGTTGGCAGGAGCCAAGGTTATCAGCGGGAGCTCGCTCTGCTGCGTGGCACCCAGGTTTCGAACCGCTGAGCTGCTGACATTGCAGCCAACAGTTTTCGGAGCCTTAGTCCACCGAGTCACCACGCCCCAATTACTGAATAACTTCACAGTAAATTTGAAAGTAAGTGGAAAATCTTACTGGTTACCCCATAAACTGATATCAAGCCCATTCCTTGAGTTATTTTTCTTTTGATATGCAGTTTTTTAATCAGTCATTTCTTTCAGAACCTGTGCTGCCTTATTCCCCTCTGTAAATGGTGGTTCTACAATCGATTCTACCTCCTTTCCAAGGCAATCTGTCCTATTGCTGGCCATCCATGATCACTCAGTGCATCACATGGCAGCCAGCCAGAAAAGGGTGGGAAAGGCCTGTATGACTGCTCTTAGCGCACCATTTCCCTCAACAGGATTTTGGTCCAAGTCATTAAACTTGCCATGGATCTTGATGAGGAACGGGGAGCGGGATCCTCCAATATCCTTGGGTGGCCCTGTGACATTCTGCTTGCCATTTGTAATCAGGGGCTGCCGGGTGTGTTTGTGGATTCCACCTCCTATGCAAGGAAACACAAACAAAAACAGCTGCTTATGACAGGTAGAGAAAGAATGGATCGCCATCTGCACTCAGCCACCATCTTGGGAGCAAGGCGTCCTTCTTCACAGGGGACCAGATTCTTCACATGAGAACAGTGGTTCCCAACCTGGGGGTCGGGACCCCTTTGGGGGTTGAATAACCATTTCACAGGGGGGTCATCATGAGCCAGTGAAGAAAAAGGCACAAATGGCTTGGGTCTGGAGGGGGAGGGGGAGGAAGGGGGTAAGAGTGAGTTACAGCTTGATAGGTTGGAGGGGATGTCAGTCAATGGCACCAGAGGCTGCAATTGGCTGAGGGTGCCTGTAGAGGGCAGTTCTCTATGGCACCTCCAGCAGTGGCCTGCCAAAGGGGGCTTGTGGCCTCTTCCAAGCAGGGCAAGGGGGTCACCACAACATGAACAACTGTAGTAAAAGGCCATGGCATTGAGAAGGTTGGGAACCAATGCACTAGAAGGACCCCTCTATATCTAGCTAAGATTAGAGTAACAGTAGCCCTACAAAAGCAAGGCACAGTTCATGGGCTGGAACAATAGGGCACTGTTGTGGGGGTTTTTTCGTTTGCTTCTTCTTTTCTTTGGGGTTTATTTTTTTTTTTTTTGCCTCAGAATAATTAAGACTTTCTGGGACAAGGGTTCAAAAGCAAATGAGACCAGTCACTAGGCTTTTAGCTAATGGCCTGGTAGGAGGACAAGTTCTTACTGTTGGCAATCATCTTTAACATGAACAATATGGACTGTCTAAACACTGGTGTTTCATTTCAGCTAGCATTATGCACACAAAGGAAGAAGGATGGGGCAGAGGCAGAGAAAATGAGGTACGCCAGCTACGTAAAGAGCTACCATTCCAAATGTCTGATGGGAGAAACTAAAGAGGTTAGTTGGATTCCTTGAACAATGGGAAGGAGAGAGAGAGAGAGAGAGAGAGAGAGAGAGACTAACTTGAAGCATGTTGAAAAAAATCCTATCAGTCTCCCCATTAAAGTGAATTATAAAACGACAAGTACTTTTTCTTTTCAAAGCTCATAATTGCCAATGGGAAAACAGCTGTGAATGCTTGGAGAACAAAAAGAAAACCACCCACAAATATGAAATAAGTTTAGTTAATCTCAAGCAGGGTAGGAGAACCTTCGGGCCTCCAGATGTAATGGACGACAACTCCCACAGTCCTTTATCATTGGCAAAATAGGCTCGGGATTCTGGGAGTTGCAATCCAAAACATCTAGAGGGCCAAAGGTTTCCCTCCCATGATCTAAAAAATACCACTGTGGGTTTAAGCACCCAGTTCATTCATAATAGCCAACTTGGGAATTCTGTAAGCAGATCGTGGAAGTTCAAACATCATCCTCCATCTGTCCAAAGGTAGGCAGGACTTCCATGTTATTTAAGGTTTACACATATTGAGGTGGGTGGGGGGACCATAAGTAGTAGGGAAAGGGGTGCACCTGTCAAACACCCATCAAACTCCGGAAGTCCCGCCCCTTACCGGAAGTCCCGCCCCCTAACGGAAGTCCCTACCTTCCCCCCGCCCCCTAACCCGGAACCGGAACTTACCTGGGCCCTTTGACCTGGAAGTGACGTCCTCTTCCGCCTGACCCGGATGGGGAGCCTTGCCCCCTCCCCCCGACACGTCACGGGGTCCCCCTAACCTGCCCCAGGCATGCCCTGGCATGCCTGCCCCTAGGGCGCTGCCGCTGCCTATGTGTTGCCTGGGCCTGTCTTGCTGCGTGTGCGCATGCCTGAGAGGTCTTATAAGAAGAGGGGAGTGTTCTGCGGTACCCACCGCCGCCTTTTCCGCTGTCCCTGAAACCGACTGGCCCATGGTCCCCGCCGTCCCGTTTATGTGGAGAAAGATGGCGTCTTCAAGCAAGACCGGTTTTTCCTCCAGCTTGCCAAAGGACACCCCGGACTCACCTCCGAAAGCAGAGAGCGTGGACTCCCCTCCGAAGCCCGAGAGCCCTGACTCCCCGCCGAAGCCTGAGAGCCCGGAATCCCCGCCAAAGCCCGAGAGCCCGGAATCCCCACCAAAAACCTGGGCCAAAAAGCCACCCATGCCTACCCTTCAACCTGAGGAGCCCCTGTTTTGGTCCGATTCAGATGAGGGTTATGACCGTGGAAGTCCGCCACGAAAGAGACGGGCCTTAAGGCGTTATGTTAGCTCAGAATCTGACAGCGACCTCGCAACCAGCTCTAACAAGGACAATGCTGCCCCCGAGTCAGAAGAATCTTCAAACACGGTAAGGAGTTGGTTGGTGGTGTTATAGAGGTTTGGAGCGTGTGTTAGGCCTTTCATTACTTTCTAGCATGCTTTGCTAATTAATTTTTATTTGCTATTTGCAGGAAATGCCCCATAAAACATTGAGCAGATTGCTCCATATAGACCTGCCAGAAATTAAGCAAAGAAAGAAGCAATATATGAAGAACATTGTGCATACAACAGTAGCTGTGATTATTAAATATTATATATCAGCATATCAGAAAAAAAACTGTGATGGCTGTCAAAATCAGCTGGAAAACCAGGAAGCGCACTCGTGTATAACATCAACCGCTGCGTCCATATCAAGACTGCTTCGTTCTCTTTGTGACAAAATATGTTACAAGACGGTCATCCATACCGTCATCTTAATTGCATATTGTTGCAATAGTCTGATACTGACATCTGAAAATATTAATGAGATATTGACGCTTGTATCTAAAATTTCCAAGGCAGAAAAACCATATTCATGCCTCAAAAAAATGTTAAGACAGACTGACCCCTTGCTATTTCAAAATATTTACTCAGTGGTCACTGCTAGAAATGTCAGTGAGTATATTAAATAAAATACTCTTACACACGTTATTTTCTTTCTTTTTTATTGCAATGCTTTTAAAAAGTTAGCCATGCGGGTTCTTTGACAAGCTCTCTGGATGGTGTCGACGGGGAGGATTCCACATGCAGCCAGGCCGGTCTCTTGAATTTTTTCTTGCGTGCAGCATCAGGCCCAGGAATAGTCGGGTGTTTAGAGGTCTCTGATTGTAGTGGGCTGACTTTCAGGGATTCTAACTGCTCTCTAACAGATGAATTACCCACAACAGAGGTGGGGACATTTAGTTCTGCCAATGCTTTAAGAAATACATCCCAGCCTTTTGGGCGCTTCTTCTCAGAAATAATATTAGATTGGGTGGCACCTTTAATCAGGTCGAGAATGTGAGAGCCTGGTAAGGCGTTTCCGTGGTACACAAAGGTGCCTCGGTGGTCCCAGCTAGAAATATCCTGATGCTGCTTTATCTTGTTCAGCAAAATTTCAGCATTTTTCTTAAACCTTTTGGGGATCCCTTCTAAAACTTCTGGAACAATTGTATCACTCTCAGGCTGTGGGGCTGTGGAGGGAACAGCTTGTGAGGATGGGGGTTGGGGTGGTGCAGACATTTTTTCCACATCATCATCTTGTTTGTTTAGTGCTAAGTAGCGCTGTAGAACCCCTGTGTAGAGTTTTATTTTTTCATACTCTGACAGGTCAGCCCTTAAGAGAATTTCCCTCATCTCGCTGTCAAGACGTCTCATGGCTGTGGTTCTAATATTTTCTGGGGCACCCCGAAGCTCATCTATTTGCGCACTGGGCACAAGATACAACTTTTCAGCATATTCCATTACTTGTTAGTTAAAAGACCCGTTATTAGGGGGACCGCAATACTTAGCAGGGGACCCAGAAAACCTCCGTTTTGCTTGACAATGTATTTTCTCTTTTTCAGGGAGAGCCTCTTGTTACCCAGATTTTTAATCAGAGCACGTTTTTTCCTTAAGACCCCCACCTGCTTGGGTGTTAGGGCTAGATTACCCTTTAAAGTATTCAGAGCAATTTCTGAAATGGCTGTTACCAAATCATCTGAGGCACTGCATAAAATGGCTTTTCTCTGGCGCAGGGGCGCCTTAATAAGGATTTTTAAGAGTGGGAGATTTCGCCGTATACATGCTGACATGTTGGTGGGGAGAGGCACTGTGACCAATAATTAAAAAAGAATCATCGGGCACCCTTTTTGTTCTTTTTCACTGTATACACAGCAGGCCAGTCAGGTGGGAATAGACCCGTTCTCAGTCTGCAAGACTCAGGGGTATTTGGGTTTAAATCCACCAACAGATAGCCATGGGGTTTTTTGGTTGCATCTGCAAAAGCCTCCATGAAAAACGGAACATTTTGGGGGTACATTTGCCGTGCTAAAGTGGCAATTTGTAATTTATCTCTGGGGTTTTTAAAAAGCACCATATATTTAGCATTTAAGCTGATGGTTCTGTTGCTTTTACCACGGCAGAAAATATTCTGTGTAAGAAAAAATACACTCACATTTCTGTGATGCACATACTGCGTGAAGAGCTTTTCAACCTCCTTATTATCAGCAGCACAATTCATCAAATCGTCTATAATTAAGAAGTTTATTTTATCAGTGGGTAACAAGACATTATCAGCAAAGTTTTCAGGTAATCCTTCTACAAACTTAATAAAGGAATATTTACACATTAGGTCTTTATACAGAGGCTGCCAGCAACTGTAACACCATACAACATTCTCAGGCATTTCAGAAAATACATAACGCGCATTCTCCAACATGTTTTTTACAAAGAAGGTTTTCCCACAACCACTGGGTCCTGCCAGAATGGCTGAAAAAGGATGGTTCCACAGAGTGCTCCTCTTAGTATCCATAAGGGACTGTTTTAAATCCGTCTGTAATCACTCTTTTGTCATACACTACTTTTTGTGTTTTTCTTAAAGTTTTAGTGTGGATGAGCCACTGACGTTTATCTCTCACAATGCCCGGCTGTTCTATAACTATTTCACGTGGTGGGGTATCTTTCTTGTCTGAAACATAGCTAAACACGAGATCTTGAAGAGTGTCAAAATTAATTTTCTCACTGTTTGCCACATTCAGTGTGATCCCCTTGACTTTCACACAGGCACTGCCCCCCGACAATGTGTAAGCGTAGCTCTTAGGGCCTGTTGAAACAAAACGAGTAATGTGCTCCCCCTCTGGTATCTCACTGGTTAAATCACCCAGATAATCCCCCAGAGGGGGGTTCCAATCGCCCTCCCTGTGAACAAAAATAACAGAGTCTGTATCATGGTACAGGACCCTGTCCTGGAGCCGGTCCAACAGTTTATAAAGTTCCAAACGGGCATAGGCCGTTGTGAAACAGGCTATGAGGGGATTTTTCATACCTGATGTTATCATTCTGTCTGCATTATGTTTCCAGGTTACACAGGCCACATCATCACCAAGAAACTCACACATGGAAACTGAAAATGTTTCTGAGAACAAGAGATTGAAAAACCTGTCTGGATCCCTTACTACCTCTGTGTTAGGAAGATTTGTCCTCTGGCCAAATTTTCCCCACAGAGAGTTTAAAAACAGCTTAGCAATCTGCCTCTTTGCAGGATTCGGCTCTATTTTTTTGCGTCGTAGCAGCACCCCCTCTTTTTCGAGGTAGTCTGCTATATACTTATCTTTATCAGATTCTGTGACACACCAGTGGGGAAAACCTGACGCTTCCTGTTTCTGCCGCAAGTGTGTTTTCATATAATCTGAAAACAATTCACCCGATCTCTGATAAAAATGCCACACTTCAAAGATTTTTCCAACCCTGTACCCCTTTTCTATCGCAACATTCAGCTCAACACTGCACCAGGTCCCTGTTAAAGCCCGCTCATCATCTGAATGATTGCATGGTTCTAGCTGGCGGAGTTCTGCACATGTAGAGCACAGCACGAACATGAGTTTTCCACCTACCCTTGACGGTAACACTGGGAAGAAGAGACCTCTTGGGGGGTAAACTTTGGCCTTTATCAACCCAAAGTATTCTGTAGGAGAATCAAAGTTCTCATGAATTATCTCTGGATGGCCAATGGGGTATTCCCGGTTTTTTTGTACATGGGGATAAAGTGACGTGAAATCATAATAACGAATCTCCTCCCCCCTCGCCGGCTTGTAGTACAAACACACAGCATTAGTACGGCCGCCAAAGAGGGCATCCCTCAGTTCTAAAGGCTCAGGAAGCTGTGCGGTGGCAAGGAAGTTTTGGACTTCTTTGTCAGTTTTTATCATGTTTTTCCACTCATGCTCCCAAATCGATCTTACTTCATAACCCATGCTTTTCAGGACAGCTGTCCGCGCCTCAGTAGCATTATGAAGCTGTCCGTAAGTTTTACCAATCAAGGGGTTCCAGTCCTCAGCAGGATAACAGAGGGGGCACCCGTGATAAAAACAACCCAGAAATTCCAGACAGAGTGGCTGACCATTTACTACAGCATAGCCATCCACAAAATATTGACCCACCTGAACCTCACCACCATTTAAGGCGTGCTGAATCTCTAGGTTTTCTTTATGTTTAAGGTACAGCAACCATTGGATGGCAGGTGTTGAGTACCTTTTGACCTGATGGTGATAATTATCTGCAGGTGGTATTGCTATGGAACCTTCAGGCATAAATTTGAACCTGTACATGGCTAGGCTCACACTGGCCAGAGTTAGATATTGGAGGGGATCTATGGCATAATATTCAGTTTCCTTTTTTTTCACAATCTTTTTTAAGGTCAGCGTCATGATTTCATGGCGATATTTTGTACAGGCCTGCACCAGGATACGTACATCTTGTTTGCAGTAATGTGCTAACTCTTTTTGCATGTTGAATGTTTGCATTTTATTCTCTTCATACCATTCTAAAAAAGCTTTCTGCTCAGCAGGCATCATGTGTTGTACCCCATAGTCTTCTGGCGGGGGCAAAGGCCCTACATAATTACTATTTTCAGGCCTGTTAAAATAGTGTGGGAAATATCCTTTGCACCCCGAAAACCCCATAGCTTTCGGGAGCTTAGCGAGACTCATGGGCAAATGGCTGAGTGAATCCATGAATTTTAGGCCTAGGCCTTTAACGGTAACACAGAGGAGTTTCCCACCTTGCGCTACGATATCTACATCTAGCTTCTCTTTAACCAGCTGGTTGAGCATGAAATAACAGTCATAACCTTTTGAATTATGGGCTATGAAAGTAGTGCCACTAAAACGTTTATCTTTAGTGAATGTCAATATAAAATCTGCTATGCATGACTCGCCTTTGAACTCCCAAGTCCGACCATAAGGCCAACGTCTCACCTTTTTCTTAGCACGCCTTACGCCATGGATCTCCTCCTCCTCCTCCGCCTCCTCCACTTCCTCATCCGTCTCTATCTCCTCCACCTCACCAGTAGCAGCATTTTTTTTAGGGGGCACATTTGTTTCATCCTGAAAATATTCCACAGTTTCCCCACCAAAAGCCTCAGCATAGCAGTAATTAGCTACATGGACCCCTGTGTCTTGTTGTGCCTCGATGTCATAAAATATATATTGCGTTGAAATTTCAGGGTATTTAACAGGCTGCATAATGCATAGATGTTTTTCCTCACCCTCTTCTAAGATACCCCAACATATGTTGCATTGACGCCCTCGGCAACTGGATGTGCTATGACCATACTTTTGATAATGCCTACACTGCTTACAATATATTTTAAGCACGCAGGGAACTTTACCTTCTGAGGCCAGTTTGTCATGAGCTTTTAAACAGGCAGCTGACTGGCAGAGCAGTTTGCAACAACCACATCTCTGCTGTTCATCTATTTTAGGGGTACAATCCTCTTTCAAACACATCCTACAGAAAAATAGACAGCGGTGTGTGTGCTGATAGAGAGTGTTACAATAGGAGCAGTAATTTTTGGAACCAAAAAGCCCCTTTACATTAATAACACCATAATAATGACTATCATACAGGAAGAGGGTATGTGTTTGTGCATAGCGCTGAGTCCCCGTCTTAAATAAGCCCCATCCATCCTTATTATAAAGAGCAATCTGGATATTCCTCTCTAGGTGGTTTTCAAAATGCCCAATGTCATTCAAAGACACCTGTTTCTGCTCAGGCCAACCAACCTCCTGACAGAGTTGTTTAGCAGCCTGCACCAGCTCAGAGTCTGTAGGTATTGTGCCACAATCAGCATGAGCTATGACGGCTGACAAACTTCCTGCGAAACAGAGCATGCCATCCACACTCTTAAAATCTACCAAATGTTTCCTCTTTTTAGCAATAATGTTACTGTATGGTATAGTTTTTAAGCGCCTGTTTGGCCTACCACCCCCTCTTGGCGGTTTACAAATTGTAACAACAAGACGTAATGCACCCTCTGTACAAAGTTCCATGTTGCTCTGTAACAAATTACTCATATTTGTTAGGAACGCCTCGGGGTCCAAGGCTTCTTTTGACTGCTTTACTGAATATAATGCATCTCTCATGTTACCTCCTTCAAGCCGCATCTGAACAAAATCGTCAGGGTCAATGTTCTGATTGATATCATTAAGCACCTGCTGTATTGCATTATAAAGCGCTGTCATTGCGTCAGCATAGGAGCCAATATGCTCCAGATTAACAAACCGGAAAATAATACCCCTACGCATAGCATTATACTGTTCTTGCACCCAGGTCCATGTTCTCAAAATTTCAGCATAAACAGGGGGAGCTTGCTGACCAGAGGATGCATTGTCATTTACAGATTCCGGAGATTCACCATCCTCTAGCTCTGGTTGTTGTGCGCCCTCTAGAGAATAGGGGTGTGAAGGTTCCCCCACATTTACCTCTGGGTGCTGTGAGGTGTCTAGAGAACAGGGTTGTGAACGTTCACCAGCCTCTGTGTGCTGTGAGGACTCTAGAGAACAGGGCTGTGATGATTCACAAACATTAACCCCTGATGTCTGTGAGTGCTCTTCGATACTGTGTGTTTGTATAGCTATAGGTGTTTCAACATCAGCCACCTCAAGGGGGTGTGAGGTCTCTAGAGAACAGGGTTGTTGTGCAATTGTGGGGTTATGGCGTGTAGCAGGCCTGCCATGCTTTTTGCGGTGTGAAAGAAATTTTTTAGCATTTCTCACCAGTTTGCTAGCTACAACCCTACAAGACTGACCCCCTCTGGTCATGACTTTTTTCTTTTTAAGAGGTCTTTTCTTAAAATACCCGTATCCCCGTCCTCTTTGATAATACATGCATTCAGATTCAACACAATAACATTCCATGGATTTAATAGTATCACTATCTAACATGTCTGACATTCGATCCTCAAGATTTCTAGCATAATTCACAAGCTCCATGAGAGAGTATGTGCTGTATTTAACAAAACCAAGCATACTTTCTAAAACCTTATAATGGTTTTTGGGTCTTGTTGATTCAGTGTCCTGTCTGCTGTTAGCTGAGTCAAATGGCGCAACCATCGTAGACCGTCCTGGAAGGTTGCCCCTTTCATCAGGGCTGTCCTGTATTGATGGCTCAGGAAAATGGGATTTGTATGCCCTTTTAGATGACGGTTCTTTTAGGCTTCCTAAAATAAATGATAAGACAGCTATAATCAATATCTCTAGTTTTCTCAAACCACTAATTGCTTCTGAGACTCTTTACACACACACACTCACCTGAACTTTTCCGTTTCATGCTGCCTGGGTTTTCCCCCACAGGTTGAAGATGAGCAGATTCATTGTTGTCTGAAATATAACAAATGAAATTTATTGTTGCAGTCTGAAGTATAACAAAAGGATTTTGAGCCCCCCCCCCTTGTGCTGATTGCCAAAGCAGAATTCATAAGGATGGGGGCCTACAAACCTTTGGAGCACATGGGCACGGCCTGAGCTGATGGCATTTTGGAGGCCAGCTGATGG
>JAHTLZ010000129.1:22483479-22495471 GCA_023846285.1 Phrynocephalus versicolor
AGAGAGAGAGAGAGAGAGAGAGAGAGAGAGAGAGAGAGAGAGAGAGACTGAGAGTGAGAGACTGAGAGTGTCCCATTATAAATTTGAGGTTGTACAGGAAACTTCTGAACATTTAATTTTTAGAATAGCTACTTGTGGGTTTGGAGCCACCAAAAACATTTCAGGCATGAGTTAAAGACATACTTTTTATGCATCTGTGTTTGTTCCCAAAACTTTTGGAGATTGATATGCATCTCCTTTCTCCTGCTTTGGTTTCAGTTACCTTGTCTGGGCCTCCCTTTGAAGGCTTTTTCCTACAAGCCCGAGATGCTGAGAATTTGGAGGGGGCTGCCATTGGCTCATTTGTACTTGCTGACAAGAAAAGATCACAGCTCCTCACCTGTGGACGTGTCAAGGTAAGGTGGTTACAAAGTCGGCAGCTCAGCGGTTCGAATCCTGGGTGCCATGCAGCGGAGTAAGCTCCCACTGATAACCCCAGCTCCTGCCAATCTAGCAGTTCGAAAGCATGTAAAATGCAAGTAGATAAATAGGTACCACCATAAAAAGCGGGAAGGTAAAACGGTGTTTCCTTTCAGCCATGCCGATCACATGCCCACGGACTTGCACAACACTGGCTCTTTGGCCACGAATAGCATGCATGTGCGGGGGGGGACCTTATATATAAAAATGCGTATAAAGCATTGGTGCAATAAGATAGTGTAAAATAAAATTTAAAAAATCCATAAGTATATTGGTTTTTAATAAATGCTCTCTATGTAAAAGTCCATAGAAGCTTGATTGAGGATTTAAGACTAGCTTTTTAGGCAATGTGATTTAGAGCAAGTATTAAGACTCCCCCTGCTGGTGTGTGTGGGTAAAAGTGATGAATTAAGCCTTTCATGGGTGTGAAAAAAGTTATCAAATGGCTCAAATTGTAATACAGTGGACCCTCGTATAACGGAGGGTCCATATAACGAAAAATCCGTACAACGGAAAAAAATCTGCCCCCCCTCTCCCCCAGATTTTGGGGGGGGGCAGATTTTTTTTCCATTGTAGGGATTTTTCGCCACCTTCGTCCACCATCGGCGGGGGGGGAGGACGCAGGGGCGGGAGGGCACTGGGCAAGGCGAGGCGCGGGATGAGGAGCCCCGCTTGGGCTCCTGAGGCGAGCAGGGAGAGAGAGAGAGAGAGAGAGAAAGCAAGAAACAGAAGAGAGGAGCCGCTCGGCCGGCCGCTTGCTCGCCCGGTCGCCCCCGGCGCCACTCTGGACCGCCTTCCCTTCCCGCCCGCCTGCTTTGCCTGCTGCCTTTTTCCCCGCTCAGAGAGCTCCGCTGCCGACGCCGAAGCAGAAGCTGAAGCCGCCGCCTCGGCCGGCCCGCCCGCCCCTTCTCATGGTGCCCCTCTTCTCTCTCTCTCTCTCTCTCTCTCTCTCTCTCTCTCACCTCTCCCGGGACCCGGCAGGGCGCAACCGCGGCGGCGGAGCTGTCTGAGGGGGGAAAAA
This sequence comes from Phrynocephalus versicolor, assembly GCA_023846285.1. NCBI lineage: Eukaryota > Metazoa > Chordata > Lepidosauria > Squamata > Agamidae > Phrynocephalus > Phrynocephalus versicolor. Next base: position 22,484,960 of record JAHTLZ010000129.1, read on the forward strand.
GGCAGCAGGCAAAGCAGGCGGGCGGGAAGGGAAGGCGGTCCAGAGTGGCGCCGGGGGCGACCGGGCGAGCAAGCGGCCGGCCGAGCGGCTCCTCTCTTCTGTTTCTTGCTTTCTCTCTCTCTCTCTCTCTCCCTGCTCGCCTCAGGAGCCCAAGCGGGGCTCCTCATCCCGCGCTTCGCCTTGCCCAGTGCCCGCCCGGCAGCGCTGGTCCCAACATGGACGAAGAAGGCGGCGGCGGCGGCGAGAGCGGTGAGTGGCGGCGGAGAGGCGGGAACGGACCGGCGGGGCCTTTTGGAGCGCCGCCGCCGCCCGTGTGCGTGTGCGTGTGCGTGTGTGTGTGTGTGTGTGTGAGGTGGCTGGCGGGGCCTTTAGGAATGCATTGGAACGGATTAAATCCACTTCCAATGCATTCCTATGGGAAATGATAATTTGCTTAACGAAAAAATTGCATAACGTAATTTAATTGGGAACCAATTAATTACGTTATGCAAGGTACCACTGTACTGTACAATGTGAGATTAGAGGTTCTTGTGGTTTTGTTTTTGCCCTTCTGTTTGCTTGTACAGCTTTGCTGTGCAGTACTAACAAGTGGCTTCTGTATGTTACAGAACTCAGCTGTCAGCCACACAAGTAAATCTAAGAAAACCTATATGAATACCTATTGGATTGCTCCACGAGACTCACCCAAGAGCATACAGTTTGTGTAAGTACATTGGAGGTACATAGGTAAGTATTTTCTGTTGTCAAAGTCAAAGGTAGCCGTGTGAGGCTATTAACATTAACATAGCCAAAATGTGAAATAAAAATAAATATGGTTTATAATGAACAGATTTATTTTCATTGAGTTTCTTTGGGAAGGCGCCTACTTCCTTAGATTCTTGGAGAGAAATGTTTAGCCATAGGGTTACATGGGGTATACACTGCACTTATTAGTTAATAAAGCATGGTATACATTGTGGAGGTGAGGATTAGTGAAAATAGATACAGGCACAGAAAAGGAAGTATCAAAATGATAGTGGCATTATTAACATGGGTAATGAATGCTGAGAGTACTGACTACATTAAGAAATTGGCCAGGAAGGATGTTTTTATTTTTATTATTATTATTACAGTAGGACCCCTGTATCAGCAGGCAATCGGTTCTGGGCCACCCCGCAAATAATGAAATCTGAGGGTAAGAGTGAATGGTCTTATCTGAAGGTGACAGTGGTGGCAAGGGGCAGTGAGTGCTCCTGTATTATTGGAGTAAAGAATAGGTATTAGAGGTCTGTTGTTAAGTGCCATCAGGTTGATTTAGATTTATAAAATCCTACTGCATTAATGACCTCCAAAAGATCTTATGGTTGACAGTTCACGAGCCATGTATAGTTTTAGTGCAAGTATTTAAAACATGGCTTTCATCTTTTCTTTAGGGTTACAGTTGTAGAAAAATACAGCATCTTTTGGGTTAAAATTCCTGGTCCTGTCATTTCCCAGCCTGATGCACCTGTCTCGACGACAACCATGGCTGCAAATGCAACCCTTCCTTTACCTCTAACTCAATTGGTAAGTTTTCCTGGGCTCTAAGCAGTTGTTTAGGGCCTTAATCTAATGAGAAAACCCTACCCAAGATGGCAGTCTGAGAATCGTTTGGGATCTAGCCACACATTAAATTCCTTTGCAACCTATACATTTCATTGGAAAACATTTAAGACTCGTACTAAAGTCTACCCCCAACTGCCTATTCAGTAACAATACAGTTATACATGCATTTGCCCAGCCTCTCTGCATTTAGCTGGAAAGATGTAGAGAGATGAGAGCTGTGCTATCCTTAAACAAGAAAATCCCTATGGATCCTCCCTCCGCCTTTAAACTTAATGGGGTTTGTGTCATTATCTAGAAGGGTTTAGGGTGATTCAAAAAGCCTTTAATTATGTTCCTCTTAATGTAACAGTTTGAACAATCGACAATTAAGTGTCTGACTAAGAGAAAAGGGGAATTGTTACACGCATCCAAAATTATAGACTTCCAGAATTGTGCTATGAAGCACCTCTTTTGTATAGGATGGTGGATCTGAAGCTTGCGGCTTGATAATAACTAGGAAAAAAGGAACTATAATTGGTGGGTAGAAAATAATGGGTGTGAAGAATGTGTTTTCTATTAAATCTGCTACTGTGCTTGCTGGCATCGTGAAAATACATCATTTTTTTCCACCAGTGATTCACGAAGTAAAATAACCTACCTTCTTGTCTCCTTAGTTCAATGCTTCAGAATGTGGGACTAGCAAGTTCTGTGTAAGAAACCCTTGGAGTTGTGATCCTAAGGCCAAGGATTGCTTCTTTCTTTCCTTCAGACACGATCATCCTGACTCGCTGTTGGTTGAAATGAGTGGTCCCAGTGAAGGCTACCTTGCATTTGCATTGTCTGATGATCAGTGGATGGTTAGTCAACTCTTAATAAATGTATCAAATTTTTATCCTACATTTGTTCCATGAATAGTTCTTCTACTTTGTAGTCAAATCATCTTTCCAGCTGGGAGAAAACTGCATGACCTCCGGGGCCTAATCCTGAGGCTATTAAGTATGAATCGACCAATTAAAACTCACGGTGGCCAGTATGCTATTGCTAGACTCAACGGGAGACTGGTAGTTGAGTATTGAGTCATTTGCTGAATAAGTGAACACTTATGTAAATACCATCGAGTCACTGTAGATACTCTTGTTGGGATTAATAAGACAGTTACTTCAGCAACTTTATCTGAAAGTTCGCCTCCATGTTTAATTTGCTGTGGAAACGATGATCTTTCTGTGCACAGTACACAGTGTCACCATTAGACTTCTTGCACTAATGAGTAATTATTTAGGACAAAACATGATAGCATTTCCAACAAGGTAGGTTTGCATTAGTGGGTGATGTTACATACATTTAAGGCTTAATTCTTGTGAGGTCTCTTCCAGATTCTTGTAGGTGAGGCTTTCTATTAAATTGGTGCCAGAGTTCAGGGCTGTCTTCTACACAGTCCCACAACTAGGTTAGGTGTCACCTGGTGCAAATATGGATTCCATGCTCCCCCCAGTGGGGTGGGGGGTGAGGCCAGAATAGTACAAAATACAATTACTATTTTGTCATTTTGATATCCCACCTCAGCATGGCACCCAGGACACATCTCTACCCCCCACCCCCATTGTGTCCCTGTTTCTATTTGTGTGTTAAGTCTGATTGTAATATGTCTGATAGCTCTGAGATGACTAAATCCTTATAGAGTCACCCTGTCCTTATTTATTTATTTATTTATTTATTTATTTATTTATTTATTTATTTATTTATTTTAGAGTATTTTTACCCCACCTTTCTCCTTGGAAAAGGACCCAAGGCAGCTTACAGTAATGAGGGATAATATACGGTCCAGTACAATTAAGACATGTTCAAGTATTTGAGAACAAGCAATTGAGGGACATCTTACAGCATTAATGAGCTATGGTGTTTGAATTCCTTTATCCTTATGCTTTAAAGTTCAGTTTATTAATACATTGACCTTTTTTGTAGGGAGGTGGTGATGATGCATATCTCTGCATCAGTGAAGATCATCACATTGACATCAAGACAGCCTCTTTGGTGGGACGAACATATCCAGAGATGGATTCAGAGGTATTATAATTCCATTGGTCTCTAGTTACAAGTGCCAAAGCTCTTGCTACAACACATTAGAGCTATTGTCTCTAAATCAGGAGTGGGCAACCATAGACCTCCAGATGTTGTTGCCTTGCAGCTCCCATCATCTCTAGCTCTTTGGTATGCTGGCCGAGGCTGATGGGAGCTGTAGGCTGAACACATCTGAAGGGCCACGGTTGTCCACAGAGCTCGTGTCCCAAAATGAATGTGCTTGCATGTTCAAACACTTTCGGTTTTGCTCTAGTCACTTGAGACTTCTACACATCAAAGTTGTGTGGGTTGTAATTTATAATTTCACATGCTATGGAAAACAAAAACATACTGAAAGAACCTACGTCTAAGTGGTAGGGAGCTCCAGACCCATCTCCAGTTTCCAACATCACTGAAGCATCTCGTGTTTTTCCAGAGGCATTTGTTGGTAGATACAAACTCCTAACTCTGAATTTCATCTTTCACATCTTTCACAGGACGCTCTGGAAGAAAAGACATGGAGAGTTGCCGATGGCCTTATCCAGTGTTCTTTCAGAAGAAGAATTAACCTTCCTGCATTTCGAGGGAGAGTTAATCTAGATGCATACTACTACATATTTCTGGCTGATGGTGAAACAAGTGAAGGTAAAGTCTGGAAATGAATATTTGAAAGCTCCTTGGCCAGTTTTGCTGTCCTGTGTCATAATCCTGTGTGGGCCTTGAATATGTCCAAGGGCCAAATGAGATTTGTCCACTTCTCTGTTTGTGAGCAGCAAAGAAAATCAGTGGGTGGAAAAGGATGTTCCCTCTGCTGTTCACTGCTTTGTTGGGGATAGGTTATTTGTCAGCTCCTGGAGCTCTGATAGAAATAGGAGCTGGAAGGTGGCATATTCAGAGCCCTCTCATTCTCCTGAGATATACCATAAAAATTGGCAAAGGGAGCTGCATCTGTGTAGCTGGCGTAGCTGTTATCCCTCCCCAGAGGAAGTACTGGTAGGAAGAATGTAAAATGGCCAGCTGCAGCCTATGCAAAAGTAAAGCTCCCCATTTCTGCTTTTGTTTATTTCTTTGCTGTGTTTATACCCCACATTTCTCCCACTAAGCTCAAGGGAAGTGCATAGCTCCCTTATCCCTGTTTTATTTTTACAACAACACTGCAGAGTAAGATGAAGAAAGCAAAAAACTGGCTGGGGGCCACTTGGAATCCACATTTTCTCCATCCTAGTCCTGCCCTCAGACTGGCTTTGGGTCTGGTACAAACTACTTGTGCAATGCAAACCTGGAGGGCTTTTCTAATGGCTTCTCCCTGCCTCATCTCTAATGATCAAATATATATGGTAGTAGTAGGGAAAGGGGTGCACCTGTCAAACACCCATCAAACTCCGGAAGTCCCGCCCCTTACCGGAAGTCCCGCCCCCTAACGGAAGTCCCTGCCTTCCCCCCGCCCCCCTAACCCGGAACCGGAACTTACCTGGGCCCTTTGACCTGGAAGTGACGTCCCCTTCCGCCTGACCCGGATGGGGAGCCTTGCCCCCTCCCCCCGACACGTCACGGGGTCCCCCTAACCCGCCCCAGGCATGCCCTGGCATGCCTGCCCCTAGGCCGCTGCCGCTGCCTATGTGTTGCCTGGGCCTGTCTTGTTGCGTGTGCGCATGCCTGAGAGGTCTTATAAGAAGAGGGGAGTGTTCTGCGGTACCCGCCGCCGCCTTTTCCGCTGTTCCTGAGACCGACTGGTCCATGGTCCCCGCCGTCCCGTTTATGTGGAGAAAGATGGCATCTTCAAGCAAGATCGGTTTTTCCTCCAGCTTGCCGAAGGACACCCCCGACTCACCTCCGAAAGCAGAGAGCGTGGACTCCCCTCCGAAGCCCGAGAGCCCGGACTCCCCACCAAAAACCTGGGTCCCGAAGATAGAGAGGCAGTGGGTGAGACCGAAAAGGCGTTTGCACCCCCACATGTACCACGGGCCTGTGGGGTTTTCCATGCCCCTCTGCCCCCTAAACACCCCATCGCGGAAGCCAAACTCTGCGCCCAAAAAGCCACCCAAGCCTGCCCTTCACGCTGAGGAGACCCTGTTTTGGTCCGATGTTGAGTGCGATTGTCCGCATGGAGTAAGTGCAGGATGGCAGAAACCAAAAGAGAAATCGGGGAGTGAAGGCTCAGATGGTTCCGAACCTGTGAGTCTGGAGGAGCCACAAGAGGATATTTGGACTTCTGCAGATGAGGGTTATGAGAGCGGTTCAGCGGCCGATGTAAGTTTTTTAATTAAATTGGTTATAACTTTCAGTCGGGGGTGCGGGGGTGTTGCAAGAATTATAACTAAGAGGCTGTTTAATGCTCTCTCAACAGGACACTCTGCTGGAGAAAAAGAATCTGCCGGAAAGTCATAGCCTGTAATTTTTTTCTGGCTTCAAGTAATTTCTACATATACTCTTAGAATATACCTGCTTATTCAGTATTGTATGCTTTTATGTTTAAAACTTTGAAAATAACCTTTTCCAACCTATTATTTGCAAATAAACACATTATAAGCCTGATAAAGCCCTGAACTCTTAAAATGCTCAAGACTTATTCTCTTGTCAATAAAGTTTATTTAACCCCTTAATCTGTGTTCATATGTCTGTGATCTGCTAAGATGACTGACCACGGGGCTGTTCTAAAAAATATATATTATACACCGGAATCTGTAGGAAGTTTTGGGGGTGTGACCCCTCTATTTAGTGAGGCAAAAAAGCGTATCAAAACAATAAGGGTCAAGGATGTTTCTCGATGGCTTTCTGATCAGGATGCCTATACACTCCATAAGCCTGTCCGGTTACATTTTAAAAGAAACAAGACTATTGTCTCTGGAGTCGATGCACAATGGCAGGCGGATTTGGTAGATATGCAGCAATTTTCAGAGTACAACGGGGGCTACAAGTACATATTAACATGCATTGATATTTTATCTAAATATGCCTGGGCTGTGGCTCTCAAAGACAAGACGGGGCGGGAGGTGTCCAAAGCTTTAGCGGCCATTTTCAAACAAAATCATAGACGTCCGGAGAAACTTCAAACAGACAGAGGCTTAGAGTTCCTAAATAAGCCTGTAAGCCAGCTGTTAAAGAAACATGGGATACACCACTTTGTCACCAATAATGAGGTCAAGGCTGGCGTTGTGGAAAGGTTTAACAGAACTTTAAAAACAAAAATGTGGCGGTATTTCACAGCCAATAATACATACAAATATATGGATGTATTACCTCAGCTCCTAAGAAGCTATAATCACAGCATGCACAGAACTATCAAGGCTAGGCCTGTAGATGTGACCCCTCACAACTCTTTGGCCGTCTGGAAAACAATCTATGGATCCTCTGCTAAAACGAAAGAGGAGAGGCCGCAGTTCAGAAAAGGAGACCATGTCAGGGTTTCAAAAATAAAGGGGGTGTTCGATAAGGGTTATGAACAGAATTTCACTACAGAGATATTTATAGTGGATCAGGTAATCAAAAAAGCAAAGAGACCCGTATACCTGTTAACAGATTACCAGGGTGATGCTATTGTGGGGACATTTTATCCTGAAGAACTACAGAAAGTGAATCCCCGAGAAGACCGGGTGTATAGGATTGAAGAGGTTTTGGCCACAAAAGGCCGTGGCTCAAGAAAACTTCACTTAGTGAAATGGAAGGGTTGGCCCAGTAAGTTCAACAGTTGGGTGGCTGCCTCTGAAATTTGTGAGCCCGTATAGAAGAGTTGGAAATGGGAGATAACGGATTTTACATCACACTCCCCAGCAATGCATGCAAGGAAATATTTCCTCAAAATACAAATGCTAATTTTACAACACTGCTACCACAACCCTTAGATCTGAGCGGTGCATGGGAAGTTGGCCTGGCTGAAATTCAGTACCCCAGGAGCTGGTACACACTGACTAAAAATGCCATGTTTTACATTTATCAGGATGCAACTAAATGGCGCTTTGTACTACACAGAGGTTATTACAAGAACATTCAATCTGTTTTGGATGAAATGAATGACAATATAAAAGTAGCCATAGATCCGCCTAAAATACGCTTTGTCTACGACCCTGTAAAGGGTAAAGTTAGATTCATTGGGGGAAACCCATACAAATTCTCAGCCACTGGGGAGTTAGCCCATATATTGGGCCTAACACCCGATGTCCCTGTTGAAAAAATAGACCACGCTGCAGACATCACAGGAGGATTTAGCGCCCTCTACCTGTATACGGATATCATAGAGCACCAAATTGTAGGCGACAGCTCTGTACCCCTGTTACGGTGCATACCCGTCAGAGGAGAAACCTATGAATGTGTCACCGTTACTTACGATAAGCCGCATTATATGTTAATGAGCAAGAGCCACATCAACACAATAAGCATTGAAATAAAGACCGACCAGAACATACATGTGCCATTCAACTGGGGGAAAGTTGTCGTGAGGTTACACGTTCGCCCCAGAAGAGGCTATTTTTAGAGACTGTAAAAGAGAGCTGCTTGAGCCAGAATGGTTGTCTTTAAAGATTATGGAAATGTAGATGCTTATAGGGCCTACTACAAAGCCCAGGCAGGCCATGGTCTACCTGGTTTCCACGGAGCTGTAAACATGTATGGAGCAGGTCTGGGGGGGATATTTCGTGGACTTTTCAGAAGGGCTGTTCCTCTTTTGAGGAGGGGATTTCAAATCATTAAACCTCATGTCAAGACAGCCATGCACAACATAGCCGGAGACGTAGTGAGTCATGTTATGAAAAAGGTGAGACCCCAAGAAGGCTCGGGTCTCATGTACCTAAAAAGAAGGGGAGGAGTTAAACGAAAAGCATCTTACCAACATATTGGACCACCTCAGCCCCTAAAAAGAAAGGGTATCAGTGGTAGAAAAAATCAGAAGCTGCAGGTCAGGAAGAGGAGAGGAGGCCGCAAGACGAAGATACTAAAACACAGCGGAAGAGACATATTTTAAAATGGCATTCATTCACAGCTCCTCGGAAGAATGTACCAAATCTGAATTGGATCTTTTTCAATTACCACCAACACAAACCTGCGTGGAAAGCAGCATGTACGTTGAAGTACCGCCGCTCTCAGCCCTAAGCCCAAATGCGCCTGTGGAATTTTATATAACAGGGGAAAGTGAATTTTATTTGGACCTGAATGATTCGCTTCTTTTTTTAACTTGCAAAATAACAAAAGCAGATGGTTCAAACATGGCTGCTGATGCCAAAACGGGCCTCATCAATTACCCCATTGCATCGCTGTTTAGCCAGCTGGATGTTACCCTTGGCGATAGGCTGATCAGTCAGAGTCACAATTGCTACCCCTACAGGGCCATTTTAGAACTGCTTCTGAACTATAGCACTGACGCTTTGAGCACACAGTTTGCAGCCGGTGGTTTTTATAAAGATTCCTATCAAACGATGGAAGCTACAACCCTAGAGGCTGGTGAGGGAAACTGGGGCTTTAAATCCAGAGCACAACAGACAGCAGGCAGCAGGACCTGGGATCTGATGGGGCCTTTACACAGCGATATATTTTTCCAGGAAAAAATGCTGCTGAATGGTGTGGATGTGAAGATCAAACTTACACGAAGCAAGGACGCGTTTTGTTTGATGAGTGGAGATGCCAATGCAAATTATACAGTACATATTTTAAATGCAGCTTTGTTTGTTAAGAGGGTGAAAGTATCCCCGGGTGTGCGTCTAGGGCACAGTGAAGCTCTGCTTACCTCTAATGCAAAGTATCCTGTTGAGAGGGTTGGAATGAAAGTTTTCAGCATAGCTGCCGGCAGTCTTGTCTGCAACCAAGAAAATCTTTTTTTGGGACAACTGCCTAAGAAACTGGTCATAGGCTTTGTTGACAATGAGGCTTTCAGCGGCCAATACAACCGAAACCCCTTCAACTTTAAGCACTACAACGTCAGTTTTGTGGCCTTGTATGTCGATGGTATTCAAACCCCGGCAAAGCCTTTACAGCCTAATTTTCCAGATAGGCTATGTATTCGGGAGTACATGCATTTGGTTAAAGCTACGGGGAGAAGCATGAAAGATCAGGACATAGCTATTAACCGTCACGAATTTATGCAGGGTTATACCCTGTATGTTTTTGACCTCACCCCTGATCACGCCTGCTCTGTACACTATTCTCTGATCAGAACAGGGAACCTCAGAGCCGAGATTCGTTTTGCTGCCCCCCTTCCCACCACTATTAATATGATTTTATATGGGGTATTTGACAACGTGATTGAAATTAATCACACCAGAAACGTCCTCTTTGATTACATGTGAAGATGAACACAGTCCAGCTCTTGAATGTATTACATAAAAACAAAAACTTTGCAGGTGTTTACCCCAGTGATTTGCTACCACGGACAATTATTACCAAGAGGCCGGCTGGGATCGTGGTCAATACTCACCCTCACACACTGCCTGGGGAACACTGGCTGGCTATCTATCTGCCTGTGTATGGCCCTGCGGAGTTTTTTGATTCATATGGAGTACCCCCAAATAATCCGCTATTTCCTGAAGGCATCTATGAATTTTTAATGAAGCAAACCAAGGAAATAACATACCAAAGGAGGCAGCTGCAGCATCCCTCAGCTATAACTTGTGGCCACCATTGTGTCTTCTATTTACAGAACAGAACAAAAGGAATGTCTTTTGCTCAAATATTAAAATTATACACAGGCGATTCCATGGTCAACGATACTATGGTAGTCAGCTTTGTCAAGAAGCTTAGAAAATCAAACCACCGATGTAACCTGTTTAATTCTGTTCAGACTTGCATGCCACAGTGCAATCCCTGATGTAATTCTGTTCCTAAATAAAAGGCTGTTATACACTTTATTCTGATTTGGTGTTTATTGTGCTGATATTAAAAGGTTGGCCATATAAAAAAATTAGA
>JAHTLZ010000129.1:22495771-22528442 GCA_023846285.1 Phrynocephalus versicolor
ACTTGAAGCATGTTGAAAAAAATCCTATCAGTCTCCCCATTAAAGTGGATTATAAAATGACAAGTACTTTTTCTTTTCAAAGCTCATAATTGCCAATGGGAAAACAGCTGTGAATGCTTGGAGAACAAAAAGAAAACCACTCACAGATTTGAAATAAGTTTAGTTAATCTCAAGCAGGGTAGGAGAACCTTCGGGCCTCCAGATGTAATGGACGACAACTCCCACAGTCCTTTATCATTGGCAAAATAGGCTCGGGATTCTAGGAGTTGCAATCCAAAACATCTGGAGGGCCAAAGGTTTCCCTCCCATGATCTAAAAAATACCACTGTGGGTTTAAGCACCCAGTTCATTCATAATAGCCAACTTGGGAATTCTGTAAGCAGATCGTGGAAGTTCAAACATCATCCTCCATCTGTCCAAAGGTAGGCAGGACTTCCATGTTATTTAAGGTTTACACATATTGAGGTGGGTGGGGGGACCATATACAGTATATTTGATCATTAGAGATGAGGCAGGGAGAAGCCATTAGAAAAGCCCTCCAGGTTTGCATTGCACAAGTAGTTTGTACCAGACCCAAAGCCAGTCTGAGGGCAGGACTAGGATGGAGAAAATGTGGGTTCCAAGTGGCCCCCAGCCAGTTTTTTGCTTTCTTCATCTCAGGGCCTTTTCACACGACCCCTAAGATCCGCTGGCCACTTAAATTCGGACCAGAGATCTTGGGGGTTCGTTGCTCTTCCTGCATCCCCACCCCTCCGCACTTCCTTGCTCCTGTCTGCGTGAGGGGAAGGAGAAAAAAAGAGAGGAAAAAATGCAGGCTCACCTCCGAAGCCACCCGGAGCCCCGTTGTCATCCTGATTCCTTCTCTTAAAGGGGCGGGAGGCAAAAAAACCAAACAGAGGCGAGGAGAGCCCGGCATTCACCAGATTACATCCGGATCTGGGGATTTTCACCCTCTGAGAGCAGGTACATGAAAAGTGCGCTGGGACGCACTTAGGTGGGCGTGGTCGCACTTAATTTACTGCAAACTCCGTTGCTGGTGGGAAAACAATTGTAAGCTCTGGAGCTGGCAGCCATTTGCGGCGGAGTTTAGGGGTCGTGTACAAATACCCTTACTTTGCAGTGTTGTTGTAAAAATAAAACAGGGATAAGGGAGCTATGCACTTCCCTTGAGCTTAGTGGGAGAAATGTGGGGTATAAACACAACAAAGAAATAAATAAACTTACTTTTACATAGGCTGCAGCTGGCCATTTTACATTCTTCCTACCAATACTTCCTCTGGGGAGGGATAACAGTTACGCCAGCTACACAGATGCAGCTCCCTTTGCCAATTTTTTATGGTATATCTCAGGAGAATGAGAGGGCTCTGAATATGCCACCTTCCAGCTCCTATTTCTATCAGAGCTCCAGGAGCTGACAAATAACCTATCCCCAACAAAGCAGTGAACAGCAGAGGGAACATCCTTTTCCACCCACTGATTTTCTTTGCTGCTCACAAACAGAGAAGTGGACAAATCTCGTTTGGCCCTTGGACATATCCAAGGCCCACACAGGATTATGACACAGGACAGCAAAACTGGCCAAGGAGCTTTCAAATATTCATTTCCAGACTTTACCTTCACTTGTTTCACCATCAGCCAGAAATATGTAGTAGTATGCATCTAGATTAACTCTCCCTCGAAATGCAGGAAGGTTAATTCTTCTTCTGAAAGAACACTGGATAAGGCCATCTGCAACTCTCCATGTCTTTTCTTCCAGAGAGTCCTGTGAAAGATGTGAAATACGAAGTGCAGAATTAGGAGTTTGTATCTACCAACATATGACTCTGAAAACACATGAGATGCTTAAGTGATTATGGAAACTGGAGATTGATCTGGAGCTCCCTACCTACCACTTAGACGTAGGTTCTTTCAGTATGTTTTTGTCTTCCATAGCATGTGAAATAATAAATTACAACCCACACAACTTTGATGTGTAGAAGTCTCAAGTGACTAGAGCAAAACCGAGAGTGTTCAAGAACATGCAAGCACATTCATTTTGGGACACGAGCTCTGTGGACAACTGTGGCCGTTCAGATGTGTTCAGCCTACAGCTCCCATCAGCCTCGGCCAGCATACCAAAAAGCAAGAGATGATGGGAGCTGCAAGGCAACAACATCTGGAGGTCTATGGTTGCCCACTCCTATTTAGAGACAATAGCTCTAATGTGTTGTAGCAAGAGCTTTGGAACTTGTAACTAGAGACCAATGGAATTATAATACCTCTGAATCCATCTCTGGATATGTTCGTCCCACCAAAGAGGCTGTCTTGATGTCAATGTGATGATCTTCGCTGATGCAGAGATATGCATCATCACCACCTCCCTACAAAAAAGGTCAATGTATTAATAAATTGAACTTTAAAGCATAAGGATAAAGGAATTCAAATACAGTAGCTCATTAATGCTGTAAGATGTCCCTCAATTGCTTGTTCTCAAATACTTGAACATGTCTTAATTGTACTATACCGTATATTATCCCTTATTACTGTAAACTGCCTTGGGTCCTTTTCCAAGGAGAAAGGTGGGGTAAAAATACTCTAAAATACATAAATAAATAAATAAATATGGACAGGGTGACTCTATAAGGATTTAGTCATCTCAGAGCTATCAGACATATTACAATCAGACTTAACACACAAATAGAAACAGGGACACAATGGGGGTGGGGGTAGAGATGTGTCCTGGGTGCCATGCTGAGGTGGGATACCAAAATGACAAAATAGTAATTGTATTTTGTACTCTTCTGGCCTCACCCCCACCCCACTGGGGGGAGCATGGAATCCATATTTGCACCAGGTGACACCTAACCTAGTTGTGGGCCTGTGTAGAAGACAGCCCAGAACTCTGGCACCAATTTAATAGAAAGCCTCACCTACAAGAATCTGGAAGAGACCTCACAAGAATTAAGCCTTAAATGTATGGAACATCACCCACTAATGCAAACATGCCTTGTTGGAAATGCTATCATGTTTTGTCCTAAATAATTACTCATTAGTGCAAGAAGTCTAATGGTGACACTGTGTACTGTCCACAGAAAGATCATCGTTAAACATGGAGCAAATTAAACATGGAGGTGAACTTTCAGACAAAGTTGCTGAAGTAACTGTCTTATTAATCCCAACAAGAGTATCTACAGTGACTCGATGGTATTTACATAAGTGTTCACTTATTCAGCAAATGACTCACTACTGAACTACCAGTCTCCCGTTGAGTCTAGCAATCGCATACTGGCCACCATGAGTTTTAATTGGTCGATTCATACTTAATAGCCTCAGGATTAGGCCCCGGAGGTCATGCAATTTCCTCCCAGCTGGAAAGATGATTTGACTACAAAGTAGAAGAACTATTCATGGAACAAATGTAGGATAAAAATTTGAGACATTTATTAAGGGTTGACTCACCATCCACTGATCATCAGACAATGCGAATGCAAGGTAGCCTTCACTGGGACCACTCATTTCAACCAACACCGAGTCAGGATAATCGTGTCTGAAGGAAAGAAAGAAGCAATCCTTGGCCTTAGGATCACAACTCCAAGGATTTCTTACACAGAACTTGCTAGTCCCACATTCTGAAGCATTGAACTAAGGAGACAAGAAGGTAGGTTATTTTACTTCGTGAATCACTGGTGGAGAAAAAATGATGCATTTTCACGATGCCAGCAAGCACAGTAGCAGATTTAATAGAAAACACATTCTTCACACCCATTATTTTCTACCCACCAATTATAGTTCCTTTTTTCCTAGCTATTATCAAGCCGCAAGCTTCAGATCCACCATCCTATACAAAAGAGGTGCTTCATAGCACAATTTTGGAAGTCTATAATTTTGGATGCGTGTAACAATTCCCCTTTTCTCTTAGTCAGACACTTAATTGTCGATTGTTCAAACTGTTACATTAGGAGGAACATAATTAAAGGCTTTTTGAATCACCCTAAACCCTTCTAGATAATGACACAAACCCCATTAAGTTTAAAGGCGGAGGGAGGATCCATAGGGATTTTTTTGTTTAAGGATAGCACAGCTCTCATCTCTCTACATCTTTCCAGCTAAATGCAGAGAGGCTGGGCAAATGCATGTATAACCGTATTGTCACTGAATAGGCAGTTGGGGGTAGACTTTAGTACAAGTCTTAAATGTTTTCCAATGAAATGTATAGGCTGCCAAGAAATTTAATGTGTGGCTAGATCCCAAACGATTCTCAGACTGCCATCTTGGGTAGGGTTTTCTCATTAGATTAAGGCCCTAAACAACTGCTTAGAGCCCAGGAACACTTACCAATTGAGTTAGAGGTACAGGAAGGGTAGCATTTGCAGCCATGGTTGTCGTCGAGACGGGTGCATTAGGCTGGGAAATGACAGGACCAGGAATTTTAACCCAAAAGATGCTGTATTTTTCTACAACTGTGACCCTAAAGAAAAGATGAAAGCCATGTTTTAAATATTTGCACTAAAACTATACATGGCGCGTGAACAGTCAATCATAAGATCTTTTGGAGGTCATTAATGCAGTAGGATTTTATAAATCTAAATCAACCTGATGGCACTTAACAACAGACCTCTAATACCTATTCTTTACCCCAATAATACAGGAGCACCCCACTGTCCCTTGCCACCACTGTCACCTTCAGATAAGAACATTCACTCTTACCCTCAGATTTCATTATTTGTGGGGTGGCCCAGAACCGATTGCCTGCTGATACAGGGGTCCTACTGTAATAATAATAATAATAATAAAAACATCCTTCCTGGCCAATTTCTTAATGTAGTCAGTACTCTCAGCATTCATTACCCATGTTAATAAGGCCACTATCATTTTGATACTTCCTTTTCTGTGCCTGTATCTACTTTCACTAATCCTCACCTCCACAATGTATACCATGCTTTATTAACTAGTAAGTACAGTGTATACCCCATGTAACCCTATGGCTAAACATTTCTCTCCAAGAATCTAAGGAAGTAGGCGCCTTCCCACAGAAACTCAATGAAAATAAATCTGTTCATTATAAACCGTATTTATTTTTATTTCATATTTTGGCTGTGCATGATGTTAATAGCCTCACACGGCTACCTTTGAAAATGACTTTGACAACAGAAAATACTTACCTATGTACCTCTAATGTACTTACACAAACTGTATGCTCTTGGGTGAGTCTCGTGGAGCAATCCAATAGGTATTCATATAGGTTTTCTTAGATTTACTTGTGTGGCTGACAGCTGAGTTCTGTAACATACAGAAGCCACCTGTTAGTACTGCACAGCAAAGCTGTACAAGCAAACAGAAGGGCAAAAACAAAACCACAAGAACCTCTAATCTCACATTGTACAGTATTACAACTTGAGCCATTTGATAACTTTTTTCACACCCATGAAAGGCTTAATTCATCACTTTTACCCACACACACCAGCAGGGGGAGTCTTAATACTTGCTCTAAATCACTCTAAGGCTGCATTCATTGCCTAGAAAGCTAGTCTTAAATCCTCAATCAAGCTTCTATGGACTTTTACATAGAGAGCATTTATTAAAAACCAATATACTTATGGATTTTTTAAATTTTATTTTACACTATCATATTGCACCAATGCTTTATACGCTTATATATATATAAGGTTCCCCCCCCCCGCACATGCATGCTAGTCGTGGCCAAAGAGCCAGTGTTGTGCGAGTCCGTGGCCATGTGATCGGCATGGCTGCAAGGAAACACCATTTTACCTTCCCGCTTTTTATGGTGGTACCTATTTATCTACTTGCATTTTACATGCTTTCGAACTGCTAGATTGGCAGGAGCTGGGGTTATCAGTGGGAGCTTACTCCACTGCGTGGCACCCAGGATTCGAACTGCTGAGCTGCCGACTTAGTAACCACCTTACCTTGACACGTCCACAGGTGAGGAGCTGTGATCTTTTCTTGTCAGCAAGTACAAATGAGCCAATGGCAGCCCCCTCCAAATTCTCAGCATCTCGGGCTTGTAGGAAAAAGCCTTCAAAGGGAGGCCCAGACAAGGTAACTGAAACCAAAGCAGGAGAAAGGAGATGCATATCAATCTCCAAAAGTTTTGGGAACAAACACAGATGCATAAAAAGTATGTCTTTAACTCATGCCTGAAATGTTTTTGGTGGCTCCAAACCCACAAGTAGCTATTCTAAAAATTAAATATTCAGAAGTTTCCTGTGCAACCTCAAACTCATAATGGGACAGTGTCTCAATCTCTCTCTCTCTCTTTTTCTCTTTCTCACATGTTGGCCAGAGTACTGTGGGAACTGTAATTTCTACCACCAGTCATGGTTTGAACTATTCAAGTCGCCCAGCTACCCTAACACAGAAAGGAGCAGACTTCTCAGTACCCCAAACCGAAATCAGTTCTGCAAGCAGCCAATGGAGGAAGAGCGATTAGGAGGCAAACCTCTCCTTCCCATCACAAATGGCAACAAATAAATATACCTTTCACGTGGTCACCGGGTTTAAACTGTGTGGCGTTTACTTCAATGGTGTGCTTTGGGGATTTTTGAGGTCCATGCCCATGGACAGGAACCATACTACTGCAGGCTTCCTTCACTTTTCCATTAGGGTAACCAGCTGATGGCTCAGAAAGAAAGGCAAATACACAGACAAGGACCGCCATTCTGGAAGATTCCATCTACCGGAAAAAGATGGGTGGACGTCACAGAGTTAATTAAATTATTTCCTTTAAAGGTTTATAAAAGAAGAGGCTTGCAAAAGTTCTTTACTAGGGATGGGCACCAAATGAAAACCGAAACACTGTTTTGTCATTTCGTTAGCTAACAAAATGAAACAAAGAAGCAGTGTTTCGTTTATATTGAAACAAAATGGCAGTTTTTTCCTTTTAAAATGAACCGCTTTGTTTCGCTTTAAAACGGCTCCCCTGGGTCCTAGAGGTACCAATTTTTTTTAGAGCAATGAATTGACCCGTTTTATAGAGTCATGAATTGTTTCATTACTGCTTAATTTTGTACAAAAAATTGTTTCTAATGAAACAAAACAAATCACAGGGAAATGAAACAAAATGAAACAAAACACAATTTTTCCATTTTGTGCCCATCCCAGTTGTAGTTTTCAGGCCAAAATGTCATTACCATCTCAACTAGAAGAGTGCCACAGATTTAGCTATTGAAACACTGATTAACACTTATGTAAACCTCAGTGGTGGTTCAGTGGGCTAGAGTGCTGAAACAGTTGGCTGCAAAGTCAGCAGCTCGGTAGTTCAAATCCCAGGTGCCACACAGTGGAGCGAGCTCCCACTGTTAACCCCAGCTCCTGCCAACCTAGCAGTTCGAAAGCATGTAAATGCAAGTAGATAAATAAGTACCACCATAAAAAGTGGGAAGGTAAATGGTGTTCCATGCGCAGAAATGTGTTCAGCCATGCCGGCCACATGGCCATGGACTTGCACAACACTGGCTCTTTGGCTTGGAAACAGAGATAAACACCGCCCCTAGGATCAGACATGACTAGCATGCATGTGGGGAGAACATTTACCTCTACCTTTTTAAAACCTCATTTATTCTACAGCCAAACTCTCTACCCACTCTTATACAGAAGGAGCAGACTTCCCAAATGAGCTCAGCTCTCCAAATGTTTACTCTAGTTGGTATCACCATCTGGATTCAGGTGAACATTTTCTCTAATGGCTACAACTTCTCAAGGCTCAGAGCAATTCCTAGTATTCATTTGTACCTTTAAGCTGAGAGGGGGGGGGGAAACACACAGCCTAACCCTAACCCTAACCCTAACCAGTAAACAGTTACTGACTTCAGAAAGCAATTACTGCAGTTTTCACATTCAAGAGGTAGTGATAACTGGTATGTATCCCCCAATCCAAATGGTATGTCTAGATCTTCAAGGATATCTTCCTACATTGATATCATAATTAGAGATGGGCACAAAATGATTTTTTTTTTCATTTTTTTTTGTTTCGTGCCCTAATGAAACAAAAAAGAAGTGATCCATCAAAGAAAAATGAAATGAAACGAAATGGAACAGAATTTTCATTTCATTCCATTTCATTTTTCCTTTTCCCATAGGAATGCATTGAAGCAATGCATTTTTCTGGGAAACAGATCAGGCACGGGAAATGGCAGGATTTTCCCTCTCCCCGAAGCCCCGTGCGCCAGCTGATTAGCGCTCGGTGGGGGGGAAGTTTTTAAAGTCTGCGGTTCCCCCCCTTGGGTCTTGGGGGAGGGGAAAAGATTTAAACGCCCTGGGCTTTTTAAAATTCCCCCCTCAGCCCCATGTGCCAGCTGATCGGTGCTGGGGTGGGGGGGGAATCGGTGCTGGACTTGGGAGAGGGGGGGAAGCTGCAACAGCACTACACACAGAGACCAAAATATATTGAACAAGCACCACACACACACACGTTTAAAAAATGAAAAATGAAACAAAATGAAAATCAAATGATTTTTTAAAAATTTTTGTTTAAAATAAAATGAAACGGAAGGGAAGGGAACAGAATGAAATGAAAAATGAAACAAAATGATATTTTAGCATTTCGTGCCCATCTCTAACCATACTTATTTTCACCAAGAAAAATCTATAAATACCCTCTTCAGCTGGAGGAAAGGAGACATCTTGATACTGAGGGAGCTGTAATTCTTGGAACCATCCCTTTTTTTGCTTTGAAGATAACACACTTGCACTACACAG
This sequence comes from Phrynocephalus versicolor, assembly GCA_023846285.1. Taxonomy (NCBI): domain Eukaryota; kingdom Metazoa; phylum Chordata; class Lepidosauria; order Squamata; family Agamidae; genus Phrynocephalus; species Phrynocephalus versicolor. The sequence continues at coordinate 22,504,469 of JAHTLZ010000129.1, forward strand.
TTCCTCCCAAACAGGCATACGGAGATCCTGATAACAACCACACACCATCCCACAGGTCTGCTGAAATTGGTCACAGCATGACAAAATGGATAAGTGTCTCCTTTTGGAGCCCAGACAGATCAGTCTTTATCCTGGATAGAACTCGAAAATGTTGAATTTTCTCCTACGACTCCCCAAATCTCCCAGCTGTCATGGTTCTGGTGGAAGTTGTAGTCTTATCAAAAAGGAATTATTCACTCTCTGATGCTGGCATCCTTCCACCAAATTAAAGTTTCACACTAGAAACCCACCAACTCCCATCTTCTTGAAGGCTGATAGCCACAGAATTGATGCTTTTGAGCTGTGGTGCTGGAGGAGACTCTTGAGAATCCCTTGGACTGCAAGGAGATCAAACCTATCTATCCTGAAAGAAATCAACCCTGAATGTTCACTGGAAGGACAGATTTTGCAGCTGAGGCTCCAATATTTTGGCTACCTCATGAGGAGAGAGGAGTCCTTGGAAAAGTCCCTGATGTTGGGAAAGATTGAAGGCAAAAGGAAAGGGGGACGACAGAGAATGAGATAGTTGGACGGTCATCAATGCAACCAACATGGATTTGAACAAACTCCAGGAAGCAGTGGAAGGCAGGAAGGCTTGGCAAGCTCTGATCCATGGGGTCATGAAGAGTCTAAACAAACGACTAAAAAACAACAAATTAAAGCCTTCCCCTTTTCACATAAACTCTAAAATGCCGACAAACCAGGCTGTGAAAAGTATAGACAGTATAGATACTGTAGCCTAAAGGTAACACCTGTTCCAATGTTATATTAAATACAATACGGTGTCCTGTGTCGTCGTTACTTCCAGCTTCACCTCCGTCTTAGAACAAGATGGCTGCCAGTTGCTGACACATCAAGCTTCTGCAACCAGAACTATCATGGCAGCTACTGTTCCACAGCCTATGTGTTGGAAATCAGTACCACACAGAAAAGCCAAGTTGGAAGCAACTTTGCAGATCAGCTAGCCCAAAATCCTCACTCAGTCCAGGCCAGCCCATGGTCTTTCCCTTCTTTCAGCTTAGAATATATTCATAACATCTATGTAGTCTAGGTAATAAATATAAATACCAAACCCACTTCCCTTGAACCAGCTGAGTCCACAGTTATTGTTACGAGCCTCCCAACTCATAGTTGCCTCTGATTCATGGCGACCCTACGAATAAGCAGCCCCCACAATGCCCTGTCCTCAACGGCCCTGGTCAGTTCCTCTCAACTCAAGCCCATGGCTTCCTTGAGGCAGTCGTCCATCTCATCATTGGTCTTCTACTTTTCCTGATACCTTTCCCCTTTCCCAGCATCATTGTCTCTTCCAGATAATCCTGCCCTCTCCTGATGTGCCCAAAGCAGTGTCAAAGGCTCAGCTTCCACATTTTTTGCCTCTAGGGATAGTTCAGGCTCGATTTGATCTCGGACTCACTGGTTCATCTTTTCGGCAGTCCTGGGTATCCTCAAAGCTCTCCTCCAGTGGCACATTTCAAATGAAAGTTGTTTTTCCTGCCCGTTTTCTATACTTTCCAGCTTACTGGCCTACACCACAGCCTAACTGAGATGCTGCTACTGGTACCAAGTTCTACCTGTTGCCTCTTTCACGAGATCCCTATCCCGAAACTGAAGTCGTCCACAGAGATCCTCCTCTAAGTGCTCTTTGACACTGAAGTTTAAAGGTAGCTTTTTCAGAGGTCTAAAATAATTATAGAAAAAGTCCATTTTGGCATCATTTCTGCTTTCTTGAGCTCTTGAGAACTTTTAAGAATTTACTGTTAATATAAGGTTTGCACAAGAGTTATCTGAAGTGTGATTTTTTTTGCCCTCTCCTATAATGCTTCTCTGTGCTCCACAACAGTATGGTTCACTTTGTACATCAATATGCCAGAACACTGTGGCACCATGAAGATGCACTGCTACATTTTAATGTGAGCTTTTTTCAGATCAAGCCCCAGTCCTTCAGGCTGATTCATCAAAGCTCATGTTAAAATATAGCACTCTGTACTGTGCCATAAGAATGTTTTTGTCTTTCTTGCTGTTTGTTCTGACATGCTGCTTAACATTCACATTAGAATTAAACCTTTAGTCTAGAAAATCCCAAGCAAAGATTGGCTTGGGTGAGTGCAAGCCAACTATTGTCTCAATATCAGATAAAATAGCAAAATATGTGCAGAACCTAGCACTTAATTCAGGACAAACAGCAGTGTGGATGAGCCTTGTGGATTTAAAACTAAACCCATTGTTGATACAGCAATGTGGATTTGGGTATGTGTGTGTGTTTTAAAAAGCTCTTGCATTCCATATTGGATTTTTAACTGCGCAATTGTATATTTGACAGGTTTTGTTCTATCAGTTTTGCATGGTGCCTAAGCCATGTTTTATTAAGGCATGAAATTCATATAAATAAATGGTCAGCCATTCTTTGCATATAGGTGCAAGTAACTAAACAGAGGTTCACATGTAAGCTCTTTCACAAATATGGGAAAAAGTAAGGAAATAAATTTTCCTCATGATGACAGTCATCACTGGGGGAAGTACATGGATTCACTGACCAATGATAAATCATCAGGATGGAAGAACTGACTTAAATGGGAGGCATGGCTGATCATTCCCCTTGTGAGAGACAACAATCAAAGCCGCTACAACCGGGTTTGAAGAAAAACTGAAAGCTTCCCCTACAAACAGAGAATAGAACCTTAATGGCAGAAGAAAAGGCTTCAAGACAGGAAGGGGAGGAAAGCTAAATCCATTTTTTGTCCTACCTACCAAAAACAGACCCTCTAAAATTGATATGTGAGCAGAGATGGAGCAGTATATAAGCAGTATATAAGTCCAAAAATCAATTTTATGGGCTTAATTCACCTCTGACAAATGCTGCACTCAGTCCTATGTCATTTATTTATTAACCTCTCCATACTACTGTACTTACTTAGTTACCCAGCCTAGTGTTGGGACAGAATTAATCACACTTTACCAAACTGCAGTTTTAGAAGAGGTAGCCATGTTAGAATATCAGGCCCATTACTTGACAAATATATAAAATAGAGAAAACAAAAAATTGTGTGGTACCTTAAAGACTAGTTGCTATATTTAATGGGAGTTTCCATAGACAAACAAGAAACTGGGCCTGCTCAGTAGTTGCCCCTCACCTATGGAATAAACTGCCCCCAAATATAAGCTTGGCCCCCCCACACATAAAATCTTCAAAAACTTCCATAGACAAGCCCATTACCTCAGACTTGACTTGATAAACAACAATAAGAATTATAGTACAAGAAATTTACACCAAAGGAAATTCCAGCAATTAAACTTTCAGAATAGTCACGTAGGTTCATTTGCCCCTTTCTCAGATTTCGACGGTAATGGAAGCCATTATCCTACATCTTTCCTCTATGCTACAGTAACCTTACAAGTTTCTTCCAGGGAAAACAACAGAAGGGTTGTGCTAGCCTAGCAAAAGTGGAGATAAACATTGAATGACTACAAGTAATTTGGAAGCAGAAGATGAAAAAGATTTTCCAAATGGCAGAGTCAGATAAATCCAAAGAGGCATCCAAGTAGCTATTGCTGCCAGATTATCAAAAGATAATAATCTGTTAGTTGTTATGAGTTTTTCAGGCTGTTTGGTCGTGTTCTGAATATTTTTCTTCCTGACATTTCACCAGACTCTGTGGCCGGCATCTTCAAAGGGCAAGGAGCTCAGGGAACTAAGAGTTCTCTCTGTGCTCTGGGTTATAAAGTTCTCTCTGTGCATTTCTTTTTTTTGCAGAGGTACTTCCACATTTGCTGAAAACCATCTGTTTGTCACAGCACCAGATTATTTCTCTTACTGCATTTAGCTTTGCTTTGTGGTTGATTCCTGGATGGTAAATACAGGCCAAATATGCAAGGAAGATTACTGAGATGTGTATCTCTAAGGGAATTTCACAGAGGGAGGGTCAAATGTGGCAATACACAGTTCCTTCAATGTCTAGTTTGATTCTAGTAGAGTTGATGAAACAGCTCATCAACAGCTGTATCTAAGGACACGACTGCTGTCAAGATGACTCTACCCTGGAAGTAATATATAGAAGACACGTGTGTGTGTGTGTGTGTGTGTGTGTGTGTGTGTGTGTGTTGTGTCATTACAGTCGTGACCAACTCTTCATGACTCCATGTCCATGGAGTTTTCTTGGCAGGAATACTGGAGTGGTTTGCCAGTTCCTACTCCAGGCACCAACAGCACTTGGTATTCCCTGGTGGTCTCCCATCCAAGTACTAACCAGGAACGACCCTGCTTAGCTTCTGAAATCATGCGAGATTGGAATAAAGACATACATACAGGTATGTAAATGCATTCTGGATAAACAAAATTAGTGACCAATAATTTGCCACAAATAAATTTATAACTTAAAAGAAAACTAAGGTTCAACACAAGAGTGACACAACTGCAACACACACTAGGCCCAGAAGTGCTCCAGTTAAAAGTGGTAATGTATGACAAAAAGGGGGCCGCTGTCATTTGTTTGCTACTGAGAAAGCCAGACTTTAAAGTCTATTGCTACATCAAGATGACCCGTGTGGACTTTGCAGACTAAGACACACACCCACACCTCCCAAGGCTGAATCAGAAAGAAGAGTTTAGCACCCGATAAGGCTGGGAAGAAACCAACAAGAGACAGAGATTAAGGAAATCTATGGAAAGGCTCAACCACATTGGGCCGAAGTACAGAGAGCCACCCAACAAAACAGACATGTTTATTTGTGTTCAGATTCAGAATTCCCAGTCATGACTGCTTCAAGCACAGTCATTAACTTTTGCAGAACTGAAAAACACAGATTGATCAATAAACAGCTTCACTGCTGCATATCCCCTCCCTCACATTCAAATGCCTCTCTTCCACAGGAAGATAAGCAGAGTCTGCTCCATCCCATTATGTCCATACAGAGTCCATGTTAAGTGCACTACCTCTGGAAATCGTGATCCCCCCCCCGCATCAGCAGCTATACATTAAAAACCTGGTTGCTTAAGAGGGCTGTCCTGGAGCCCCAGGCATCGCTCCAGCATTCCCATTGCCTCTTTTATTATTTGTTTTTATATATTGCATTACTGGTTCTTAGATGTATTTTACTGATGTGAACCATCCAGAATCACCATGTAGCTAGACAGGTTGTAAATAAATAAATAAATTTCTGACAGCTCCAAATATGTTCCATACCCAGGCAAGAGATCTCTGTGAAATTCAAGTCCAGCCCTAGTTCGTAACCTGGAAATGATATACAGTACTTTTGGCCAAAGCCAAAAAGCTTCACTCTGAAAATGGTTTAACTTTACTAGAAATATTTGGGGGCTGAAAACTAGAAGCAGTTCAGATGAACTACTTGTCTTCCCTACAGTGCTGGTACGTACTCCAAATAATATTTTTTTTTTAAAAAGTAAACCTTTTTACAGCCAAGTCTTAATTTTAAGGTAGGGGTGAGTTATGTTAACACCCATTCATGCATTTATTTATTTATTTATTTATTTATTTATTTATTTATTTATTTACCACCTATCCAGATAAAAGGGTTCTCTTGGCAGTTTACAATAATAATACTGTACAATTATAACAAATAATGCTACTACTAGGAATGAACAATTGACTTTAGCAAAATAAAATAAAATCCAAATTACAACCTACTAATCAAAATAAGAGCAACAACAATCAAACTAAGAAACAACAACCATATAATAATAACAATATAAGACATAACAGTTTGGAAGGCAAGATGGCAGGATAAAATGAAGTGCCAAACCTACCACTGTACTCTCAGGATGCTACCTCCAGAAAAGCCTGCCTAAAAAGCTAGCTCTTCAGCAAACATTTGAAGACACCTCTTGCGAAGGAGCCAGGCGAATCTCTTTTACCGACCAAGGAGAGCAAGACATTTTGCCTGCTTAAACTGACATTAAGCCATTACCTGAAAAGGTCCAAAACATCACTGCAATGTTTCTTGCAGCCAGTGGTCACTTTAGAAAACTCCCCAACAATCTTTATACTTCTGTAATTATAATGCAGTCCAGTGTTTTCATTCAGAGGTTTTCAAAACTGCTCAAGCACCCATCAAAATTCTAGTCCCACTCCTGTATTAAAATTCTGATGGGTGCTCAAGCAGTTTTGGCCCTCTGGCCATCAGTAGGGCTGCTTGACAATGAGTATATGAATAGTCATAAGAAGCGACAAAGCCCCATAGACAAGCTATTTCCATAAGTCACAAATACACAGATATACAGCTCTATCTTTTAAAGCCACCAAAACCCCAGCTACAACCTGGGAAACAACCAATTTAGACTTTAGAATACCATAGGGGAAACTATGTGTTTCTGTAACCACTGCCTTCTGATTCATTTTAATACCGTTCTACAGAACATCTGCATAAAATACTTCCCATATTTCTGTTGCAGTTTTTAGAGATGTCTGGAAAGTGCCGCCATGCAGATTTGACTGTACACGCCTGGCAATCTAGCCAAGATAACTTAGAGAATGTAATGTTTTAATGTCCTTTGTTAGTAATCTAGAACCTATTTGAAAGTTAGTCACATTAAACAAGGCACAGGAGTCTCTATCCACCAACCGGCTGCTGCCACCAGACTCTGGAACTTCCTCCACTACAAACCAGGACTTCCCCATCTCTGCTCTTTTCAGAAAGAGGCAAAGTCCTTTTTCATAATAAAAGTCCCTGGTAACTTGCTGGTATTTTGGTGGGGATACCTGGGTCGGGGTACAGTTAATGTTAAAAGTGGTAGTGTAATAGATCCTGGTTCATCACAGATGTAGAGCTTGGTAGGTATCATCTGCATATTAGTGGCACAAATCTCCGTGTCCCCTAATGACTCTCCCCAGCAGTCTCATATACCTGCAGATATTAAAAAGCATGGGGGAGATTATCAACCCCTGTGGCACTCCATAACTGGGAAATCATCTCACCCAACTGTACCCTCTGGGGTTAGTCCTCCAAGAACGATCTGAACCACTTGGGAGGGAGTCTTTGTTAACACAGTGGACTTGGTACAAACATCTTTCATAGTCAAGAGCAGAACCAGCTACAGTACATATCTGCATATGGTGTATCTCTTTCAAAATCTGTATCAGAATTTTGTGCCAATTTGGTGCTATTCTCAACCAGGCTCTCTGCTGGGTTCATACAAAAGGTAACACCTGGGCTTATGTCAACACAACTTAAGTCTAATCTCTGCTAAACATATGTCAGAGATTCATAAAGGTTATGAGCTGTTAGATGCTGCTACCTTTAGTATTTGGGACCTCCACATTAAGTGACAAAATGAGACCATTCAAATCATTCAAATGGCCAAATCAATCACAGCATTCTCTTGCAGTTGACTGATTAAAACCTCCTCCAGGCATGAATCCTATCACAATTTGTACTCCCATAAGGGGTGTTTGTACAGTGAACCCATCGTCAGTCCGTCAAGTCAAATTGGACTTCTTACAACCCTTTTCAGGGTTTTCCAGGTAGAGAAAACTCAGAGGTTCTTTACAATTTCTAATCATGGGGGCATCCCTGGACTGTGCAGCCTACCCAAAGGCCACTCAGGCTGGCTCTTCAGGGGAAATGAACTCTCAGCCAAACCACTGAGCTATACAGCGTTAGTTGTATAATTAGTGGTGCCAAATTGCTGCACATTTATTTAGTCTTCCTGGATGTAAGAAACGCACTTAGCTTTCCACAAACTTGTTTTCAACTTATATTTAAGGAGCATTTGAGATGACTCAACCAAACGCTTGGGGAAGGTATGTAGTGTCTCTTAAAACCGATTAAGTAGTCCTGACTTCGCCCCACCCCCCAAGATGTGTTGCTGCCGGGAAATGATGGGTTGTGGTCCAAAGTAAAAACGCAATGTACAAGACCAAGCTAGGCTTAACAGGCCCGGCCTCCAACACAGACCAGAATATACTGCAAAGCCCACGAGAGACCCATCAGCACGGAAAGAGCTTATTAAAGCTCCAGACGAGAGTTCAAATACCTGTCATCTCGCCCGCCTAAGTTTCCTTTCCGCCATCAAAACCCTTTCCGTAGTAACGTAACGTGGGATCTTGGCAGCGATCGCAAAACCTCAGACCAAAAGCGGGAATCCACTGGGTTCACTCGAATCCAGCGGGCGTTCCTGAGTTTAACAGTTCCTTGCAAGGCTACGTTCTTATCGACTCGTTGAGCAGTTTTAGGTAGAAATTCAGAGAAGTCACCTCCAGCGCAAAGCCTGCTTACAGCCTTCCTAATAACTAAACCAAACGCACGGGCTTTTAAACCTGGGCGCATGTTTCTTACCTGACCGAACACTAGTATCCACGGAGCATGCACTTAATGGCTGAAGTTTGCACTGGGGTTCAGAAAATAAAAACCGCGGCTCTCGGCGATAAGCAGGGAACGACAGACCGCCGCGCCCCAAGAAACGTAGGGCAGAGACGCTCTTCGTAGGTTTAAGTACGCGGAGGCTCTCTGCGCTGCCTGCTTTTTTCCCGGTGAAGCAATCAGCCGGGGGCGGGGTGGAGACACGCCAAACTTCAGGAGAAAACGAGTGCGCACTTAAGGAACTTAGCAGAGAGAGAGAGAGAGAGAGAGAGAGACAGACAGACAGACAGACAGACAGACAGACAGACAGACAGACAGACAGACAGACAGACAGACAGACAGACAGACAGACAGACAGACAGACAGAGTCATCTGTTGCAACACCTCGATCCGGTGCATACTCATTGTCTATGACTAACATTTCTCATTTTCTCACTATTCTGCGTCTTATTTAGCTCTGTAGAAGCAGCTCGTCACCGAGGGGAAGGTAGGGCTTTGTAGCGCCCAAAAACCGGGAGCGCAAAGGGGGCTTTGAAATTCCTTGTTCGTATGGGAAACATCGAGCGGCTGGTGCATTAGGTATCTGCCTGCAGACGGAGAAGTTTGGCGTTCGGTTCCCCGCGGTGTCTCCCAGAGAGGAGCCACCTCGTGTGTGGCCTTGGGACAAGCTGCTGGATCCCAGGGTGCTCTCAGAAGAAGGGAGCGATATAGGCGACCACCTCTGAGGGCTCTCTCTCTCTCTCTCTCTCCCTAGAAAACCAGGAACAGGTTGCCATGATTCATAATTTGACTTGATGGTTTTTAATAATAAGTATTAGGAGAAGCATCAAACTCCCATTTCTACCTATGTATTCATTGGCCCTAGATGCCCTAAGCACATCCGATCTCACCTGATTTTGGAAGCTAAACAGGGTCAGCCCTGGTTAGTACTTGGATGGGAAACCACCAGGGAATACCAGGTGCTGTAGGCGCCTGGAGTAGGAACTGGCAAACCACTGCAGTATTCCTGCCAAGAAAACTCCATGGACATGGAGTCAGGAAGAGTTGATCAGGACTGTAATAACACACACAATCATATACATTGGGCTTGGATTTGGTTCCAACTAAACCTGTCCAGGAAAAGGATGCTATCCTCCAAACCTACGCCCACATTCACAGTTTTGGGGGGGGGGGGAAAGATTTCCAAGATAAATGAATTATGGGATATGCTGAAACCACTCTCTGCTTGAGAAGGTAAGCCTTCATCAGGTTATCATTATATCTTATTTTGTTACTAACTCATATGTGGTGATCCCATAGGTGTGAATATAGATGGGTACAATTGCATAGGATAATAATAATAACAGTAATGGCAACAATAATAACAGATCTTACAACTTCAGAGCTGGGAGGGAGTCTATGGATCTTCAAATCCAGCCCCTGTCAAGGAGGCACCAAGGGAAATGGAACGCCCAACCTCTGCCAGATATCTAAAACACTGAGCTACCCAGTATTTAGACAGGGCTGCATGCTTTTTTGGACTGGAACTTTCTCACTCCTAAAGCCAGCACAGCCAGTGGCAAATACAGATGTAGTGCAACATCTGGAATTTTGCACATGCCCCACCCCTCACTCCTTGAAGCCTCTTCCTTGGGCATTTCCCCTTTTAACCTAAGGCAGTGATGACGAACCTTTTAGAGACCGAGTGCCCGAACTGTGATTCAAAACCCACTATTTTTTTTCGCAAAGTGCCAATACAGGAATTTAACCTGTATGCAGGTGGCTATGAAAGGGCAATGTCGGGTGCCCACAGAAAGGGCTCTGAGTGCCACCTTTGGTACCCGTGCCATAGGTTCGCCAATGCTGACCTAAGGCAATCCCCATGAAAAATGGGGCAGGGCTTCTATAGTCGTATGGAAATTTCAGCATCCATCAAAGTCCTGTTCAGATTTCTCCTTCTTGTGGCCTCCCCACTCCCTGGCCATAACTGGACTCTGAAATTACAGATCACTCAGTTAGGCTTCCACAATTGTGAATGCTGTGAAGCTGTGAAATGCTGTTTGGTCAGTCAGCGGCGGCGGCAGCAGTGATTTCATTTCAACAGAGCCTTTGGGGTTTAAGGATTTTGACCTGAGTAGGCTGTGAAGGTTTTTTTTTTTTCTTTATGCCTCTGTGGAACCTACTCAAGGCACCTACAGCACCTGGTATTCCCTGGTGGTTACCCATCCAGCCAGGCCTGAACCTGCTTAGCTTCCAAAATCAGGCGAGATCGGATGTGCTTAGGGCATCTAGGCAGCAAAATGCTATCTACATTTGCTTTCAGTGTGGCTATCTATGAAAGGTCTTATGTGGAAAATCAGCCATTCATGGGATGAGCCAGAAAATATCTTCCTTATTTTTTTCCACCCAATCCTGTGGAGTAATAGATAAATCCCCTCCTTCCTATCCGTTTCCATTTATTTACTCTTAAAATTCTATTGGATCCAGAGCCAGGCAGAATGGTTAGGTTTTAATAATGGTTACCAATATTTCCATTTAAAAGTGTCCTGCTTTCTTTCAGCTGCCAATTGCATGCGTGCATGTAAGGAATACTGTATTCTTAATTATATTGAAGTTAATATAACAATTGACTTTCTAAAAAGGAATTCAACTGCAGTTGTAACAAAATGAAATACGGAAGAACTATTATCCACCTTATAAAAAGTAACAGCAAACGATAGCATATGATTGGGTGGTTGACTGGCTCTCTGCAGTCCGCCTTTCTCACAATAACATTGAACACAAACATAACTTAAATACAAAGCAAGTTTGCATATTATGTGCCCTGCTGGCCCTAGCAGCATCTGCTTCTTCCTTTATTCCTGAATCCATAGGGGGGGGGGAAGCATCTCGATACAAATGGGATTTATTGTAACTGGGATGATGGGGTGGGGGCCTAAGCCTTGTAGCACTGTGGTTAAAATGCTGTACTGCAGCTAAAACTCTGCTCACACTGGGGTTAAATCCCAGGTAGCTGGCTCAAGGTTCACTCAGCCTTCCATCCTTTGGAGGTCAGTAAACAGCTTGCAACGCGGGGGGGGGGGAGTGTAGCCTGACTAATTAAATTATAAACGAAACGAATGCTTTAAATGCCATGGGGCAGTATAGAAGCAGCACACTTTGCTTTTATATTTATTCATTTTGGAACAAGTAAACCACTTGTGGCTACCTTCAGGACAGTTCTCTGCACTTCGTTCAGGGTGAAGTTCAAGTGTGAGGACCCACTGGTTAGCAGGAACATTGGCAAGACTTTAGGATCGAGTCCCAAGTTGGAGTCAGAGGCTTTGGTACCATATCCTGAGTCTCAAGTCCAGGTCTTTATTCAAAACAATTCCCCCCCCCAAGAAAACAAGAAGAACCATGAGCTGAATTTAATTAATGGGGAGGGGGAGAACCACGTTGAGTCATCAGTGCAACTTAAGTCCAACTTGACTAGCGAGTCACACAATTCGAATTCCCATCCCGGCTGGTTAGCATCACCAGAGGGGTCCCAGGTCCTTCCCTCCCCACCCCCCAAGTGGGATTCTTCATGCGAACCAGCATATACAGGGATGGTGTATAGGCCCCCATTGAGGGCGGTGGTGGTGGTCCCAAATTCTATGAGTAGTTGTCCCTCTGAGGTCTGGTACTGGCAATCCTGTTGCCTCTGTCTTTTCCAGCATCTTAGAGTCTTTTCACACAACCCCTAAACTCCGCGGCAAATGGCTCCCAGATCCAGAGCTTAAAATTGTTTCCCCACCAGCTCCGGAGTTTACAAAAAAATAAGTGCGACCACTCCCACCTAAGCGCGTCCCAGCGCACTTTTCAAGTACCTGCTCTCCGGGGGTGAAAATTTCTGATGCAGATGTAACGTAGTGTGTGCCGGGCTCTCCTCGCTTCTGTTTGTTGTTTTTTGCCCCCCACCCCTTTAAGAGATCTCAATGCAGTGGATGGCAGAACGGAGGTGAGCGGCATTCTTTTCTTTCTTTTTTTCTCCCTCCCCTCACGCAGACAGCAGCCAGGAGTGCGGAAGGGGTGGGAACACAGGAACAACGACAAGCCCCTAAGATTTCTGGTCCGAATTTAAGTGGCCAGCGGATCTTAGAGGTCATGTGAAACGGCTCTTAGCTGGGTGGCGGTGTGTTCTTCTGTCCCAGATTTTGGGAGATATCTCTCTTCCCAGGGATACCATACCCCCAATAACTGAATCAGAGATGGACTGAGATTTAAGGTAGGAGCCCTGTGGCAGAGTGGTTAAATGCCTGTACTGCAGGTAAAACTGTGTTCACGACCTGGGGTTCAATCCCAGGTAGCAGGCTCATGGTTGACTCAGCCTTCCATCCTTCCAAGGTCGGTAAAATGAGTACCCAGCTTGCTGAGGGTGGGGTGCAATATGTAGCCTGCATACTGTAATTAAAACTGTAAACCGCCCATGGACTACTTGAAGTGCTATGGGGCACTATATAAGCAGAACACTTTGCTTTGCTTTGCTTTCCCTACTTTGCCCTTTGGCAACTTTAGCTGTAGCAGTGCCTTGATCCAGGAGATTTCCTTGTAGATGTTTTTCCAGTTGCCTGGGGGTGCAGGATCCTTAGGAAGGCCTTCTTCCACAAAGACACCCTCATGGGATCTTCTAGAGCAGCCATTCTCAACCTTTTATGAAATACTCCTCATTCGTGCCAACCTTTCAAAACAGTTTTTTAAACCCACAATGTGTCAAGAGAAGTTTAGATACCTCTGGGTGGAAGGTAGAGATGTAAAATTTCTAGAACCTTTGGAGGAAAATGAGGAAACTATTTTTCCTCAATTTTTCCATTTTTCTCCAAAGGCCCCCCACACACAGAAATTTTACATCTCCAGGCAGGTTGCTTTTTTTAGAAACACACATTCAAAATCCTACTGAAGATAGGAATTTCACAGCATTGATAAATGATTAAATAACCCTAAACTTGTACTACATGTAGTTCCAACTTCCTAAGCATTTGATGTTTAGAAACCAACAAGCTTCTTTTTTATAGAGTAACCACAAGATGGCAGCAGATGCTAGCATGTCCTTATCTTTGTTACCAGACTACAGTAATTGGTCCATTTCCCTCACTTGAGCTGGTCTAAAACCATGTTTTAACTGAGGTGAAATCACAGGTGTGCTTCTGTTTTCCATCAAGGAACATGATTGTAATAGCTGTGGCCAGTCATGTTATTCTGAACCCTAGGGCAGAAAATCCTACAAGCACATCTCTCTCTCTCTCTTTCTCTCTCTCTCTCTCTCTCTCACACACACACACACACACATATCTGCCGCCCGCACTACTAACAGAACAATGATCAATAAGACGAGTAGTGTTCATGAAATTCAGAATCAAACACCTGAGGCAGCCATATTAGACTGTCTGATGGAGACACAACCTAAGATATTGTGCAGCTTGAGGCAAGGGACAAGATTGCAATCTCCCCCACCCAAAGATCTGTACCTGGTGAACGGCCTGGCAGTTGAAGCCTGACTGAAGTATACCTGAACTGGAGTAGGGCTAAAGCAGGGGTGTAGACAGATGCAAGCACAATTTCCAAGGTCTCTACTCCACTCAGAGACTCTCACATGAAAGTCCCTCAGACAGTGGTTGAATGAATACCCTTATGGTGATTCTAGGCTCAGGAACTCTGATTTATCAACGTTCTCAATTAAAACTGTAAATGTGTTCAGCTGAAGGGACTTGGGGCTTTCCAGCAGAGCTTTGTGCTAAATACATAAAAGTCTGATTGCCTTCCAGGTGGGTGCAGGGCCTACTACATGCGTGCCTCTATTTAGCCTTATACTCATTCAGGTCTGACAGCTGAGGGGGCCTGAATATTATGTCTGGAAATTCCTCCCACTATAGGCAAGGACTGCCCCATCTCTGTTGTTTTTCCGGAAACAGGCAAAGACCTTTCTCTTCAGGCAAGCTTTTCCTGAATGATGGTCTACCATTATGTGTCTTTTATATGAATCTATAGGTTCACCTAGACTTTGTGTTTATAACTACTTATAACCTTGTAGCTTTAATGTAATGTTGTCTATTAATTCTGTAAGATGTCTCTCAATGCCTTGTTCTCAAATACTTGAACATGTCTTAATTGTACTGGGGACTGTACAGTATATTATCCCTCATTACTGTAAGCCGCCTTGGGTCCTTTTCCAAGGAGAAAGGTGGGGTAAAAATATTCTAAAATAAAAAATAAATAAATACATTGAGTGACAACCTATCCCCATACCTAAAAGTGATGTTAGCTTAGGGGAGTGTCAGATGGGCTACATTGCTCTGTTATCCAAGCCAGCACTCTGCCATTGCTCCGCACACCCCAGCATTTGCCAATCACTTTGTGACAAAGTGGGCTTCATAGCCAAGCAAATATATGAATCTAGATGTGCCCAAGTCCAAGAGGCTGGTCCATTTCACTACACTCGCTGTGTAACTTTTGCCACAACCATAAAAGCACTTATCCACCTTCTTCATATACATGCTTTTCATGGTGGACTTCGGGCCTTTTCACACGACCCCTAAGATCCGCTGGCCACTTAAATTCAGACCAGAGATGTTGGGGGTTCGTTGCTCTTCCTGCGTCCCCACCCCTCCGCACTTCCTTGCTCCTATCTGCCTGAGGGGAGGGAGAAAAAAGGGGACAAAAGAATGCAGGCTCACCTCCGTTTGCCAGTCCAAGCCCCCCCAAGCCCCGTCGTTGTCCTGATTCCTTCTCTTAAAGGGGTGGGAGGCAAAAACAACAACAAACAGAAGCGAGGAGAGCTGGGCACTCACTCCTTTACATCCGGATCTGGGATTTTTCACCCTCCAAGAGCAGGTACCTGAAAAGTGCGCTGGGACGCGCTTAGGTGGGCGTGGCCGCACTTAATTTTGTGTAAACTCCGGAGCTGGTGGGGAAACAATTTTAAGCTCCGGAGCTGGGAGCCATTTGCGTTGGAGTTTAGGGATCGTGTAGAAATCATCATAGAGTTTTCATTGTTTCCTTGCACTTTAGAGCAGACATAATAGTTGGATGGATGATGTCTGCATACAAAAATGGGGTGAATAGTGCGCTCAGATAAGTGTTTCTACCACTGTTTTGTTCACTGTGGGAATGGGCCTGGTTCACTCCTTTTTCTGGTGAATTCATGACATAATTGCTAGAGCAAAGCAGCCTAATCATAGATCATTCCTAATCGCACCTTTCTGGGTCCCTATTAGGGACCCCTACTTTCTTGGTACAGGTAGGATCCCTCCATTTTGGTTAGTTTCCAGCATGTGCAATTGCTGGAAACAAACCAAAATAGTACTTGAACCCTTAAATTTGCTTTCCTCTTTCAATGTTCCTTATCATTAAGTGACTTAAGAAAAAAAAAGCCATATTATTGGGAAATTAAACACTTCCACTGCTCCATGGATAGGCAGAGGCAGCAAAAATTTTGCTTTAACTGTATTAAGACTGTGCTAATGTCTTGAATCACTGGGGGGAGGGTTTGAAATGAAAATTGAAAACCTGCTCCCAGAAGTTGGAAGAGACAACAGGTGGCAAGGAGGAAATTTCCCTCTCTTCCACCCCTTTACTTAACTTTCCTTAAAAGTCAGTTTGAGAACCTGGCTGCAGCCAAATCCACCATGGAGGAAGGAGCTGGACCAAATACGGTCACTTGAGATGTGCCTGCCATTTGGATACAAGGATTGAACCAAAAGGCATACAAGATGTCTACCTGACCTTAAGTGGGTCTATTTAACCCACACCAGCCACCTCCAATTGAGTCTCATGTAGACAAGCCAAGAAAGTTAGCAAATAAAAATAAACACCTTAAACATCAGTATTATTGTATTCTTGAAGGCTTTCACAGCTAGGATCTGATAGCTGTTGTGAGTTTTGGGACACAAAGAGAACACAGAGAGAACGCCGAGTTCCCTGAGCTCCTTGCCCTCTGAAGATGTTGGCCACAGAGTCTGATGAAATGTCAGGAAGAAAAACTTCCAGAACACAGCCAAACAGCCTGAAAAACTCACAACAGCTTTCAGTATTATTATTGTTAATCGTGTATGCGGACATAGTGATTATGGGCTTGAAATAACAGTTGGGAAATCTCCCCCCCCCCCACACACACACATACAGTTTGCTAGTACTTTATATCCCCACACAAGCTCAAATAATATAAACAGCATTCACTTTTAGTACGACCTTACTACATTTGTGTCCTACCTTTACCCCAGTGAACTTAAAGCAATGTACACAGCTGTCCTCCTCCATCACCATTTTATGTATCTTCACAACAAGTCTGAAAGGTAGTGCTGGCTAAAGGGAGAGTATCTGGTGCATTGAGGACTCTTTCTACTCCCAATCAAACACATCAATCACAATGTATTTTGGACAGAGCTAGTTTAAGTCGAATTTAGCTAAGTATGTTCTTTCTGCATTATACATGCTGTCCTTATAATTTCAACTCAGGGGATCACCTGAAATAGATGGGATAAATAACCTGTTTCTGGGCCCATCTGATGTTATCCGAAGCAGCAAGGATGCCATTGAAGTAAGTATGGTCCTTTCTGCATTACTCTGGAACAATAGCAATCTTGCTGCTTCCCTCCAACAGCTGTGTTGCTTCAGTTCTCAGCAGGAGTAAGACTAGCACAGCATCTTCTCATCCTTGAATTTGGACCCCTCAGTGTTACCAAGTGGTGCAGCTACATTACAGTTTTTTGGCCCTACTGCTCAGAGCTCTGTTCCATGTGGGCATGTGTGCACACCTTCTACACACACACACACACACACACACACACACACACGGGGGGGGGGTTCTGTCCAACTGGAACAAAAAGGATCACAACAGGTACATAGTAGAGGGAAAACCCTCCACAGCATGCAGACCCAAACACCATAGACTTAGAGGGAAACTTGGTCTTGACCTCTTAAAAGCAGTGTCAGGGTCAAGCAAAGCATAACATGGATGTCAAGAAGCCAGACAATTTAAACTTTTTTGAACAGTGACTAGAACAGCCACTTCTATTCTATGCAACCATTCCAGCTGCATACTAGCTTATCCTTCAGTTGCTCAAGGCACTCTAAAAAGAATGGTTTAACTTTATCACTGCCAACCCCAGGGCTGGCTCTCTCATTAGACAAAGAGATGTTTCAGGCAACAGATTTTAGAGATTATCAAATGATACATTTTTAATCCCTACCGAAGGCTTTTTCATAAGAGTTTTTTTTTTCTTGAGATCATATCAATATTTCACCTTTTACTGAGAAATGACTTTGTAACTATTAAATTTTCGCTGCCATATGTAGGAGGAAACTACTGTGGAGTGTTTGACCCTCATCTTCCAAAGCAATTTGTCTCATTTTGAAACAGCGGCCCTTAGCTTGGGTGAGTAGGAAATATTATTTGCTGCACTACCTTAAGTAATAAAATGCAGCCAGGCAGCTTTAACCAGTCCTTGCCTTCCCCAGGCAAGCTCACAAAGCCAGGCACCCCCCTGTATATATAAACCACTGCCTGCTGGGCATGTGTTTGACTACTTTCACTTGAGGCCATCTGGATTGCACAACACAAAACATGACACAAGATGTTTTAATCAATGTCCCCCTTTGACCCATTATTATTATTTTTCACTATATTTTATTCATTTTCCACAAGGAAAAAAGAAATATATATTATATTTATTGCACATCATGCTACATAGGTTTCAGTCATTATTATGTCACAACCAGCTTACTCTTATTCTTTGTTTCTTTTTTTTTAGCCATTGATAAAACAGATTCCCTACTTGGTAATATTGTGAATCCTCTTCTTCCTTGATTCTCATTGTCAGTCTATCCATCTCTGCACATTCCAAAATTTTCTTAACAATCATTTCATCTGTTGGTGTTTCTTCGTTTTTCCAATGTTGTGCCCAAACTATCCTTACCGCTGTCAGAATGTGAGGTACAAAATAAGTATTTTGTTTATCTAAATTTTCTGGTAATACAGTAACCCCTGCCTATCGCGGGGGTTAGTGACCCATCCGACCCGCGATCATTGAAAATCCGCCATATGCGGATGCAGGTCGGGTGGGTGGGCACAAGTTTTAAAAGGGTTCTCGGCCATGGAACCAAGCGCTTGGATCCGTGGCCAAAAGCCCTTTAAACATTGCACGCCACTTGCCCGCATCCCCAAGGGGAGTGTGGGCCAATGGCGTGCAATCTTTAGAAAGGGCTCCTGGCTGCGGAGACAAACACTTGTCTCTGCTGCAGACACCCCTTTAACCATCGTTCACCACACGCCTGCAACCCCCAGGAGAGTTTGGGAGCACAGCCAGCGATCTTTGTAAAGGGTTCCCAGCCGCGGAGACAAGCACTTGTCTCGCAGCTGAGAGCCCTTTAAACATCGCTTGCCACACGCCCGCTACCCCCAGGAGAGTGTGGGCGCACAGCAAACTATCTTTAGAAATGGCTCCTGGCCACAGAGACAAGCTCGTCTCTGTGGCCGAGAGCCCTTTAAACATCGCTCACTGCTCACCCGCTACCCTCAAGGCAGTGTGGGCTCATGGCGAGCAATCTTTAGAAAGGGCTCCCAACTGCAGAGACAAGCGCTTGTCTCCACGGCCAAGAGCCCTTTAAACATCGCTCGCCACTCGCCAGCTGCCCTCAGGGGAGTGTGGGCGCATGGCGAGCGATCTTTGGAAAGGGCTCCCAGTGCAGAGACAAGCGCTTGTCTCCATGGTCGAGAGCCCTTTAAATATCGTGCAGCACTCTCCCACACCCCTGAGGGGAGTGTGGTCAAGCTGCATGCAATCTTTGGAAAGGGCTCTCAGCCAGCTCCCCTTTCCCTCCAGCCCTTTCGGGGTACTGCGGTCCTGCAATATAGCGGGACAGCAGTATGTGAACCACAAAAGGACGGGGGTCCACTGTATGCCTAGTAAAGACAATTATGGCCTAAAGTCTACATTTATTATTATCAATCATTCTAATAAGCCAAATATGTATTTTAATCCAATATGTTTTCGCTTTATCACATGTCCACCATGCATGATAGTAAGTCCTTGTTTCTTGCACATATTTACAACATTTGCTAGATAAGTTTGAGAACATTTTAACTAACTTAGCAGGTGGGAAATGCCATCTATAAAACATTTTATACAGATTTTCTTTATACGATGTAGCCATTGTTAATTTAGAATTTCTGTTCCAAAGTTTTTGCCATTTCTCCAGCTCCACATTGTAACCAAAAATGTTTCCCCATTGTATTGTTGTTTCTTTCACATGGTCATCTTCCGTTTTCCATTATAACATAAATTTATATATTTTCTTAAGAGGGTAGCCGTGTTAGTCTTTTCAAGTATTTCAGGCAAAATTCAAAGAAAAACAAAACAAAATAAAATAAAAGACACAAACATGTGGCACCTTAAAGACTAACTTTCATATTTTAATGTAACGTTTCGTTCACATGTGAACTTCGTCAGACATATATAGCAGCAGAATGAGGTGTCAGATATAATATGAGCAAATATTCATGGGCTGTAGATGATATGATAGGCTGTAGCAAATAGAGGTGGGGGTGTATGGTTGAGGGGATGGAAGAGGGACGGTTAGTTAGTAGAACTGGTGAGAATCATTAAATGTTGAGTTAGAGCTGTATAATTTATGGTTTTATGGCTCATGCTAGCCGATGTTATCTTAAACTGTGAGAATTAAATTCCTCAAGTGACAGGAACCAGATTAGGTTGGGGGGGGGGGGCTCAAAAGGAGAAAAAAGACAGGGGGGGGGGGGCAGAGAGAGAATGGAAATTTTTAAGTTTTTACCTTACAGTCCATGAGAAAGTGGCAATCTGGTAATATTACATTTGATAATGACTCAAGAACCCCCGACTAATGTTCAAGACTAATTTCAGCTCTTTTCACAAGTTTATCCTGCACAATTCTAGTATTAGTTCCCTGTAGACTAAAATCAGCTCTCTGTTCTGCCTCTGTGTCCTGATCAGGATTAAAAATCTCTGTATCTTCAGAAGTTGGGTCCTTCTGTGATGTATAAATATTATTTTGTATAATCCACGTAGAATTATATTGGCAAACTTTTCATGATAAGATTTCCCAGTTCATTGTGTTCTTATAACTCACATCAAAGAGTTAATATTGTAATTTTAGCTTCTGCCACCCAGTTTTCAAAAGGGAGGGGTACAGAAGGAGATAACTGGATTGAAGAAGAAAGAAGAAAAAGAGACAGGGAGCAGAGATTCTCCAGCAACTTATTTTGAAAACATTAGAGTCTATCCAAGGTCAAATAAACATTCCTTTGAGAAACAGCTTGTCCCAGCGCTGCCCTTAAACTGCACTTTAAATCCACTACATATAGAAAGCACAAAACTTCCTTAAGAGTTTTTTCTCTCTTACCATCCCAGGAAAGCAATAGGAAGTAAGGCACATAAAATAAATGTGGAAGAGATCACTTTTTCAGATATGTGCTTGCCTTTCAAAACATTCATACCCCTTTGCCAAAAGCTGCGTCCACAAAAGGGGTTGGTGGTGCTTGTTTGAAGAAAGAATTCCAGATCACCAAGGAGAAGCTTCACAGAGAGATAGAAGGATGAAAGCAGTTTTACTTACAACATGCCAAATATTTACAGTTTTTTTTCACTTTTTCCAGTACCAACAGCTCATGCAGTCACCCGTTAATGGCGTTGGCATTTTCCTGCATCTACAAAGCTCACCGCCGTTCCTTTCGTGGTCCACAGTTGCTGCCTCTTCTTCGATTCCTCTCCAAGGAAACTTACCCTTATTAGGGTTCCTTTTATCTGGAGAAATTCGACTTAATAAGCTGCAGAACTTACCAAGTTGTCTCACCACAGTGTAACTAGAACCAGAAGGCCAATACCTTTATTATATTTTATTGTGTACTGCCAAAAGTCAATTCTGCTTTATAGCAACCCGTTTCATAGTTTTCTAGATATAGAGTATTCTGAAGCGGTTTATTATTCCATTATTCTGAGGGTGCCCTGGGATTGTACAGCTTGCCAAAAGCCACAATAATTGGTTGTTTTGGGTATGTACAATGGGGAACTGAACATTCAGCCTGTGTCTCCATAGCCAGATACTCACAGAGCTATTTCTTAGGACTAAGTAAAATTCCACAGAATTATGCAAGTTATTGATTTCCTTTAAGAAATCTTCATTAGGCTAGATGTGGAAAATGAGTGGGGGGAATTCAGAAATTTCATCCAAACATTTTTGTGGCACTTTTTACTCATTCCCAAGAAGGAGATTTCAGGTGTCACAAGAAAATATGCAGGTACAGTACCAGGAAGTCAGCATGGTATAATTGCAGCCTAGGACTCAGGAAATGTGAATTCAAAATTCCGTCTGGCCATAAACGTCCTGGATGATGTTGAGCCAGACACATTTTCAGCCTGATCTCCTTCTCAGCATTGTTGTAAGGGTAAAATAGGTAGGAGTGGAATTGTATATGCTGCCTTTAGTTCAATGGAGGAAAGGAGATCCTCAAATATAACAAGTACATGCCTGAAATTTATGTTCAGCCATTCATCTCGGGGTCAAAGTGAAGAACTGATTTCTGAACACACATGATTCCTATTTAGGCATTCGCCTGCACGTGTGAGTAGATCTTTAAATGTGTATTCCCAGCAGAAAAGTGTTTAATATAAAAACAGAGCTGTTTGTATTCAATGTGGGGTGTTTGTATTTATTATGGAATAGAAAGTACTTTTGTTTTCAGCCTAAATAAAGGAACCAGTGGGTTTGTGTTTAGAGATGTTCACCTAAGGCAAGATGCAAAGCTCTGAATTGCACCTAGAGAACAGAGCATCTCCTGGCCTTTAGCCAAAATTGTGTGTTATTTGCATATCCTTTTTTAAGAATTATTTTGCATATGGCTATGTATAAAAAAGATGGCAGGAGTTAGGCCTCTAGCTGTCTTATATACTCATGAGATAGAGTTTCCATTTCAGACCATCAGCTTCAAATTTTGCCCCCAAATCCTCAGTGGCCATAAACAATTTGGCCATGTCTGTGCTGTTTTTATGCCAAAGCCTACTGAAGTCATGATGCTGGTAGGTCTCGTCGAACAAAGTGACTTTTTCCAAACTATGATTTAGGCCCACTGTATGAACTGTATACAATCCCACTGCTGAACTTTCCATTTAGATAAGGGGGAATCATAGAAATTAATAATGATGAACCAATTTTGTAGGCTAATCGAGTGAAATATTCGGCAAGTAGTTGTTTTAATCTTGTGACAGAAAAGTATCATCAGGTAGGGATTTAATACTCTGATCCTAATGCTGTGGTGCGAGTTCTGAGATGACATATTGACCCCCTTCATATAATGATCCAGATGCAGACCTTGTCCCCCCCCTTTAAAAAAAAGTTTATTTGATAAAGAGGGAGGTTTGCTCCACCACTACCTCATAGGGATCGTCACATACCTGTCTAGGAGCTAACATGTTTACAATGGGTGAAAGCAGACTTAAACATGGATCTCCCAAGAAAGAATATTTTTCCCATGGTGCTACCAATCTGCCTATAGGTGCAGATGAGGAGGTGGTCCACTTTCTGGTGAGTTTACAGTCTTCGTTCTTCTCTTACAAGTGACTGGGAATTGAGTCATGGCTACTGGACTTCTTTTTTGAGAGATAGAAACCACTCTTACAAGTGGTTCCCAATCTTTCTTGAGTTGCAATTTCCTTTTATAATAGCCAAACCATCTGCGATATACACATATTGCCATGTTTGCATAACAAGGCATCATCCCTTCTCAAAAAGTAGAGGCTGCTTTCCTCCTGAAAGGGCTTGTTTCTACTACATTCGCATACATGTTAATTTCAATATCCTGCTCCAGAAAGGTCAAGGGAGTAAAATTTATAAGGCAACCTGTAATGCCCCCCAAAACACTTGGGACAAATTGGGAGACCCTGTCCTAAAGATTGCTTGAGGTAATCAAGTTGTTACTGACAGAGTCTTCTGAAGAAAACCAAATGGCATATCGGCCATGAAAACAGCAAGTCTTTGTGCTGTAAGGAGAGGGGTTCTGTATTGTCTACTACTGGCTGCATTCTGTTCAGCTTCTGTAACAAGGTTAGTTACCATCTGGGCCACTCTTAGATTACAACTTCCATCACCACTGTGTATACCAACTAAGACTGTTTGGAGCTGCAGTCCAACAACATCTGGAAGTACTGTACACAAACTGCCCCATGCTGTTAGGAGGCACGATATGTAAATTAAGTTGGGTGGAGTGCAACGTCGCATAAATTGAAGTTCACTCATAATATTTTTTTTAAAAAAATTATAATTTTTATATAATTTTAAAATTTTTTATAATTTTATAATTTTTTTTCTTTTTCCCCTCACCATCTATACGCTCGCCAACTACTATTGCCACTGAGCCTGTGACTGTTATGTCAAGATGCCATGATGCCCAAGATGTTTTAGAATGCTGTTTTAAATTGTTGTTGTTGCTTACTATTGTATTGTTGTCCAATCTGTTTGCCCCTACATTGTATTGCTCGCTGACTTGTTTAGCCTTTGTAAGCCGTGCAGAGTTCCGTTTTGGAAGATGGGCGGGGTAAAAATCCAATAAATAAATAAATAAATAAATAAATAAATAAATAAATAAATAAAT
>JAHTLZ010000129.1:22541243-22556696 GCA_023846285.1 Phrynocephalus versicolor
ATTTATTTATTTATTTATTTATTTATTTATTTATTTATTTATTTATTATATTATATTTATACCTCGCTTATCTTCCTTGCGGAACTCTAAGCGGCTTACAGTGGGCGACATGCGCCAGTTAGACAAAAAATTACAATCAAATATAAAACAACAGAACATAGAATAAACATTAAAACCCGGGAGCCCCCAGCGG
Source organism: Phrynocephalus versicolor (assembly GCA_023846285.1). Lineage (NCBI taxonomy): Eukaryota > Metazoa > Chordata > Lepidosauria > Squamata > Agamidae > Phrynocephalus > Phrynocephalus versicolor. The sequence goes on from JAHTLZ010000129.1 coordinate 22,541,437, forward strand.
GCCAAATTGGCATCATAAAACTTAAAGACCAAGTGAGCACAAATAAACAACAATATTAAGCAAATAATCAGGTAAACACAAACATTGGTTGCTTGGTCATAAGAGATGGCGGGGGGGAGGAATAATTAATTAGGGCTTGCCAAAGGCCTCTCGAAACAGATAAGTTTTTAAAGCTTTTCGAAAGGCCAGCAGGGACTCTGCAGAGCGCACTTCGCTTGGGATGGAATTCCAAAGGGAAGGGGCTGCCACCGAGAAAGCCCGGTTCCGGGTAACCGATTTCCGGGCTTCTCGTGGGGTGGCAACCCGGAGCGAGTGCGCTCGCACCTGCCGAACAGGTCGGGCCGAGATGGATCGCTGGGCGATTCGCTCCGACAGGTAGTCGGATATTTGCAATATTAATATCTTTATTTTTTTTTAAAATAATTGCTGATGTTATAGTGGACCAGGCTTACATTGTTTTGTTCAGGTTTTAGCTAAATATTGCTTTTATCTGTTTTTTTTTTAAACTTTGTAAGCCACCTTGACAGCTATCTTTTAATGGAAAGGCAAGGTATAAATGTAATAAATACACACAAAAATCACTGAAGCAAAAGGAAAGAATGCTGCTTATATACCTGTAGCATTTAAAGAACCCTCTGGACAGTTTGCAGTTTAATTATGCAGGCTGCATATTAACCCCATCACCACCCACCACCACACAGTGAGCTGGATACTCAATTTACTAATCTCAGAAGTACAAAAGGCTCAGTCAACCTGAAGCCAGCTATCTGAGCCTGTCATGTTCAAACTCAGGCTGCGAACAGAGTCTTGACTGCAGCTGAACTACTGTGCCATGAGACTCCTACCTTAACTACTACACTGCTTCTCGGTAATACATGCAATGGCAGTTATCAGTTTATGTGTGCCCATTTAAAACTCCACCATGATATTTTAAAACCAGTACAGTTTTGCTTTGCTAGTTGGTTCTGTACAGGAACCAGTATTGTCCTGTTTTGTTGTCTGACTCACATTGATACAGTGTTTAGGTATTTGGGTATACAGTGGTTCTGGAGGTGCCTTACACATTCTTTCTGTCTTTATTCACTTACCTATTTCTAGATGTCATTCCAGTCTAGCTCACCTAACAGTCTGGCTCACCTAGTTCTTCTTCTCTAAGATTCTCACCCTTGTTACTTTGTACAGGCAAAGGAGAGCTATTGCTAGCCAGACGTCTATGGAAATACTGTATACAAAAATTTAGTGTGAAACCTAGAAAAGGCACAGCTTTCATAAGGAAGCACTTAAAAACAACTGCAAAGTTTACAGACCACTTTTGCAAAAGTTCAAATAGGGATGTGACTACCACTACTGTTACAAAAATGGGAATTGTATAACAATGAATGGGCTTCTAAATTTGTGGAGCTTGGTGGTGTAGTGGTTCTACTGCAGTACTGCAGTGAAGACTCTGCTCTTTACCTGAGTTCAATTTAGATGCCTGACTCAAGGTTGACTCACCCTCCCAGTCTTCCGAGGTTGGTAAATTGAGTACCAGGCTTGCAAGGGGCAATGTGTAGCCTGCATAATTAAATTGTAAACTGCTCAGAAAGAACTTTAAGCACTAAATGATGATATATAACCAGCACACTTTGCTTTGTGTTCTGCTTCTCTTATTTTAAAAACGGGGGGGGGGGGGGATCAGGCACAGCACTGTGTGAACTGATACATCCTCAGTTTAAATTTGTTGTCAGGGTGAACTAGTTAAGTACATTAGGCAATACACACTCACAACCTTATTCTCTCCCCTATCTGTGAAACAGGGATAATAATGATCTGCATTCTTTTTTTTACAGCACAAGACTCAGTAGTAAGTCTTGTGCTGTAAAAAACACCACAAGGGGGCTGCAGGATTTGCAGCCTCGGTGGTTTCCTGAGTCTAGTACTTCGAACTCCCATGAACTCCCATGTAGTCGCTGTGGGAAAACAGAAAACTCAAAACTTGTATAATTTCAGAAGGCTTAAATATTGCCTCAGGCGAACTCCTTTGGTTTGTTTGTTTGTTTTGAATACTTCAGTTTTGTGTGTTTGATTTTTCCTGCCCTCACAATTCATCATAATCAGCATTTGGCTGGCTTCTGTGCTGACAGTGCAATCCTTGGAAATACATGCATATTTAATTCAATGGATCTCATAATATGTAGGTGTAGGTTTGAAGAGTTAGTCGGGGCCGGTAGCGGTATATTCTCAGCTTTGAAATATTTATACATCTTAAGATTTTTTTAAAAAAAATGTTTGAAATAGCAAGCCAAAAACAATTCTGAACATGTTTTGCTGATAATAGTTGGACGATTCTAGCCTCTGTTTGCATTTACATTGATAAAAGATGTGTGCTTTTTATTCCAGAGATCAGAAAAGTGGTGGAGGTTACATAGTCGTCGATCCTATTTTGCGCGTTGGTGCTGACAATCATGAATTGCCCTTGGATTGTATTACGCTCCAGACGTTCTTAGCCAAGTGTCTGGGACCATTTGATGGATGGGAAGATCGCCTTAAAGTTGCCAAGGAAGCCGGTAAGAAGCACAGTGACTCCAAGTCAGGGCGTGATGGATAGGGGCACTGAAGCAAGGCCAGCATTCTGCTGGGAGAGCATTGCAAAGCTCTTTCCCCTTCTTCATGCATTCCCTCTGTGCTGCCCAGAGGGAATGCATGGAGACTCTCTGAAGGAATGTGCTGCCCTTTGCAGCTGGTATTTGGTGTGCCAAGGGGCTGAAGAGGGAAGGAGAGAATCACACACAAACACCTGATTCCCCTGGTGTTTACCATTCCACTTGCAGAAATGTGCTGTTAGAGCTTGCTTACTGCTTTTGAAGTCTGTAAGTAAATCTGTACTTTCTCAACTGCGTAGCTCTGATTGACCAACCTCCGTTTATGTCTGTGGAGATTCTCAGTCATCCAGGTGAGTTTATCTGGAAGTTGAGTCATGGCTACTGGACTTCTTTTTCTTGAGAGATAGAAACGTTTCGCTGTTCATCCAAACAGCTTCATCAGTCTGAATTCAGCTAGTGCGAGTCCTCCATCTTATAGTCAGCTCTGACCTCATGTCACCCTGGTCTGAAACAGGCTCATAACATGAACAATGGCCTGAATAGACTTGTTAGGTAGACAATAGTATCCGTAGCTTTAAGGTAAACAATGGCCTAAGGTGCCGAAACCTATAAAGTATGGGTCTTAGCTATGGCCTTGGCGGTGAAGGCTTTTTGATTTGTCTGGGTATTGTTGAAAGCACACCTGATGAGTGGCAGCTAGATTATGCTTTATAGACTATGGGTGTGCTTTCAAACAATACCCAGACAAATCAAAAAGCCTTTACCAGCAAGGACATAGCTAATGACCCATACTATATTTTATAGGTTTCAGCACCTTAGGCCATTGTTCACCTTAAGGCTATGGATACCTCAGGCCATTGTTTGTCTTAAGGGCCTATTTCAGATCAGGGTGACAAGAGGTCAAAGCTGAATATAAGATGGAGGACTTGCACTAGCTGTATTCAGACTGATGAAGCTGTTTGGATGAGCAGCTATCTCTCAAGAAAAAGAAGTCCAGTAGGCATGACTCAACAGAAAAACCTCCATTTATGTATCATCCTTCCTCTGGGAAGCACAAGGTGATACACACAAGAGTCTAAGGCAGCCTTTCACTTCGGCACCATCCAATACCATACCGCAGCTGAAGTTCAAAGGCTTACACCATAGTCCATTTGCTACATTGTTGTCGGTAATTATTACTGCTCTTTTCCTCTTGGATGGTGGTGAAAGCATAATAAAACATTTTTCTTTTCTTCTGTAGGTTACAATATGATTCACTTTACGCCAGTTCAGAGACTTGGTCTGTCTAGATCATGTTACTCATTGGCTGATCAGCTGGAAGTAAATCCTGACTTTTCAACCCCCAACCAAAAGTGTTCTTGGAACGAACTTGGAAAACTTGTGGAAAAAATGAAAAATGAATGGAATATGCTCTGTATAACAGATGTGGTTTATAATCATACAGGTATGTTTATTTTCATTGCCTTTATTATCCTCAATGCTGGCTGCTTCTGATCTCTGCTGTAAATATGTTCTAGTCTCGGTTTGCTTCCTGCCCCGGCTTTGGGCTTCCGATTTCAAAGGCTTAGGGTGCTGCTACACCCTAAACAAGATAAGTTGCATTCTTAAACCCTTTATAAGCAGAACACACAATTTTAGCCACACTGGCTGGAAACGGGGAGCACGGAAGTTCAGAGAGTAATCTTTGTAAGCTCTCTTTTTAGCAGAGAATGTGTGCAGTTGTGCCAGAATGAGAATGAAAGTAGAACAGAGAAAGTAGAAAGTAGAGAATGAAAGTAGGACCCCTTTTCAGCATTAGTGTTTATGAATTGCAGAGGTACATTGTTTTAGCATTTGTTGAAATACGTGTAATGAGACTTCTGGGTTAAGCTACCTTCATTGCATAGGGACCATTTGTATCTGAATGTATCACATATTTATTTGCACTCATAAACCCAAATGGAGATTGTTATCAAGAGCCTCTTGGCTGCTATTCCAGATGTGGTGGTGCACTTTATACCATTCCTCATCATGTGGCTTTTTCATCATGGATGAGGAATTTTATTTTAATATTGCAATTTCGTCAGTAGTGCTTGTTATGGGTATGGCAGGCACATGTGGGCAGGTAGACAAAAAAAAAAGGTTTTTAAAAGACTATTATCCTGCTGTAGAATTTGTAGCTGTACAGAGAGGTGCTTCTACTCTCCTGCTGTTTTATTTTAGAACAACAAAGTACCGGTATTAGATATTCCATTAATAACTTAGACATTCCAGGGTATTTTTATTTTATTTTAGAGTATTTTTACCCCGCCTTTCTCCTTGGAAAAGGACTCAAGACAGCTTACAGTATTGATGGATAATACTAATACATAGTCCAATACAATTAAGACAAGTTCAAGTATTTGAGAAAAAGGAATTGAGGCACATCTACAGCATTAATTGACAACATTACTGTACATTAAAGCTACAAGGTTATAAGTAGTTATAAACACAAAGTCTATGTGAACCTATAGATTCCTATAAAATACACATGGTAGTCCATCATTCAGGGAAAGCTTGCCTAAAGAGAAAGGTCTTTGCCTGTTTCCTGAAGGACAACAGAGATGAGGCAGTGGAGTTCCAGAGTCTGGGCACAGCAGTTGAGAAGGCCCTTTCATGGGTTCCCCCGAGACATACCCGAGTCAGTTCATACTGTGAGATTCTGTCTTTGAGGTAGCTAGGACCCAGGTCGTATAGTGCTATGTAGGTCAAATGTCAAAACCAACCCTTGTTTCTATGCTGCCTCATCCTCTCTGAAATTCACTTTATATCTGATTCTATTCATCTCAACTATCTTGATGTTGGTCTTAATTCATTTGCTGGGCAGCAACTAATAATGTACCTTCTGATTTCTTTTTTGTAACTTTGAAATAGTATCTTAGAAGCAGTATCTAAAGTTGTAATAAGAGTGTTTTGAGGCTATATGTTTATTTAATGGACAGAATGTTGTTTTTGCAAGTGTAACAAAGTTATGCCTGTTCAAATTTCCTGCGTGTTAGGCTGGGCAGCAAAGAAGTGTGCAATTGCCATACACAATTGATCAGGATCCAATTCTTGTACATGCAGAAGATAGTAATCCCCCACCTATTGTGGGGCTTAGGGACCTGACCTGAACCTGCGATAATTGAAAATTCGCGATACGGGGATGCTGAGTCAGGTCAGGACTGGCAGGGGGGGGGGCATGGCACTGCCCTGAACGGGCCTCCAACAAGCTTCCCAGGCCCCAGAAGTGGTTTCTTACAATCTGGAAGTCACTTCCGGTTTTTCGGAAGCCATTTCCGGTTTGTCGGAAACCACTTCTGGGGCCTTTGACTGGCCCAGGAAGCCTGTCGGAGGCCCATTTGTGTAGCCTGTCAGGCCTGGGTTAAGTGCAGTAGGCCTCAAACAGGCCCAAGCAGCTTACCCCAGGGGCCCTTGCCTTTCATATACTGCAATCCCTCAATATACTAGGACCGCAGTATATGAACCCCAAAATGGTGGGGGACCACTGTATTTTGTTCCTTTTTAAAAATAAAATCCCTGTTGAAGGTATTAAGAATTATTCTTAAATTCTTGTAGCAAGCTGTTTTGCTAATTCTGTGTCCCCTGTTTTCTCCAAGCTGCAAACAGTGCGTGGATAACTCAGCACCCAGAATGTGCCTACAATCTTATTAATTCTCCTCACTTGAAACCAGCCTGGCTTCTGGACCGAGCTCTTTGGCATTTAACCTGCAGAGTAGCTGGTGGTAAATGCACGGATAAAGGGGTGCCTCCACTGATTGAAAATGAGGATCACTTGAATGTAAGGAAATGGAAAGTTTATCTTGTTTGATAGCGGACACAGAGTCACGGAATGGGATTGAGCATCAGGGCTGGGGCTGAAACATATTGCTACCAGATAGCTCCAAACCCAAGTGCACATTACCCAGAGTGAGGTTATTTTGATATGTGAAGTAGAATGTCTCACACTTCTTCCTATCAGTGACCGTCGAAATGCAGTAGGAACAAATTACTGTTGGTGACCTTTCGTGACATACAACATTGCTTCTTCCAGGGCCTGTGCCTTAGTATCTAATGGTAGATTGGGCTCTGGATAGTGATACTGTATTATGGAATATTAATAAATTAATGTTCATGTTTATGCTGCCTTTCTCCCAATGAAGGAACCCCCAGATGGTATACATTGGACAATTTCTTTTTTCTCTAGCAAGGTTTTTTTTTCCTTTGTTTGATAAACAAATGTTCACAGGATTTATGATTTGGAAACTGTTCCATTTCAAGATAACAGTGGCTTCTTTTTAATGTAATGCTAGCTGCATCCTTGTTCTTATGCTTTTTAAACGGTTCTCTTGTGTGCACATGTTTTTTGATTGCACTGTATTGCTGAAATATCTTCTCAGTTGTTTTAAAAATAAGTTTTTATTTTTATTTTTTTTGAATTGCAGTTTCCTTGCCTTGAATTAATTTGTGGAAACGAAACTTATAGATTCACCTATAATTAAATCAAATTGTGTTATGTTTGCATATAGTAGTATTCCAGAACTTTTATTTTATAAAACAAATCAAGGATGTATTCACTGCTTGGTATGCTGCGTCGTCCCCCCCCCACACACACACACATGAAATTAAATATTTCACAGAGTTCTGCTTGCAATAAAAAATAATATTTCAGAGCAGTTTAGAAACATATATATTTACACTAATCAATCTATATGGCATTGAATTTCATTCTTATATTTGTTTGCTTCATATTTTTTTCAGAATATCGTTAAAATCATTTGGGAAGATATTTTTCCTAAAATAAAGTTATGGGAATTCTATCAAGTTGATGTTAACAAAGCAGTGCAACAGTTCAGAAATCTCTTAACTCAAGGTAAGGGGAAATATGATACCCCTCTTCAAATAATTGAAAAGTTGTCATACAGAGGTGGTACAGGATCTGTTCTCTGCCATTCCGAAGTGCACAACACATATGAATTGGCTCAAATTACAGGAAGCCAGATTTCAGTTGACTCTACTGTATATATCTATTTAAAAATCCTAATTGTTCAAGCAGCACAACAACAGATCTAATTACCTTGAGAGGCAGTATGCATTCCAACACTGGAAGCATTTAAGAGAAAGTTAGACAACCATCTGACAGATATACTGTAGTTGGATTTGGATTCCTGCCTTGAGTGGGAATCAGTAGCCTTATAGTAGCCTTATATAGAATCCTATGTTTCTCTGAATCTAGGATTCTAGATTACTTGCAAAGCATTCAGTGGAAAAACTACAGCTCACATCCCGAAATCTGCTTAAGTTCGCATTCTAGTGTTTTTATTTAATTGACCGTTTTCTTTGGCTTTGGGAAAATAATTTCAGTTTTGAGAATTATTTGTCACTGGGGCATTATTTAAGAGAAATCATCTAAAACAGGGGTGCCAAACCTTGGCTGTCTAGCTATCTTGAACTAGAACTCCTAAAGTACAGGCCAGGTATTCTGGGAGTTCTAGTCCAAAATAACAGCCACTGTCTTGGCCAGTAAAGTACACCTATGTTAGATTAGATCCAGAACAATGAGGCCTATGTTTATAGTGTAAAGAAATGCAGTTAAGCACAAAAGTACTGGAGTACGAATATAAATGTCATCTTCCTTTCTGCTCCCTTTATAAAAACTTGATATGTTTGCAAAGCTTGATAGGCATGTATTCTCTTTTGCTCCCCTTAATTTGACTTAAATAATGTGCGCTGAAGTAAAGAATTGCATCCTTCCCTTAGACTCACAACCCACAGCCTCTGTGCCACTAATGTCCATCTCAAGGCTTTTTTTTAAAAGCTTGACCTCCATTTCTCTAAAATCCCCACACATCTGCTAGCAATGAGAAGAGTGGTCTTCTTATATCTGGATGACTAGGAAAGCAGGACTAAAGAAGATTCCCTGTTTCTTCTCCTTTCTTCTTACAGACTGATGGTTTTTTTCTCTCTCTCTCCTGTTCTTGCTGATGGTGAGGAAGGATAATGGGAGGACACCTAGAGTGTGCTGTCTTGAGCATTACTGTGTGCATTTGCATATATGCATGCACACATACAGTGGTGCCTCCTAAGACAAATTTAATTTGTTCCACAGGTCAGTTTGTTGTACGAAAAATTCACCTTCAGAAGCACAGTTTCCCATAGGAGTGCTCCGGAATGGATTAATTGGTTTTCAATGGGAAGGCTGCCCCAAACCCCCTCAATCAACTGGCAGCCAAAGGCTGCCCCCTCCTGCAGCCGACAGACAGCTGATTTTGACAGCTGTCAAAATCAGCTGTTGAGGGCTGCATGGAGTAGCTTTCTGCTGCGGGTTGAATGAGGAGGTTTGCCCCCAACCCAGCAAAGGGGGGAAGCTTTTCTCCTTCTTTGCTGTGTTGGAGCAGGGGAAAAGCTTCCTCCCTTGTGCTGGCTGCCCCAACCCAGGGGAGGAGCGAGTGAGGAGTGACTCACCTGCTTGTCCCCTTCCTGCATTGGGGCAGCCACTCCCCCTTCGCCCAGGCCTCTCTGCAGAATAAACTGGGACTACAAAAGCCCACAAGCCGCCGCTGCTCCCCTCTTCGCCCAGGTCTCTGCACCAGAACAGCTTGCTGCAGAGTCCCAGGCAAAGGAGTGGGGTGGTGCCAGCTTCGATCCTGACTTTCCTGACCATGTATCACCTGCAGATTGGGTGCTACATGGTTGGGGAAGCCAGAATGGAAGACCAGACTTTTGAATGTCATGCACTCATAACCCCCTTTGGTTGTGGGTGTGCGAAATTCAAAAGCCTGTCCCGTAAGATGTGTGTGAAGATTCTCAGTCATCCAGGTGAGTTTATCTGGAAGTTGAGTCATGGCTACTGGACTTCTTTTTCTTGAGAGACAGAAATGTTTCACTGCTCATCCAAACAGCTTCATCAGTCTCATGCCCCGTAAGATACATTTTTCACAAGACATCCGGTAGGCAAAACATTGTCTTGTGAAAAATGCCTGTTTCTGGAAATTTCATTTGTTTTATAGGGCATTCATCTTGCGAGGTACCATTGTACTTGGCCCCTGAGTCAGCATCTCATGCTGAGGCAAAAAAAGAGAAAAGTTATGGATCTCTGTCTTAGGGACTAACATGGCTCTTCTTGATCTTCAAACATCTCTTACCTAATGCCAGTTCTATGTGATATACAGTAGACTGGAGGTATTACTTTCAAGCCTTCCTTTTTGAGCTTGGGTTGCAGCAGAAGGCAGCCTCAGACATTGGCAAACATGGACTGATGGGAACCAATTGATTTATGACATCCTGACTCGGGATGATAGCCTAGGACATTCACTGGACATCTTTTGCAGCTGACCTTATTGCAGATTCAAGTGTAGGCTTACATGTCCTAACCCAAGAAAGGAACCAAACAAAATATGGAACAAATATATATATCACCCAGAAAACTGACTTCTTCAAGATGCAGTATTGAGGTTAGGAACAGAAGCTAGAGATGTTTAAGGCATGGTTTTTTATGAGGATCTTGGAGCTGTAGTCTTATGAAGGTGAAGGCATGGGAGGTAACCAAGTTTAAACAGCTACAAGAAAATCATAATGGGCATGCACTGAGAACCCCCCCTCCCCATCAAAACTGCATATTTTTAAAACACTGAAGACTGTAGCCATGCTGAGTCTTACAGAATTCAAGGAGTTCCTCCCTGTGCAATTGCAATCAGATTAGTTGGGTTTATTTGTTTGTTTGTTTTTTTATGAATGAATGAATATTTTTACTCCACCTTCTTGGAAAAGGACCAAAAGCGGCTTACAATAATAGGGGATAAAATGCAGCCCAGAACGTTTAAGACATATTCAAGTTTAATAACAGGAAATTAGAAGAAGCATCTTTCAACAATTAAATGGCATCACTAAAGCTAAAAAGTGCACATGAACAGTTAAAAGGGGAAAAAACATTATGAGGGGTGAAAACTAACATGGAGAACACTGGTGTTATTATGAAATTATTTAATGTAATCATGCATGATAATCCATATAAAAGTCACATAGTAGGGAGTCCCTCATTCAGGGAAAGCTTGCCTGAAGAAGAAGAAGAAGGTCTTTGCCTATCTTTGGAAAGACAGCAGAAATGGGGCAGTCCTGTCCCCCAGCAGGAGGGAGTTCTAAAATCTGGGAGCAGCAACCGAGAAGGCCCTTTCATGTGTTCTTATGAGACTCACCTGTGAAGGTGGCTGGGTGGAGAGAAAGGCCTCTCCTGATTACCTTAGGACCTAGGTAATTCATACTGAGATATTTGATCTTAGAGGTAGCTTGGACCTTGGCCATTTAGTGCTTTGTAGGTTAAAACCAGCATTTTTAATTGTGTACGATAGCTGATTGGTAACCAGCAGAGCTGCCTTATTAGGGGTGCAATGTGATCTTTGTACCCTGCCCCAGACAGCAATCTGGCTGCTGCATTTTGGACCCGTCAAAGTTTCCTGAGACTTTCCATCGGTAGCTCCACACAGAGCGCATTACAGTAGTCTACCCGGGATGTCATTAGGGCATGCATCAGCGTGGCCAGAGAAGGTTTCTCAAGAAATGGGTATAACTGGCATACTAGCTTTAATTGTGCAAATGCACTCCTGGCCACAGCTGTGGCCTGGACATCTAGGGTCAAGGATGAGTCCAGGAGTACCCTCAAGCTGCAAACCTCTTTTCTCAATTGGGGAGTAATCCCATCCAGTAGAGGTTGCATCTCTGTCCCTACAGGTAGATCTCCCTTGCAACTGAGCAGAAGCACCTCCGTCTTGTCGGGGTTTATTTTCAGTTTGTTCCTCCTCATCCAGTTCATTATTGAAGCTAAGCACTGATCTGAAGTCGAAATAGCTTTAAGGTTTCACCTGTTTGCTGCTTGGTTTAGTGCAGAACTAGGAAACAAGCAGTCATGTTTGAATTTTTCCCTCTTTGTTTCTGAAATCTATACCAGGTGGCTCCAAAGTGAAAACGGATGCCAGTCAACATCTTGCAGTTATTCAGGACCCTGAATACAAGAGGCTTGGTTGTACAGTAGATATGAACATTGCACTAAACACATTCATCCCTCACAGGTATGTCATTTATTAGATTTATTTCAAATGCTGAGGTATTTGGTTCAGGTTACAAAATTGAAAGCTATCATTCAGAGTCAAAAAATTACATCTACTCCCTGCTCAGGGGTTCTTATAAGTAGCATTTATAAATATGGCGGTTTTATTATCACTCATCCAGTGAATGTAGCGACTGCTTGTACAGATTTGCTATGACTCTCCTCCCATGTCACCGACCTCCTGAATTTCCAGTCCTCATCTAGAAGGCTCCAAGAGTCTCTGTAGTCAGAAGGTCTCCTGTACTGGACCAGTGGTGTTGTTGCATGCATAGTTAATGCAAAGAAACTCAATAAGGCATGTAGAATAAATCGATCCAGAACAATCAAAATGATTTGCCCTACCCAACCCACCCACAGTACACTTCAGTTTGTGCAGGCTTTTGTTCAGGCGTATACTTGATACCAAGAGTAACTAACTCAACTGTGGACCTGGCTGCCTCGAACAAAGGAGATTTGCCTTGAGTCATCATTTGTTTCTGGGCCAGGCGGTTATGTACGAAGGAAGCTTTTGATCTTTTGAATTGATTGCCATTTCTTACCTGACTGTATTATTGCTCTCCGTGCTTCCTCCTTTTAGCAACGGACCCGCAGCCATAGAGGAGTGTTGTAACTGGTTCCGCAAAAGAATTGAAGAGCTAAATGGTGAAAAATACCGGCAAGCAAATTACCATCAAGAGCAGGTTGTCAGAGTGGGGTTTTTGCCCTCCATCTTTGTTTATTGCTTGTCATTCCTGGACTGTTAAGCACTTGATTGAAACAGCTACTTTAATGGCTTCTAGGCAGTCAATTGCTTTCTGGGCACGGTGAGGTATGAACGACTGGCAGACCACGGGCCTAAGCTTGGCGCAGTAACGAGAAGTTTCCCTCTAGTTACAAGGTACGCTTACCACCTTCATTTTAACAAATAAAAAAGGGTTTTTTGAAACACCATAGATAATAGATTAGAACTGCTGGGCTGCCTTAATAGTGAGGTTTGATAACATATACAGAGCTTGGGATAGTTCCTTATTTGAGCTACAGCTATCAGATTCCTCAGACTAGCCAGAGTGGACACTGTGGAATCCGGCTACAGAATTCTGAGATTTATTTTATTTATTTATTTATTTATTTATTTAGTGCACTTCTATACCTCAGCCTTTTTCCATGGAGGAACTCAGGGCGGTTTCCATAAAAACAGTTAAAAACGCAGATAAAACAGCAGGGAATAATGGGAAATAAATGCCAAGAAAAACAGAAGAGTGGCAAAGAGGGAAAACCCTCAGCGGAGAGTGGCGGACCAAAAACAAACCAAAAAAACTATACAGAAAATTAAACAGAAATGAGGTCACCATATGCCTCCTTGGAAAGCAGAGTTTTTAAAGCCTTTGTACTCTGCATTCAACTGCTATCTCCCAAGAGAGTAAACCCACTGAATAAATTTTTGACTGAAATCCTGATGGTTAACGTAGTAAGTAGCACTCAAGTAGACCCATTGAAACTTTCAGGCTTTGGCGAGTCAGCTCCTCCATAAGTTCCATATATTCAAATGGGCCTACTCTGGATCTGATGTGTTTGCTTGTAAGTCTCATTGGCAATCTTGGCTTGTATGTTTTCACAAAATTGTCGAGGTTTCCATTATTTATTTTAAAGGTCTTTTTTTTGTGGAGGGAAGCCCGTTGGTTAAAAATAACATTCTCTGCTTAAATAATGAATTCCTGCACTCCACAGGTACTTCACTTACCCATTTAAAGATCTAACTCTAGAGGAAGAGGAGCTTATGATGCATCAGCCTGACAAAGCGAGTTACTTTATGGCCCACAATGGCTGGGTGATGGGAGACGATCCCCTCCGAAATTTTGCTGAACCAGGTCTGTGGTTCTAAATGTGTGCATTATAAACACTTTTCCTTTGAGAAAGTTGGACACAGTTATTGTAGTCACTTTAGCTTGTTAAAGTTTCACAGTAGCTTCTTAACAGGATCCTTTGTTTCTTAAAAAGACACTTGTGTATTTTTTCTAAAAGAACATTTTAATAAATGTGTGTCTTGTAAGAACTGCCTGCAGTTACAAACTGAACCAAAGACTTTTTCTTTCAAGGGCAGATGAACTGAAACACGGCTTACCTGTCCATTAGCCTGGCATAGAACAGCATCTGAAATTAACTGTTAACTGCCCAGCATAGTGCTTTCCACTAACTGGGTATTATAAAGGTTCAATAAACAAAACAAAACAAAGCACATGAGGAAAAATCAGAACTGTTCAGACACTAGTTCATATTGTCACATTCATCATCGTCATCATTGCGGTCCAGGCAGTGGTACACACAGGAAAGAAAAATCATCATCATTAGACCTGTAGGCAGTAGTTTGTAGAGAAAGCCTCTGGAAGGGCCCATACCCACAGAGCACACTGCCACTGAAGGCCGGATTAAAACACTCCTCCAGCCAATATGCCCACCACCAGGGCTGCAGATAGAGCAAAACATGCGCCTCACAAACCAGTTCAGAAAGCAGTAGAGCGCTCAGAAATTCAGGAAAAGAAAACAACAAATATGAGTTCATTGCACAAGAGAGACCCTCTAGGCTTGGACAGCACAGTGTAAAGACAGAGAGAGAGAAACAGCCAAGCATGCAGGCACTGGGTGCCCAGCACACACAGACACCCCCTTAGCAAACCCTCCAGCAACACAACCCTAAAAACGGGAGAAATGCCCCAGGACCTGCCCAACCAACAGCAATAACTGCCCTCAAAAACCCGAATTGCTAGAATATTAGGTAGATGCCTTCTTTTCTCTTCTTTGAGTAAAGCGAGCAGCAAAAACAATTTCGGAAAGGAACGGATCAGGGGAAAAAGAAGAAGAAAATCACAAAGACATCAGGGGTCAGAAACATTTTTACAATAAAATAAAATCAAAAATGCCACATTGGTCCAGTGAAAACATGTGTTTTCTCAACTTAATATAGGCTTACCTGTTAATAAAACTCAGAGGAGTGTAATGGTTCCTTCCATGTCTTTTGAGACTTGTGCCTGAGCTGAAAGTTAAGAATGTTGAGCGGGATGTAGCCGGTATTGTCCTTAAATGAGTATGTTTTCCTATTTTCAGGTTCAAATGTCTACATAAGGAGAGAGCTTATTTGCTGGGGTGACAGCGTCAAGCTGCGTTACGGGAACAAACCAGAAGACTGCCCGTACCTGTGGGCTCACATGAAAAAATACACTGAGCTTACTGCCAAATATTTCCATGGAATACGCCTCGACAACTGCCACTCAACACCTCTTCATGTAGCTGAGGTATAGAAAACGCAAGTGCCTCCAAGCCACATGTATATAGCTTTGACACCAGTTTTTAAACCTACGTAGTCTGATAGTCCCCACAAATTAATTGTCTTTTCCTGTTTCATTCTTGTTTAATTAAAATATTCAGGATTAAATTTAAATTCTATTTATTATTATTATTATTATTATTATTATTATTATTATTATCATTATTATCATCATCATCATCATCATCATCATCACACAGCAGACAAGATAACTACACTGGATTTTGTATTACAAATCACTAGTTGAATGCTTCCCAAGTATTTAGGACTATGTGAT
>JAHTLZ010000129.1:22572516-22620384 GCA_023846285.1 Phrynocephalus versicolor
ATAACATTTTTTTGATAGAGCATTTCTAGAACAGGAGAGAGGAACATGTAGGTGACTGTGGCTTAGACCACATCTTTCCTCATTCCTAGCCAGTACAGACAGTGGTGTGAGATAATGGAAGCTGTAGCTGAACAAAATCTGAAAGACAAGACGTCCCCTACTGTTGTTCGTTGCAAAAATGTGCTAAAATATGTGGATGGCTGCAGAGTGACAGTCTTCCATGAGTACAATTAAAATTAACTCAGCATGAGCAACTGGTTCACAATGAATAAATTGTAAATGGAAGCTGCTCTTGTGCCTGTAATTCCCTGGATCCAAGCCTAGTATATATTACAACTGATGGCCTGATGCATACTTCTTTTGTACTTAGACTTCAAAGATTTTTTCCCTGAACTGTGGGGGCCTTCATGTTGCACCGGTGAATTGAATCGGGGTGGGGAGGGGGTTGATGGAGACTCCTCACTCAACTTGCAACTTAGACCCAATTGCCCAAATTACGTTGCCACATCCCTATGGGCCTGCTGTCACCCACCCGTCCACCAGCAGCAACCTACCTGCCACCGCCACTATAATCTTCAAAGGCAGCAGGCCCAGCTTCTCTTCCAGGAACCGGGCTGCTGCTCCCGACCACACATGTGCCAACCAGCGGGTAGCCTGGTTGTTGCCCAGAGCAACGGGCCAGCTCTGCGAACAGAAGCCCAGGCTGCTGCCTTCAAAGATGGTGGCAGCAGTGGCAGTGGTTAGGAGGTAGCCCAAATGGTGACAGCGATGGCCTGAATCTTTGGGTCCCAGCCCGAGGTCCAAAGCCTCAGGAGAGTTGGGACTCAGACCCAAACATTCAGACTCGGACTTGGTACTCAGGCCCCAAGACTTGCCAACTTTTTGGGGATTGAGCCCCCTCAGCCTTCAGACCGTATGTATTGGCAGCCACGTGTATAGCATCGGATGCAAAACTGGTGTCTGCATTTAAATACATCTTCATGACTTGGCCCACATTTTCCTCTCAATATACAGGCAGTGCTTATTCATGCTTTCCCGTATACAGAAGGCACACATATAGGTGGACGATGATAAGACATATGCAATCCCAAAGCCTTCTCTCCCACCACAGACAGGAGATTAAACAATACACAAGTCCTGTCACAAGTATTGTGGGAGGAGGAAGAGGAAGGGACACTGGAGTCGGAAGACTGGCTTGTGTTTATTTCAGCCCAGGTGATTTACACTGATCTGTGGTTTAATGCACCATGTAAATGCAGCCAATCAGCTGAATAGCCCTATCTTCACATGACGCCAATATTTTTGATGTCTTCAAAACTTTATTAATCTATGACTGTTAGATCAGGCTTGCCTGTTATTGGAAAAAACCTAGGAAGCTGCCTTGTACTGCAGCAGGACCCCTCTGGATCTCAGATGAACAATTAAACACAATAAGTTAAAAAGGTAACAGCAACATTTTCTCCCACTAGTAATACAGCCATAGCAAAAAATAGATAAACATGGTACCTGGAATGATCTGAGTTGTGTGTTCTCTTGGGACTCTTCTCTAAATACACGTCCTTAGGCAGCATGAATGTAACTTCCTGGTTGAAATATTACGTCACTGCTAGACTGGGCCCACTGAATCAGTAGGGATTTGGTGTGTGTCAACGCTTTTATAAGTTCCATTAGTTCAGGGGTCTACTCGGAACTTCAGCAAGTGTCTTAACTGTACATTCAGCCTCTGCTCTCCATCTTCCTTTAGAGATGGTTCTGCTGTAGAAATTGTCGGTTTGTGCAAATCGACAGTTCGCTGGTTACTGGAGTTGTCGAAGAACAATGAATTTCCTTATTCTGGAGTTACCGTGACAAGACAAGGTAAGGAATCATACTTAAAATGTGCAATGAGGAAGGGGGACAAAGGTACTCATACTACTTGAGTACAGTTGCCTATTTCCACTTTTGTTTACTATGTTGTTCTTGTTTCATAGACTTAATGATAACATTGGTGTGAACAGTGTTTTCAGAGCGTCAGACTGCTTCACGTATATTATCTGATTATAATGCCTACAAAAATCTTGAAGGTAAAGCAGAGGAAGTTGCCCATTGAAGAAGTAGTAGGAGAAACCCAGTGTTAGACCCAGCTAAAGTAGGTCCCCTGAAATTTGTGGGACTCAGTCCCCGATTAATGTTAGTCTCATTGATTCCAATGTTCAGTGGTACCTTGTATAAAGGAATTAATTTGTTCCAAATGAAATTATGTTAAGCAAATTTTCCTTTATACAAATTTCCCATAGGAATGCATTGAAAGCAGAGTAATCCCATTTTTATGTTGTACGGATTTTCCCCATAGACGATTATGTTAAGCAAATTTCCCCTATCTCCGGAATTTTTTATGTTGTACAAATTTTATGTTATACAAGCTGTTTGTTATACAAGGGTCCACTTGTATCTTCACTTGCTTGCGTTTCACCCATTACTACTCAGTTTGCAACAGTAGTAACCAATTCCCACTGGTGTTAAATTTTTTTATGAGAAGCCAATCTTTTTATATTGTACTATTTTCCAGGGGAAAAGGAAACCATTACATATGATCAGTGGAACAGAAAAATCCAAGCACACTTTGAAAAGCTGTTCTTTGTCTCTGAGAACCCGTCGGATCCCAACGAGAAGCACCCGACACTGGTTCATAAGCGGGGCATATATAAGGACAGCTACGGAGCGTCAAGCCCGTGGTGCGATTATCAGCTGCGGCCAAATTTCACCATAGCCATGGTTGTGGTATGTGTTGTGGAAATATACTTGGCAAATTGCTGCCCACTGTTCTCTTTCTGTTAGTATTACAGTCTTACATTATATTTTTTCCCCTTGGTGGATGCTTTGCACACTTATTTCTGCATTATCTTTAACGTTAAATAAAATGATGGGGGAAGCAGTATTTGTACAACTTTAGTTGTGAAATAATCAATAACACCCTCCCTAAATTCTTACTACATTTTTAGATCCATTAAGTAGTTTTTATATGGGCATGATTGTTTAGTGTTCCGAGGTGCAAATAAACTACAGGAGGACACCCGAAAGTTGAGTCATGGCAACTGGACTTCTTTTCTTGTTAAATCAAAATGTTTCGCTTCTCATCCAAGCAGCTTCGTCATTCCAAGAAAAGTTGGTAGCGAGGCCTCCAATGTATAGTTCACCTTGCTTCCATGCCACCCTGGTCTGAATAGGCTCGTTAGGTGGACGGTGGCCTGCATAGGCTCATTAGATATATAGTACAATGGCCTGGGGTGCATGAAAGTCCCACTGATTCAACCCTTCCCAACATTCATTAAGTAATATGGGTCCTTCGCTGTGGTCTTGCTGACGAGTCTGATGAAGCTGCTTGGATGAGCAATGAAACATTTAGATCTCACAAGAAAAGAAGTCCAGTTGTCATGACTCAACTTTTGGGTGTCCCACTTCGGGTGTCTTTTAAACGGCCATTGGAAAAGCAGGGGCAGGCAGTGTTTTTATTGACCCACTAGTGTGGGAAAAAAATAACCATGGTAGCTTACTAGACTGGCTTGCTCAGTATAATAGGCATCTGGACTGAGAGTTTGATTCTCAACTGTGCCTCAAGGGAAAAGAGACAGACTTGGGGAGCGGGGGGGCTTTGGCAAGCTGCACAATCCCACGGCATCCGCAGAATAAGAGAATGGTAAACCACTTCTAAGTATTCTCTACCTGGAAAACTCTGAACAGGGTTGCGTATGCCAGAAATGGGTTGATATGGTGCATGCACACACACAGAGAGAAAGAGAGAGTCAGAGAGTCTTCAAGCTGTGGAACTCCCTGCCACAGGATGTGGTGATGGCATCTGGCCTGGATGCCTTCAAAAGGGGTTGGACAGATTCCTGGAGTTAAAATCCATCACAGGTTACACACACCATGATGGGAGATGTGTAATCACCAGGCTTAAAACCGGGGTACTTCAAGGGCCAGATGCAGGGGAGTGGTATCAGGAGACACATACCTAATCTCATGCACTCCTAGACACATCTGGTGGGGCCACTGTGAGATACAGGAAGCTGGACTAGATGGGCCTTTGGCCTGATCCAGCATGGCTGTTCTTATGTTCTTAAGATATTGCGGATAGTAGAGAAAAAACACATATGAAAGTCCCCAAAGTCATGGCAGATTTCCATACCAAGTCCCTTTCTTAAAGGTGAGAGGGAGTTTTGAATGCGGGCTGCAAACACATATCAGCAATTTTGGTTTTGGATCCCACCCCTGGGGGTTGTTCGTTGTATTTTCAGTCACAACTCATCAGACAAAAGGCTGCCAGATAGTTCATATTTCCCTTTCCCCCATTGCCTTATTTAAAAAAAAACAACTTCAAAGTTCCTATTTAGCAGGGGGAAATGTTTCCATAGCAATGTGGCAAAGCTTCATTAGAGAACTGGGCATAAAATTTAGTTTTCCCACTAGGTGAAGCCGATTGAAGCTCAATTAATAGAATTAGCTAGTGATTGGAAGCAGATGTTTTCTTCAGTTTGCAGTCTTGCTTGGCTGATGTTAAGTGACCATGTGGTCTTTTATGTGATGCTCTAGGTGGCTATTCAGGGTATGCTGCATAGTTCGGGGTGGGGCGGGGGAGCCATGTGGTCCTTGCACAATACAAAAGCAAGGGCAGAATATTCTTTTATTGGAGAATAAATTGCTAGCTTTCACCCTATATTCATCTTCATCAGGCTGTTTGTTCACTAAAACCCTGGCTTGTTTAGGACATCTTATGTGTATGGGGAGGGATTAAAGCATGGACAGAATGCTCAGTGTTAAGTGCTAATTTATTTTATCAGTTCTTATGTTAATTTTTTTTTTATATTTCTTTCTCCCTCATCCTTTTCTCCTTTGGTACACTTTTGTTAAGGCACCTGAAATGTTCTCTGTTGAGCGTGCTTGGAAGGCACTTGAAATGGCAGAGCAAAAGCTACTCGGGCCACTTGGCATGAAAACCTTAGACCCTGAGTAAGTATGGCAAAGGAGCCCAAGTGGTCTCATTGGTAGAGACATGGGTTCAAATCTCCACCCGGCCACATTGAACTCATGCGGGGAAAGGTACTTCTAAACCATCCCTTGGACATGTCAGATGCCTTGAAAATCCTAATTGGGTTGTAATAAGTTGGAAGGCACCTAGTAACAGCCAGGCTCCATTCCAAGTACAGCATTTGGTGGCAGAGAAAATAAAATTGTTCAATTTTTAAAATATGTCAGCTTCTGCATAGCATCAACCTTTTTAATGTTTCTTCTTAACCCAGAGCATTTGATAAATCTCCCCACCTTCTTCTTTTTTTTCCTACAACCCAAAACTGAAACAGTTTAGTAAGAAGCAGGTTAAATTCTAGCTTTCCACTGAAACGAGGTCATGTTGGACACCCAGTGCTGAGTACTAGGCCCAGAGCAGAGGGAGGAAAGGACACAGGCCTGCAATTTCATGGAAAGAAAATTAAAAAGGCACGGCCATATTGGTTACAGCAGCAAGGGCCCTGGCGTGGAGTTTGGAATGGATCCACAGCATCAGGAGACCCAGTTGAGGTTCAAGCAGGAATGATGGCCCAATGGAGACCATATAGGCCCAGGGCCGTTCTGTGGCTTTCTGTTTCCTCTAGAGCACGACAAACCCATCCATGTCTTCGACCCGCCCCAGTTATTTCTGAAGAGGAGTCCTCAAAACACCTCTATCTTCACCTCTTTCCCCCTGGGTCCAACCTGTTTGCCCACAACCACTTGCCTCTTTGATGAGAAAGCATGAACTTTATTGGTGAACAGACTTAAAGACAACCTAGGTCCCATACAGTGTGATACAAGGAGAGAGGGAGCAGTGGGGCTTTAAAATCCCAAGGAAGGGATGACTTTTCCATTAATTTTTGCACAGGGAAGTCATGTTATCTCAAGGGGTCGCAGCCGCCTTCTTGGCAACTTTTCACACTTGAACCCTAGCCAGTAACTCACCCTTAAAAGTGTTACCCAAAAAGGACAACCAACCCCTTTGCCTCAGGCAAGTAGGTTTAGGATGCCCCTTCTGCTCTGCTCAGCAAGCTGGTGTAAAGAAAATTAATTCATTAAATTAATGAAATGAATTTGCTCTTTAAAAGCCTGCTAATAAACAAGCCAGATGCCCATGAGAAGAGAGTGTTGCACCCCAAAGACTGTCAGTGAACACATACATGACCTGTGCAAACCACTGCTGATAAGTAACAGACATTTATTCACAGATGTTGCAAAGATTGTAAATAAATTTATGGTGACTTTTTTTTTTTGCACCGCCAACACTTCCATCGATGCTATTGCAATACTGTTTTCTACAAAGACTAGCAACTTCCAAGAGATCTTGTCATCGACAGCAACCAACTGAGGTCTTGCAAGCCAAAAGCTATGGCTTCCTGTGTTGCTACAACCCAACTAATAGTTGGTCTTCCTTGTTGCCGCTTGCCTTCAACTTTTCCCAGTATTGTTGTCTGTGAGAGTGAGTCTTGCTTTCTGCCCAAAGGAGATACAGTAACCCCCTGTTTATCACAGGGGTTAGGGACCCGCCCCAACCCACAATAAAGGGAAATCCACATTATGTGGATGCTGGATCAGGTCGGGACTGAGGGGGGCTGTTTGGGGCCTCTTGCACTTACGCCAGGCCTGGCACTGCCCTGAGCGGGCCTCCAATAAGCTTCCCAGGCCTGTTGGAGACCCCAGAAGTGGTTTCCGACAAACTGGAAGTCACGTCCAGTTTTTCGGAAGCCATTTTGGTTTGCCAGAAACCAATTCTGGGGCCTCCAACAGGCCCCGGAAGCCCATCGGAGGCCTGCTCGGAGCAGTGCTAGGTTTGAGGTAAGTACAGGAGGCCCCAAAGAGGCCCATACAGCTTTTCTCAGGAGGCCTTGCCTTCATATACTGTAGTCCTGCGATATACCGGGACCACAATATATGAACCGCAATAAAGCGGGGGACAACTGTAGCTTCAGTTTAGTCATTTTTGCTTTCAAAGGAATTCCACACTTTATTTAATCTAGCATACACTTATTTATCTTTCTGGTGGTGCATAGATTCTATAAAGCTCTCCTCTAGCATCCTTCTTCTTGTTGTAGACTTTCTTCACTGTCTAGTATTGACACTTAACCATATTTTTCCTTGCCTTCTTTGTTTCAGTGATATGGTTTACTGTGGTGTGTACGACAACGCCTTAGACAATGATAACTACAATGTGGCAAGAGGATTTAATTACCATCAAGGGCCTGTAAGATTTGTGCTTCAGCATTTTTCATCAGTAGATTTTGATACCCCACCCCACCAGGAGTATACTTCTGTAATCTTATGTTTGTTATTCTCTCTCTCTCTCTCTCTCTCTCTCTCTCTCTCTCTCTCTCTCTCTCTCTTTCTCTCTCTCAGGAATGGCTTTGGCCCATTGGATATTTTCTCCGTGCCAAGTTGTACTTCTCCAAGTTAAGGGGTCCAGAAATCCACGCAAAGACCGTGTTTTTGATTAAGAATGTCCTTTCTCGCCATTACGTTCATCTTGAGAGGTTTGCACAACTTAAATTTTTTTGCTGTCAGATACTGTGGCAAACGTTCTGTTGTTTAATTTAGTAAGTTCCAGCTAGAGTAGTCCCACTGAATAGGTGGAGATTTGATGAGTCAAAACCTCCATAAGTTACATTGATTCAAACAGGTTTATTCTAAATGCAGTTTAGTTTGTCTAAGAGACAGGATTTCAGCCTGTCTGTTTTTGGGGTACTGAGGCATACAGCAAAATTAGGAGGAAAGGAAGGCCAGTCTTTGCAAGTGTCCAGGATTTTCGATTGATAGACACATCAAGAGAAATTTCATACTCTTTTTTTAAGCTAATCAAATATGATGAAGAGCTGTTAATCGGAACTCAGCTTATTAGCTCTAAGTTACAGTCAAGAAAGAAGGACTGGAGACAGGAAAATTGCTACAAAGATTTCACTCAGCTACCAAGACAGTGAAAATAAATGCAACCAGAATGAGAAGGGGAACCTAAGGGGCATACAATATTATTTTAATTATTTATAGTCTTCCCCCCAACACAGAGTGGTTCTCAACCTTCCTAATGCCGTGACCCCTTAATACAGTTCCTCATGTTGTGGGGACCCCTTGTCCTGCTTGGAAGAGGCCACAGGCCCCCAGGCCACTGCCGCAGGTGCCATAGAGAACTTCCCTCTACAGGGGAATCGCAACCTCCGGTGCCATTGACTGACATTCCCTCGAACCTATCAAGCTGTAACTCACTCCTCCCTCCCTTCCTGCTCCAGACCCAAGTCATTTGTGCCTTTTTCTTCACTGGCTCATGGCGACCCCTGTGAAATGGTCGTTCAACCCCCCCCAAAGGGGTCCCGACCCCCAGGTTGGGAACCACTGTCCTGACGGTTATTATTTGTAACTTTGTTATTAATCTACCATTAAAGGTACTTCTGTCCTAGCACCTTCACATCATTGCCAAAATATAAATGTTCTGCAACAGTGTGAAAAGGGTGGGATTGAAGTCAGCTGCTGTAAAAAAAAAAAGGCCCCTGAGGGGGAAAGTGTATTCAAAATACATGGAGATCTCTGAAGTTTTCTTTTGTGCATCCAGAACTCTCTTTCCTTTCTTTTCCTATAATGAGAAATATCCTTTTTTTTTTCATTAATATAGTTCATTAATGTTTGTAAACAGTTAGAAGTACAAGTATATTCTGTCTGGCTTACATCATTCCCAAGATACTGATAAAGACTCATCTCCTTGGGGATTTTCCCTTGCGTATTTAAGATATGTTCACTAAATTCATGGGCTACCAAGTTTGGGTCTCAAGATGGTTTTGGTCTAAAACTCCCAGAAGCCTTGACCATTTCCTGTGCCAGCCACAATTTCCGCGAGTTATGATCCAGGAACACATTGGGACCCAACATTGAAAAGCACTAACTTAACAGAATGAATGAAAACATTTTGTTATGCTTGCTTTCATTCTAGATCTCCTTGGAAAGGTCTTCCGGAACTGACTAACGAAAATGGTCAGTACTGTCCTTTCAGCTGTGAAACTCAGGCCTGGTCAATTGCTGCGATCCTTGAGGTTCTCTATGACTTGTAGACATGTCCATCTGCCTGTCTTTCTTTTTTTAAGTGCTAGCTTTTATCCTGGATGCAGGCAACTACGCTGTCACATGGCTTTTGAAAGTGTCTTGTTTTTAGAAATACGTTGAGTATGCATGTCCTAAACACTTGTAGCTGCCCTTCATTTAAGAGTTGCACCCTAATTTTAAATAAATCATGAGAATACTCACAGATATTTCAAAAGCAATGCAATTTTAACAATACCAATTTAGAACTTGGAACATTTTGCATGCAGCAAGAATGTATTTCAGAGGTTTATTGAACAGCCACTTCCAGCTTTAAAAACAACAATTCCCCAAGATTTACCCACTCAACCTCCGTCTTGAAAACAAGAGGAAAGAACTAAATGTCAAACAGAATATTGCAGATGCTAGAGCTGCCATGACCACATAGAAATGAAAGGGGAGATGACGTGGCTTAAATAGCAAAAAGCATACAGAAGGTATGGCATACAAACTACCAAACTAATCAATTTCCTTTTGTCCCGTTGACTCTCCGTTTTGCAATATCTGAGCTTCACACACACAAAGAGTAGTATCACACAGGAAGACATGGACAGGTCAGATTTTAACAGGGGTGTTTGGATTTTGCTCACCTCAGTATGCTCTTTTTGTTCCTCCAGTTGGACTGGCCCAGGCTCACAATGACATGTTGCCTGCGTGCCATAAAGCTGGTAGTTTTTTGGTCCATTAAAGGAAATCTTCTCTTACCGTTTTTAATTACAAGCCCATTGAAGTTAGTAAACTATTCAGGAGGCCCATCTGTGAGTCGGCCTATTGTAAATAAAACACTTGCCCCTAGGAAAGCAGCTACCAGTTTAGGAACCATTTTGCAGCCACCTCCACATCATGGCTGTTTGTACATCTGCCATGAACCATCTGTAAGTGGATACTTGCTTTCTGAGCAGGAGCGAGTAAAATGTTCCATTAAGCCCATTTGTCCTCATCGTTTTCAATAATGCTGTGGCAAAAGCCATTGGAACTCAGCATCCTGTGCCATTTCAGTTAAGTGCAGTTCATTAGCAGATTAGGTAATTGATGTCCTCTTCTGCAGAAAGAAAAGGTCAATCATGGATTGAAATCCATTTTGGTGGCAATGCAGATTTTGCTGCCCATTTTTGATATTTCTATGTAATAATTTTACAAGTTGCTTTAATAATTTATAGACTGTTGTTTTAACGTGTTTCTGCAGAACAAAAACCTGTAGGTGAAGGTTTGTCTGAGTATATGCTAATGGTAGAGGCATGCGTGCAAACAGGCTAGAAATAATATTGTGCTGCTATATTATGGTTTATATTGCCTCTTAAAAGCTATTATTTAATTTCTCCATACCGGTACTTTGATACGATGACTAATTTAGAATATCCGAATTGTTGACACTTGCACTGATATTCCATTTAACAAACATAATTATGTGAATTAATTCTATTTAATAGTTAGGATGAAAGGTTTCTCTTTTTTCATTAATTAAGGATAATATTGTACAGTACTATTTTAAAAACTTCATTTTGACATTTCCAACCATAATAATGAGCAGCCAATTAAAATCTTAAGTGTTCCATTTTCTCATGGCTTTTTCAAAAACCTGTTTTTACTGATTTGATGCTATCCAATTTCTTTTTTAATAACCTTGTTCTACTGGGGAGAGAAGACTTTAGTTCATAATTTAAAGAATTTATATTTTATGTTACTAAGAAAAACAATTATGACCATAGTCTTAAAACTAACTGTTTGCCTGGAAATAAACCATTTGGGGTTTACTTCTGAGTAGCTGTATATGGGTTCACTTGGTTATATATCAGGACTGAATACCAGTGTCCATCTTAGAAATGAGAACCCATTTATATAACCAAGAGATAATCTGCATTACACTCTTTGAACAAGGCATCTTGGAAAGAAGTAGTTACGTCTGAGCAAATGGAGATGCCCTCCTTAAAATAACTTAGCAGAAAGTCGAATTAGGTATAGAGGATCCTATTTCTAAACTGCACTTTAGTACTAAAACTTTAGTGGTTGACTCTTTGAGTCACATTAGACATAAAGCTGGGCACATCCATCCATGTGGAGGGCAGAAGAACCCCCCACTTAAAGACGTGCAGGTCTTAAGTTTTATCTTGCTCCCTAAGCTCTTTCTTTTCATCCAAACTCATGTACCAAGGAGAAAGTGCTTAAGGAACAGGACTTCAGAGAGACAAGTGGAAGGGAACACAGAACTACCCCATGCTTGTATAAGCTTTTCTTTCTTCATATTGGACCCACCATATTTTTCTTACTTGGTTTGGGGCTAGTCTGACACTGTCAGTAATGGATCAGGCTTGGCCTTTGAGTCTAGATGGGCTTGTACTTTCAAGGACTTTGGAGAAGCTGTATTTACTTCTGGAAAATTCTATGTACCATTATAAAGTTCAATGTCCATATAACTGTATTTGTCCCCAAAGTATATTCATATGATTTGGCAAACTTGAATAACAAAGTATGCATAGTCATCAGAGCTTCCATTTTGTTGAAGCTTTGTTAGTTGCACTGTCTTGTCTGAAAGCCATGCGCATTTCTCACGCTGTTTTGTTTTGTGGGGGGTACTGTAAAGGTAAAATGCTTAAATATATTTCAGTCCACATTTGCATACAACATATATCAATATTTTAAGTGTGTGACAATACCATAAATATATACATGTTTAAAATGTTAGTTTATATGCTTTACATGCTGAACTTAACAGTTATCATTTACGTTTCCTTCTGTGTTATGGGTTAGACAAAGCTGTAAAGAAAAGGATATTTTTCAGATAAAATTGTGATTTTATCTTGGCAATTTCAGAGATTAATAATCTTAGGTTATGGAGAATTTTAAAAGCCAATCTAATGTAGGATTTATAGATACAGGTCTGTGATAAGTGTTTATTAAGATTAAAAAGAGAGCAAATTACTATATACTGAAGTTTACAGCTTCCTCTGATAAGAGGTTGTAAAGCTAACAGGAATACCTGCCATATGGTTAGCGAAAGATTTTGTAAGCAGAATGAACAAAAGCAAAGTGGTGCGCACCTCTTCCACAGTCTCTTCCACAGCAAAACAAACGGGTGCACCTCTTCCACAGTCTCCTTTATAGCGTAACTCTTCGCAAGCCAGGTTTCATTCTGTTAACGATAGAGTGAGGCCATCTGCTGATCACATCTGTACACGTTGGCTTCACAGCTCCAAAAGCTTGGCGGTGTTCATTTCATGAGCATTTATCCAACCTGGAAAGTTATTCAAAGGAGAATCATGGGAATAATGCATGTTGTATAATAAGTGCAACTGTTGCACACACAGGTCCAGTGTGCCTGGCACAATTATTTTTGTATTATTATTTTTTTTTCTGCAATTAGCTATGAGTGACATGCAATAAAGTCTAACAAAACAGCCATTTGCCTTTGTTTATTAATGTCCTGAGAACGGGTGACTGCAAAGAATCACAACAGTAATAGGGGGTGGGGGTGGGGAATGGGTCTTATTCATGCTTGTTCCAGGAGGCAGAAGTTTCACTAGGGAATGAGGATGAAAGCACATCAATCAATCATCAATCAAAAAACCTTTAATGGCAGAAATAAAACACATATACAAAATACATTCAGCAGCACCTAATTTAGGTTTTCTAGCAATAACTAAGGCAATAATTGCAACACATAGCCAAACATAGCTCAGAGTCGGAGTATTGATACAGACTGTGGTGTTTCAGCATGGTTCACTATGTATGCCATAAAACCCACTACTTTCTTCACCCTGTCTTCCACTAGGTCATTTAACATGAATTGCATTATTTCTACATCTGGCCATCTTTTCACCTTAGACAATATTGGGCCCGGGAATTGCATGCTGGGTACAGAGTAGCGAGGGCAATACAAACACATATGTGCAAGAGACTCAGTTCCTCTCAAATCGCATGAGCAATTCCTCTTGTTATACAGAACCTACCTGCTAATAGTGCTGAAGGCATTACATTAAATCTGGCCAGTGAATAAGCTCTGCGACTTTGTGGATGAAAGTATTGAAAATTGACCCTCAGCAATAAGGAGAAAATTAAATGAGTTTGTTTCTTCTTGGAGGTGCCTCCGTTCTCAGTGAATGCAAAGGAATCGTGAAGATTTGTTGGGAGTTAAGTACTCTCTGCCAGAGAATATCCCGACTCTGGTGTGGTGTGGTATAGTGGAGTGCTGGGGTTGGACTGAGAACTTGGAATTCCAATATGTCTTCCCCGGTGAAGACCCAGAGGCACTTCGCCTGTCCAAAATGCTCTGTCCTCAAAAGCTCTTGTGGAGGACAGAACATATAAAAGAAGGTGTTAGCCTCCTTCAAGGTGTCATTCCATCTCATATTTTGGTCTGCCTTTTTCCCCTGCTGCCTCCAAATGTTCCCATCACTATAAGTCTTTTTCAGAGAATCTTGCCTCCTCATGATTGGCCCTAACTAGGAGAGCCTCAGTTTTTGTCATTTTTCTTCCCAGAGAGACTTCAGGCTTGATTTGATCTACCACCCCCTTGTTCATTTTCTGGCCATCCAAGTTCCCACATAGCCTTCCTCCAGCACCACATTTCAAACTAATATTTCCCCCCCTCAGGGTTTTATTTTCCTTTCCAGTTCTCACACCCATACATGGTAATTGGAAATACGATAGTGCGGATAATCTTGGTCTTGGTCTCTCCATCCTTAGACTCGAGGTTCTTTTCTAGTTCGTTCATTGCTGCCTTTCCAAGTACAACACACAGTATAAATATAGTGATAAAACGAAAAGTGTAATGCAGAACAATCTGGAATGAAGAATCAGAAGGTATAGTTTTGTAAAATTAACCACAATTAATTAAGCCCTTTATACAACATTACATTTGTTCCTAATCTTCCACCAGCCAGCCCTCTGATTAAAAGCCACTGTGTTCTCAGGTGTCTTGCAGCCTTTGGCCAAAAGACTGAAAAGAAAGATGCAGCTACCTATTCCAAGAAATGCATGCTCCAAGTGTTGGGAATGTGTCAGAAAAATGATTTAAGAACATTCAGGTGGGGAAATCAGAAGAAAAACTAAAAATAGTAGTGTGTGCCCCCCCCCGGCTTGGGTGGGTGGGCACATATCCATATGCATGGGTTGAGAGAATAATGATAAATGAAGGAAGGATATTATTCAGTGTAAGCACATCCGATCTTGCCTGATTTTGGAAGCTAAGCAGGGTCAGCCCTGGTTAGTACTTGGATGGGAGACCACCAGGGAATACCAGGTGCTGTAGGCGCCTCTGGAGTAGGAACTGGCAAACCACTCCAGTACCCCTGCCAAGAAAACTCCATGGACATAGGGTCACAAAGAGTCACGACTGTAATGACACAACACGCAACACAACTCAGAACACCCCACAGGGCAGACATTTGGTCCAGGAAAAGGAAGGAACCTAAAACCTTCCAGAAGCCATCAAACCCATCATAAAAATGGAAGCTTCTCTCAGAATTAAGGCAAAGCAGTCAAAAGTAAAACTCTTATATAAGAAAAAAAAGTTAATAGAAAGGAATCCGTATGTAAGCATGATGTGAAATACTATGAGTTTACATTTCTTTCTCCTGACCAGCAATTTGCTTTTTGTTCCAGATAATGGCAGATAATTGCCTTAGCTTCTGATTAGCTTCTTCATGTTTAATCTAAAATTCAATTCTGTATTGGTAGACAAGAAGTTGGGAGAAAAAATGAGTTGCATCACCTTTTTTTAACTCCCTGAGAGTAAATTATCCCTCCAATCAGATAAAAACGATGGGATCATACCATATTACCAAGGTGTATATACTGGGCATGGAGCAATTGAAAAATACCCAGCTTTGTAGCTTGTCCATAGTGTTCCATTGACTTCCAGCTCAGTCTAAGCCTGGTTTCCAGGACAATTATGTATCTGTGTTTGTTGCTCATTGACATCATGCAGAAGCCCAGGCTGACAGAAATCTGCTACCTAGGAGAAACAGTTGATCATGCTGTGAATGAAACAAACCAAAGATTTCTTTGAATCCCATCAATATGTAGGCCATTCCACAGATCAGTACTACAGGCCACACAGGCCATATCATATATCTGTTGGTTGATCTAATTCACATCTCCACATGTAGTGAACCTTTGGACCCTGAAAATAGGACTTGAGTAGGAACAAAAACAAAGATTAATACATTAAAACTTGTTCCAAATAAAGGCGGCAACTTACATTCTTAATTTATGTTCAAATTGAGCACAAATCTGTTTAAGATTGGATTATTAATCCATGTTCACATTGAATAGAAAAAGACAATTACAATTTTATAGCACTTTTGGATACTCACATTACATTCTCTTGTACTCTAAAGTCTAAGCTCACTTAGGTCTGTATATCCATTTATATTTTCTCTAGTGTACTTTACAGGTCAAAAGAGAATGGAAGATTTGGGAGAGACAAATAAGAACATAATATCAAAACCTCAATAATACCGATGTTGCCAACTTGCCATTATTTGGAAATAAATTACTAATAGCAGCTGCCACCACCACAAATCAACATGAACACATTGCTCAGAAGGAGACAATCTTCCATCATAAGTTAGAACTGATTTTATACAACCACACAGAGAGAGAGAAGAGTTGAGATCAAATTCATAGATAAGACAGAAGAACTTCATGGAGAACAAATATGTCATTTGAAGGCTTTCCTAGGTAAGTATTTGGGAAGGGGGACTTAGCACCAAGAGGATGACAGCAAGGGAACGAACTGGCTTTTGCCACTATGTGTGGAATACAGTAGTTGTTATGTGCATTGGTGGAGAGACAAGGCACACAAGTGAAAATCAGAATTCTTGAGAGTATTCAAGGTATAGCTATATCCTATCCTCTTCTCCCTGCTGGTTTTTCTGCCCCCACCCCCAGGATGCTACTGCTGTAGATTGTACCCTTGGTGTGCTGGTTGACAGCTCAATGAAAGTGTCTACCCAGTGTGTGACAGCAGAGAAGAAGGTTAATTCCATGCTAGGGATGATCAAAAAGGGGATTGAAAATAAAACAGCCAACATTATAATGCCATGGTACAAAATGATAGTAAGGCCGCACCTGGAGTATTGCGTACAATTCTGGTCACTGCATTTCAATAAAAGACATAGTGGAACTGGAAAAGGTGCAGAAGAGAGCAACTAAAATGATTACTGGTCTGGGGGACATCCCTTAGGAGGAAAGGCTACAGCATTTGGGGCTCTTTACTCTGGGAAAAAAAGGCACTAGCGGGGATATAATTGATACATACAAAATTATGCAGGGCATGAGTAAATTAGATAGAGGGACGTTCTTCTCCCTCTCACAAAACACTAGAACTAGGTCAAATTGAGGGTTGGGAGAGTGAGAACAGACAAAAGAAAATGCTTCTTTATCCAGCATGTTGTTAGTGTGTGGAACTCCCTGCCACAGGTGATGGTGGTGATGGAATCTGGCCTGGATGCCTTCAAAGAGGGATTGGACAGATTCCTGGAGGAAAAGTCCATCACAGTTACAACATGCCATGACATGGCTTAAAAACAGGGTACTTCAAAGGCCAGATGCAGGGGAGTGGTATCAGGAGACAGATATCTAGTCTCACTGCTCCCAGAGACATTTGGTGAGGCCACTGTGAGACGGAGGAAACTAGACTGGATGGGCTCTTGGCCTGATCCAGCGTGGCTCTTCTAATGCTCTTAAGCAACCTAAAGACGCTACAAGAAAAGTCCCACTGGACCAGACCAAAGGCATTTCTGTTCTATCTATTGCTCTGTTCCAACAGTGAGCAACCAGTTGCCAATGGGAAAACCAGAAACTGAAAATTGAGGAGTAAATGTTTTCCTTTGTACATGTTTGCTGAAAAGTAGAGGGGGAGGTGTTCAAATTGGAGGAGAGATCTCACAACGGGAGGCAGAAAGGCAGAAACAACTGCCGTAGAAAGAGATTGGCATGCTATTAAACTAAAGGTGCTGGCACGCCATCAAACAGTGCATAAAATAAAGGATGGGCTATTTGTCACTGAAGTGTGAAATGCAACATTCCAAATTCTGAATAATTA
This sequence comes from Phrynocephalus versicolor, assembly GCA_023846285.1. Taxonomy (NCBI): domain Eukaryota; kingdom Metazoa; phylum Chordata; class Lepidosauria; order Squamata; family Agamidae; genus Phrynocephalus; species Phrynocephalus versicolor. Next base: position 22,589,687 of record JAHTLZ010000129.1, read on the forward strand.
GGATATAAAAGCTTCGAGGCAAAGGAATGGTACAAATAAAACACCACCACTGTACACCAAAAATGGAACAGCCACTAGATAATTGAAATTATCATTAGTGATGCCGATTTGTAGAAGGCACAAACAAAATGTACTTGCTTAAAACCCACTGCCAAGAAACCAGCTAGCCAGAGGTAGAGACTTGGAAACAATGGTCTTTCTAGTTTTCTATGTATTTTAAATATCTAAATATGATGTCGTTTCTAACATGTGCACTCAGCACCATATGCCTAATGATATTATGCAACATTCCGTCAAAAGCTATAGCATACGTAACTTAATAGGGTTGCATCCAAACTGCAGAAAATCCTAAACCTCCAAGGTAATCAAGGGATGAGATTTACATTTAGTCCTGGAACAGTTTCCCCCAAAGTGGAAGACACGCTAAAGGTTATCCCTTCCTCAGTGTGGGATTAAAGGGGGGGGGGGAATCAGATTTTTTTTCTTCCCATGCCCATATTGATCCAAGTGTTATTGACCCACTAGCAAACTGATGTGATTGATCAGCTAAAGCCATAATCTCATGTGCACCTACATCCTGATAAGTAAGCCCCCCTGAGCACTATGTAATTGAAAGCAGAAACATTTTAAGTCAGGAGCTGCTCTTAAGAAAGCTGTAAAACTGTGCCTTTGTCGATTAAACTTATCCATATGTTGCAGAGTTTTTATTAATCAGCTATTGCAACTATAAAAAAAAACGCTTCTTCAGATATCCCACCCCTCAAAAAAGGCCAGTTATAAAACACATTGTATTCATTGCTGGAATAGTGTCTCAATGGCTATTATTTCACACATGTCAGTAGTTCTTTTATTTCACAGCAGCACTTCATTTTTAAATCTGCTTCTGGTGCAATGATTAAACTGCAGTACTGCACCCCAAACTCTGCTCATGACCCAAGGTTCAATCCCAGGTAGTTGGCCAAGGTTCACTCAGTTTTTTATCCTTCCAAAGACAGTAAATTGAGTACCCAGGTATCCCATTGATTGCTGGTGCCCCCTGAGGCTAGGGGTGAAAGGCAGAACTAAGGACCACTGGAGAAAGACTGAGGGACTCAGAGGCATAGCCTATTAGAACACAGAAACAAAAACAATTTGTCCATTGTCCTTGGCGCTTTTATTTTTAATTCCCCCAGCGCCAATCAGCGCTTTTTAAAAAAATATATTTATTTTTCCTAGCGCCAACCAACGCCAGGGCCAGCTGGTTGGCGCTGGGGAAAAATTCAAAATTTTTAAAAAAAGTGCCAAAGGTCAGTTGATGGGCCCTGGAGCAGGGAAATAAAAATTAAAAAAAAATATTTTTAAAGCGCCGACCAGCCCCAGGGCCAGCTGGTTGGCGCTAGGAAAAAAATTAAAAAATTAAAAATTAAGTAAAAGCTCTGAAGGCCTGCTGATGTGCACTGAGGGGGAATTAAAACATTTTAATTTTTTAAATATTTTTATTTTCCCGGAAAGTTTGGACTACTAGACTGTCTATCTAGCTAACGAGGTATATGCCTGCCAATTCTGTTTTTGTTGGACTTGTATATATTTTGTAAATACAGTTCTTGGGGATGGGAGTCACCGCTGTGTTGCGTCTTTATTTAGCACTGCTATCTGGCTGTTAAAGCCCACACTCTTTACACAGTCCTCACAGTCTTCCGCTGAGAAATAACCACTCTGCAACAAAAAAGGCCAGTTATAACCAGACCGTATTAGTCCCTATCTAACCAGTTCACTGCTGGGCTGAGCCTTAAATCCCCTCAGGCTTCTCCCCCAAATTCTCTTATTGGTTCACAAACCACCAATCTGCATAGACACATTTAATAATTTATTGAACATCAAGGGGTAAATGCCACAGTAGCATCTAACTATGGGTTAGGGCAGTGGCCCCAACCTTGAGTAACCCAGGTGTTTTTGGACTGCAACTCCCAGAAACCCCAGCCAGCCCGGCTGGTGGTGAAGGCTTTCTAGGAGCTGCAGTCCAAGAACACCAGAGTTACTCAAGGTTGGGAACCACTTGGTCAGGGGAAAGGAGGCCTTCTCGCCCTCCCAATTTGTGTTTCCCTAATTACTGTCACTGCTGTTTTCCTTTAACTCTTTCCTAACTATCTTCCTCTGTTGATGTTCATTTCCCCCCTCCTTCTTTCCTTTCTTCTATGTTTTGGCTGCAAAATGTTCAGGGGCATACAGCTGTTCATGCAACAGGGAGAAAAGAGAGATTAGAATAAACCATGGTTATTTCTACAATAGTTGTGTAACTTGTGTTACATCCAGTAATGGACAAGAAGAAATGACAGCAATGCCTTATGGCATACCTTCTGGTGAAAGCAAGGTTAGATTTTTTTTGGATGTGGCTCAGTCCTGAATGGGCATCAAAAATCTATTCTTCTACTGACCTGGTACAGTTTCTTTTCTAATTTGGGGGTCTCCTTGGGAACCAACCAAGAGGTTTTTCCATCTTCAGAATCCAAGTTGTCCTTCAACATAGTCCTGGCATGAATGAACCCACTCTTTTTTTTTTCTCCCTTTACTACTATGAGATCAATGAAGACTGAGGGGTGTGGATGAAGTTCAAGTGATTTGAAGAGCTTCTTTCTGGAGTTGAAATTTGTGTTTATTTATTTAAAAAAACATGCTTAGGGGAAAATAATGTGGATAAGGCAAGCAAAGGTCTCATGAAAACATGAACTAGTAGGAACTGCAAGGCAAAGGAGAAGTGAGACTGAGCTATAAACTATGAACTTGCATGCCATCTGTTTTCAGTTAAACTAATTCATTTGAATGGTCATGCCACTTCCATCCTACTCTATAAACATCCTGTTTTGGCCCCTCAATAAAGAACTGCTATGATTCAGAGTAGTTGGCAGGTTCCTTTATCTATTGTGCTGATGGTTTTAAATGTGCAGGATACAGTATTTCATATGAAATACTGTGAACTGTTGTATGAGAGCCAGCCCAGTCATTAATGACTGTTCATTAAAATGTGCTGGGGGTGATTCTTACCCTATTCTGACAGGGAGAAATGCAGTCATTTTAACTCTTACCCTATTCTGACAGGAAGAAATGCAGTCATTTTAACAATCAAAAGGAAACTTCAGCAAACTCATTCAAAGATTTGCTTCTAGCAGGCATATAATCTTACAAATAGGACATACAAGCACAATTGCACACAGAAACTGAGAGGCACTCATCTCTGCCACTAGTGCTTCTATAGGTGTGCTTTCTAATTGTAAGAATTATTAAACGGACAGTTTAATAAGTATTAAGTGACAGATTTTATGCCATATAATCCCTTTGTAATTTTAACATTAATACTGATTACTCTAGGTAATGTAGCTTCTCTTCATAAATTTGTAATCACTCTATGAATATTTTATATTTATTTCCTCTCCTGTGCCAAATTAGCCCAGAGGTGCTTTGAATTATGTACCTAGGAATTAAGTAATTGATGAATAAAATCAGCAAACCCCTTGGGAAGAATATAATATTTATATCATGGTAGCAATATACAGCATATATTTTTAAAAAGTTTCCAGTCCATTAAATGGATTTTAAAAAAAAATGGAAGCATTAATGTGATCAAAAGTGCATTCGAAAAAGTTGCACATTCAGCTCTATTGCCAACACCCAGCCTCCACTTCCCTCCTTCTGGTGGTTAGTGCGGGTGTCTGCCCTAGAGAATTTTTAATCCCTAGGCTCCATCCGTGAGAGATTTCCTCAGGCTCTGGAATCTCATATGCATCTAATATTAAGAGAAGTGTCCACATGTGAATATTAAAGGCATCCCCACTTCACAGTTACATATGGAGACTGGGAGCAGATACTTGGAGGTGGCCAACATAAAGTGATGGGAAACTCTCACAATTGACTTCAAGGCCCTGTCAGCTGACTGAGGGAAAACAATATTTGAGCTGCCCTTTGCTTTTATTATTTGTAAGGGGGACAAATATGGAAACCTTGGATCAGTTTAACCCAGGTTGTTATCTCTAGAGTGTAAGGTGAGGAAGGAGATTTCAATAGAAATGAATGAGAAAATTTTATCTGTATTCTCGAAGGCTTTCACAGCTGGGATCTGATAGCTGTTGTGAGTTTTTTGGGCTGCCTGGCCATATTCTGAAAGTTTTTCTTCCTGTCATTTCACCAGGTACTGTGGCCAGCATCTTCAGAGGGCAAGGAGCTCAGGTAACTAGGAATTCTCTCTGTGCTCTGGGGTATTCAGTGAGTGAGACTGTGAGGTTTTAAAGTTGTGGGAAAGGGGAAACTTGTCCTATGCAGGAGAATAGGTGTTAGTGATAGAGGGATTAAGAAGTTACGCTGCAGTTGGGGGTAGCAGCGATCCTTCTCTGTGGTTGATGGGTGTCGTTACTTGTTCTATTATGTGAACTGATCACTAGTGCTTGAGGCTGGGTGGGAATCATTGAACTTTGATCTTTTGCAGGCTGTAGTTTTCAGTACTGGAAGCCAGGCTTTGTTATTTTTAGACTTTCTTTTTTTTTTGTTGAAACTGTGCTTTCTGTTTGTAGATTTCAGCGGCTTCCCTGTGTAGTCTGACATAGTGATTGTTAGTGTTGTTCAGTACATCTGTGTCCTGGAAGAGGATTTCATGTCCAGTTTGTTTCAGAGTGTGTTCAGCTGCTGCTGATTTTCTGGTTGATTTAGTCTGCAGTGTCTTTCATGTTCTTTGATTCTGTTCTGGATGCTGCGCTTTGTGGTCCCAATATATATCTGGCCACAACTACAAGGTAACCACTGTACTCCTGCAGTGCTGAGTGGGTTCCTTTTGTCCTTTGCTGGTTGTAGCATCTGTTGTATTTTATAGTGGGTCTAAAAACAAAACACAAACACAACCTACAAACAGTATTTAGATCCGCCACAAAAATATAACAGATGCTACGGTCAGCAAAGACCATAGAGCACAGAGAGAACTGCTAATTCCGTAAGCATCTTTCCCTCTGAAGATGCTGGCCACAGAGTCTGGCAAAATGTCAGGAAGAAAAACTTCCAGAACATGGCCAAACAGCCCGGTCACAACAGCTATCAAAAATGAATCTGTTTTAAAAATATGTGTTTGTTTTGAGTTTACTGTTGTCATTGCTTTTATATTTGAGTTTACTGTTGTTATTGCTTTTATATTTTTATATTTATTTGTTGTTATGTACTAGGCAAGTTGTTTTGGCAATTTGTTGTACACCGCCCAGAGTTCCTGAGGGAAAATTGGGCAGTCAAGAAGTACAAAAATGAATAAATAAATAAATATTCTGAGTGCAATGATCAGTCTATCACTGCTTGGTTTTTCTCTGCACTATGTACAAGCCAAAGAAATAACAGCACTCAGACAAGCAAGAGGGCAGTAAGCAAGGGGGGCATGGGGGTGAGCAAGCAAGGGATTGGGGGGTAGGCAAGCAACATAGATTTGACCAAACTCCGGGAGGCAGTGGAAGACAGAAAGGCCTAGCGTGCTCTGGTCCATGGGGTCACAAAGAGTCAGACATGACTGAACGACTGAACGACAACGACAACGACAACGAAGCAATCAGGCAGGCAAGTGAGTGAGTGAGTAAGGAGGTAAGTGAGTGGGCAAAAGGGCAAGCAATCAGACGAGGTTGGAATTGGGCAGGGAGGTTGAGTGTGCAAGGAAGGTGGGGGAGCTATCACCACAGTGCTTTTAAGTGTTGTTGTTTTCCTGCTATCTGGGATAGTGCTGTATGAGATAGCAGGATATTAAAAAAAACAGATGGGGTGTTCACGTATGTGGAGTTTATTTCAATTAATCAATTCCACGTCTGCTAAAAAATAAGCAGAACTCTGGCAGTGGAGTAGAGAAACGTGCTCCCCAAGCACAGTACTCCATATGTGCACCTACCTTGTGAGTATGCGAAAATTTAAATAATTGGTTTTAAAGCAGTAGGTATTATTGTCAGTGGAATCAAGCAGTGGAATCAAGTACAATACACTTTTATGAAGTGCTCTGCTAAACGTCAATCAAATAAGAGGAGAAACATTACTGTGAGAGTAAACCTGACTAGATAGCTCAGTGGTTTAGGTATCTACCTGCAGGGCCAGAGGCTGGGAATTCAATTCCCTACTGTGCCCCCTTGACAGGGACTGGACCTTGTCCATAGGGTCCTGTCCATCTCTGTAGTTCAAAGATGATGATGATCCTTTTGATATTTTATTTGTATTTATGTGTTCTAAGCGTATCTTTCCTTTTCTCAAGTGAGCTCAAGATGGCCCACATACACTTGCCTTTTCTCATTTTCTCTTCACAACATTCTTGAGGTAACTCAGGATGAAAGAAGATGTCTGGCTCATGGTCACCACATGAGTTTCTTGGCTGAGATTTGAACTCAGGTCTGTTTAGCCACACTGGCTTTCTCTGTACATCAAACATTTGACCACTCAAGGTAAAATCACATTTTTCTTTTGAGCCGCCATGCTGAACATATGCATCAATAAATCCATTAAACAAATGTAGTATTTACTCAGCATAAAAAAAAAGTCAGATGTATGAAAATATACACAACATTCTCACTGGTAACCACCTTAATTTCTTCTAAATGGCAAACAGGAATTGACATGCATGATCCTGCCTGCCAACTCTTTCATTGTTGAAATCAATGAACTTAATTACTCAGTTAAATTTCCCACTGAAATAAATGTCATACCTTTGCGGATTAGAGTCTCAGTCTTAATTAATTTTTATATGGTCATGCATTGGGCCGTATGCTTCCATGGACAATAAAATGTGTCATAGGAGCACAACGTAATAATTCTGTGTTGTGTGTGAGGTGTTGTGTTATTTTAAATTCTCACAAGTGATAGGAATTTGTAAAAGTATTGAAGTAGATATTTTAAAAGTTTTTCTAGGAAAGGCAACAAGCACCCCATGGCCCCTTGAGGATTCAACATGTTGTGTTTGGCATACACTTTTGCGACTGTAGCCTTCTTCATTGGATGTCTGATCTGAACAAATGGACCACACAGCATGAGAGTTCATGGCAAATAAATAAAATAAAACTTTCAAGTATGACAAGACTGTTGGCTGATTTTGCATCCTCCCCCACCCCACAAGACGTTTCTAAGAAAGGAAGGTTTTAGTGTAAGGATTTCTTTGGCCAGGTGGGGATGGTTCAGGACTCCATTTCATCGCATGTACAAGGCTGGATGAAGGAGTTATTGGACTCTACCACCTCATGCTGTAGAAGGAACAACCCCAGATTTAGTTATTTCACCACATTTAAAAATATACTTCCGAAGCCAAAACCATCAGCAAATGAAAACCTCTGTGTAATCAGTATGCTCCATGGTATGCCAGCTTTCAGTGTAGTTGGTGGTTCTTACTCTAGTGGTGAACTTGCAACAGTTGTTATCTCCCCTTTGACACCATTGTATGATTTGTCCTACCATTTCATTCTCATTCTTTCTTACACGAGCTAGGGCAGTGTTGGCCAAACGTTGGCCCTCCAGATGTTTTGGACCACAACTCCCAGACTTCCAAGCCTGTATTGCCAAAGATAAAGGACTGTGGGAGTTGTGGTCCAAAACATCTGGAGGGCCAACGTTTGGCCATCATTGAGCTAGGGATACCAATCCATCTCCCATGAGAGCTATCCCTCTCCCCCCACCCCCACCCCCAGGACTGGGGCAAGAGGATAAACAACATCTCTCCAGGGCTGTGGTGAACAACAAGGTGGTCCCACTGTAAGCAAGTAGATCAAGTTTATATTTAATTCTTTTATTCTGCTTGACTTCTGCTCTGTATCCTGAAATCATCTTCTCTGTAAAGCCATCCCTCTCTTTTTACCTTTGAAACAGCTTACACGTGAAAAGCCCCTGAATGACAGGGTGCACTCACCACAAAACCCACATGCCTGACACCTCGCTACATCTCTCTGTAGAAAGAGACTTTATGTACTTTTCAGCTATTGGAATGTGCTATCAAGATAGAGAGAACAATACATTAGGAAATTGATGACCTTGAATCTTGCTAATGCAGATGGGAAAGTATCACTGGTCTTTAAGTTTGGTTCCATTAGGGAAAATGGACAGATATCTAATGAAGTCACATGCTTTCCACTGCAGCAAATTGTAACCAATCTCGAGTTTGTTCTTTGTCTGTTTCTGTATGCTGAAGAATATTTAAGACTGGACATTCCATACAGGAAGTTGTGGAAGTTGAGTCATGGCTACTGGACTTCTTTTTTGAGAGATAGAAACGTTTCACTGTTCATCCAAACAGCTTCATCGGTCTGAATACAGCTAGTGCAAATCCTCCATCTTATAGGCAGCTTTGACCTCTTGTCACCCTGGCCTGAATTAGGCTCATAAGATGAACAATGGCCTAAATAGGCTCGTTAGGGAGACAATAGTATCCTTAGCCTTAAGGTGAACAATGGCCTAAGGTGCTGAAACCTATCAAGAATGGGTCTTTAGCTATGGCCTTGGTGGTGAAGGCTTTTTGATTTGTCTCGGTACTTTGGAAGTTGTCCCTGTGTTCAGGCACCCCTTGTGCACAAAGTATTCTGAAAGGATCCTCTGAAAATAAATCTACATTCCCAGAAATCCGGTTTGTCTGTCGTCCGTTTTCTAGTGATTCTCATTGAGGATCAGCCACATTCAAATGTGTGGTGACCCCACCTTCAATCCCAATGTGGAAAGAATGGCAATCAGATCTTCCTTTAGCAGAGGCAAGGGGAGAGTATTCTCTGTCACATCTGGGCTCCGGGCACACTGCCTGCCACACTGTTCTTTCCTTGTTCTGTTCTGCCTTGTGCTTCCACCTCTCAGCACCTGTTGCCTAGATCTCACAACAGGGCGAGACCTGGTTTCCATTACTTGGTTTCCTTAGACTGGCAAAAGATAGGGTTAAATCATAATTAGCTGTGAACTGTGTACCAGATGCCTCCCAGCTGAGCTTATTGCAAGGCTGATAGAATGGAAACACTCCATGTCTGCTACCCCGTCTTAAGCTCTCTAGGTAGGAAAAACAAAGTACTGTAGAGCTTATGTGGTCAATAAGTCATGCTACCCAAGTGCTCTTTGAGAAAATGTTCCCCTTCTTTGTTTTGTAAATTAAAAGGCTATGTACCTTTTCCCCTCCTTGCCAGCAGTTCATGAATCACCTCTTAACCTTCCTTTGAAAAGATGTCTATTGAATTCTTCCAGTGTCCCATAATACAGCGGGCTTTTACATTTAATCAATATTTTCCATTGCTCTTCATTGAAACTTTCACAGTTTTCCCAATATCGTTCCAGGCATGCCTTCACAAAGCAGATGATGCGGAACAACTGTGAGAGCAATAACTTCTCAGTATCTTAGCAAGTATTTATGTGAATTGTTTTTAGAGAAATAGCTAGGCCTTGGTATAAATCTATTTCTATAGCGTTGCCAAATAACACTTCATGGGGATGAAGTGATATTTTGATACTCAATGCCCCTATAAATCTGCTCTCCGTTAAAATTCTTCCTTGTTTATGTTCAGTTTCCAGCCTGCATGGAGGTCATATGTTCTAGCATCACCCTTCTGCTATACAGTTAAATCTAATCGAGATGTTTCATTGTGTGAGGCAGGAGGTGGATGTTCATTAAACATACTAATAATGATGATTTGACCACTACTAATGTGACCACTGATAATGATCTGACCACATGATTTAACCACTACCAGACAAATCATCAGCATTGCAGTCCCATTCAGAATAATCAAGAAGTGTGCGGTGACCGCTAGTGTGTTTCTGTTGTTTCATCGTTTGTTTGTTTGTGTCCTGGGGGGTTAAGTCTGTCTTGCCAGTTTTCTTTGTAGTTTTTGTCACTTTCTGACTCGATGTTATATTATGTTGGCTTTTAAAAAATATTGCTGTATTTGGTGATTGTTGTAAACCGCCCAGAGTTCCCTTGGAAGACAGGCAGTATACAAATGTATAAATGTATAAATAAATAAATAAATATCACTGCTTCCTCATATCAAGTCCACACAAGGCAAGTATGCAGCAAGTCCAGTGGAAACAGTCATCTTAAATCGATAGCTGGTTTAAATTCTGGAAAACAAGTTTTGGATCCTGCCAGCATGGAGGAGAGAATGGGCAAGATGAGTCATTTAACAAATGTTAAGCACTCATTTAACATTCCCCATCTGCAGGTTTTCTGCTCCCAGTCACCCTCAGCCACTTTGTCTCTGCAAAGCACCAGAAAGAAAGGAGCCTGGGGAATGTCATGTTTTGGAATACAAAACTAGCACATGAGGTAGCCGTTAAGTAGTTGTGTCCCCCCCCCCCCGCTCCCTTGTTGCGAGGTCATTCAAAGCCACCACTTCCAGGATCTGCGTTTCCTTAGTACAGGAAGTTGTTAGGGTTCAAATAGGCACATCCTTTCCAGCTGGAGTGACACTTTACAGTATCCTCCTCCTGTTTTCAACCCAACGGAAGAAGGACTGTGGTAGAGGACAGCCCGTGAAAGGATAAAGCTCTCGGAGAGGAAAAACGTGAATGCAACTTTCAGATAAAATTCCTGCGTCTGCACAAAACACTTGACCACATGTCCTCAATTACTTTTACTTCCTCTTTGCCTTGGCACTGCCATTTTCTGTGAATTTTATTTTATTTTAAATGAACTCCGGAGTTCATTATAGCCAAGACAACAAAGATCCTGTGGCACATCGAGGGAAAGAGACAACCATAATCAAAGATATAGCACTACTCTATATCCTACAGCAAAACTAGATGATACTTCTGTGTGTTCCTGCCACTGAAAGGAGCAATCATGTGCCCAGTAACTTACTCTCCCTTCTTTACACAAACAAGTGTCTATCTGGTCCTTTTCTTTGTTGATACATTTCACCTTATATATAAAACCAAAGAAAGAGGAAATATGCCAGTAAAAATAGAAGACAATAGTGAATAAAATGCATATATTTATGTATAGAAACAGAGGTGTACATTTAAGAATAAATGCTGTGATTAAATGCAAATTAAAATCCATCCCACTATAATAGACAGATGGTGACCAGGTGCAGTGTGACCTGGCTCAATTTGCTTTCCAGGTGGACATCCACGGTATGAAATACGGGCTACCTTCAAACAAAGGAACGTCCTGCATACAATAGAAATGAACTGTGCTTAAAAGCATTCTCTGATTAAAACTGAAATGACTTTTCTGTTGATTAATTGCTTTCTTTAGAAATGACCTGTCTTGTCCGGGAATGGCAAATTGGATTTTTGCAATTCAATTTTCATGTGTCCCCTCTGACAACATACACTTCAGCCAATATCCCAATGTTTCATATAAAATTATTTTTTACAAATCAGATACTGCATCGGATGCTTGGGCAGCAGTTTTAAGCACATTTATTTGGAAGATTTCTACCAAAAGGAGAATAAATCGAGAACAAATAATGGAACTAAACCAACTGATGGTGGACCCACTAAATAAGCAGTTGATACTGTAAATATGTTGATTCAGTGGGTTTATTCTAGGAGGGACTACATATTGGATTCGAGCCATGATCATCTATAAACTGATACATCTTTAGCTGGATACCAAGACCATGTATTTTTCTTTTCTTTAATATGCAAGCAATTTTATTATCAGGAATACTTGGCAATACTACTAAATTCTTTCTGATATAAAGTTGTTTTGGAGGTCATTGTTGACATCATTATGCTTTCACTCCTCTATGCAGTATTGCAGCAGGGTAATTGTTTGGTAAACAGTGGCCATAATATCATTCTGAATTTTCTCATGTTCATTTGTCTTTAAGCTTTTAGCAAACAACATCTTAGCTCCTGCAGTAAGACATAAAAATAGATCAACCATAGATTCTTAAGTTCTGTTACACTGATTGGTATAAAGAACACCACGCCTAAGTAAAAAAGGGGGATATGGGGAAAAATCTACATTTGATCTTTCTTTAAAATATCATCTTATGGCCAGAGGTCAAAATGACAGAACAAAGTGTTGGCCTCTCTCCTTCAGCATTTTTATGCCTGTCAAGAATATTCTTGTACGAGTGAGTTTTTCAACTTGCAATTAGAGATATGGAGTCCAGCTGTGGACTGAAGCAAGCTCGGTAAAGTGGCCTTGACAAGAAGGCTAATGTCCACGGACAGTGGAGCGTAGCTCAGAAGCGTGGATGAGAGAAGCACTGTGACATGTGATGTGAAAGTAAAGAATTGATTGGAAAGAAATGTTATATATACCTTATGTATTGCAATATGTTCTTGCTGTTTAGCAAGGGCTGTTTAGCCAGTAAGCCTGATGTGATGTCTGTGATCAGGAAGAATAGCTAGATTATTTATGCTACTGGATGTAAGTCTGGAAACCAATGGAATCTGTATATATTTTGTAAATAGACTGCAATAGAAAACCAGCAACGGTGTCTGTCGTATTTTTGCCTCTAATCCTTGACATTGCTGCAACTCTGCTTATTGAGTCTATTCCTCATAAATTCCCTGACAATGCCTAGTAATGTTCAAACAGAAATATATTCCTTTGTTTAACACAGAAGAACATGAACCTTGTAATCCTAACTTTTAACAACTCACAGATTTCCCCCCCAGTATAGATAATGTGATGCCTAGTGTGGTGAAGTGGATAGAGTAATGAACTAAGACTCTGGAGAACAGGGGTTGAATCCCCACTCAGACATGGAAACTCACGGGGGAGGGGGTTAGAACTGATAAGGCCACTTCTTAAATATCTCAGTCACCCTGAAAGCCCTATTAGGGTTGTCCTAATTTGGTTATTAGGGTTGTTATAAGTTGACAATACGTATCAAGACCAACAAACGCAGTTCAGCAGCTAGCTCAAATGAGCTTAGCTCCAGATCAGTAGTGGTTCACAATGCAGAAAAATCTCTCAAGTCCAGCTGAAACCTGACTGAGCTTTTCCAGCAGATAAAACAAAGACAGATGGTTTCGCTGGCTGGCTGGCTGGCCGGTTGGCGGGTGTTCACTCTCACTTGGTGCCTTGAAGCAGATGGAGAAAAGTCAAGGGAGAAGCCGCACAAATCCACAGCATCCTTTAAAATTCCCCATGAATAAATTTTGTTGTGCTCCCAGCAATGTCTAACAACACCTCAGGAGGAGATAAATGATATGATACCGTGTGCCCATGTTATACTGGCTAAAGGGCAGAGATGGGAGCAGTAAAGGGACTGCTTCCAGGTCAAAGTTTATTCAAAACCAAACAAACAAAAAACCAAGCTCAGGGGAGCTGGCTTATATTTCCTCTGTAGCCGGGGGGGGGGGGGGAACACCCTTAATGACAACTCCCCAAACCCACTCCCTTAGTCAGTGACTATGGTGGATGGTGAACTCTGGGAATTGTAACCCTGCCCCCACTTTTTCCCCAAAGGTTTGCTTTCTCAAGAAATGCCTGCAATCAGTGGGATTGAAAACCAGGAAATGCCTAGTGAAATTAAGAACGAAGGAATTATGAATCAGCTTCTTTTGTATATGGAGAGCTGGCTGCCCAATAGCTGTACCAATACTTTTCTTATATATGCCAATGGCTGACCACAGATGGTACTTCAAGACTAGCACTTCCCAAACTTTTTGCCATAACCTCCTCTTTTTTTATTTCTGAGAAGCCCTTAAACCTAACCATCTTTCCCTGAACTGTCGCCCAACCCCCACTTCTATTTTAAAAAGTCATAATTTTAAATTACACATAAGTAGAATAACTTAAATAATTATACATTAAAAACCAATACATGTATGTTTTTCTTCTTCTCTTGGAAGTCAATAAATCATTTAGAAATGGCAGAAATAAATTCTGAACTATTCTCATAACCACACAGCTACTTTGGCACTTCTTCACACCTCCTGACATCAACTGTACTCCTCATGAGTGATGCATTTGGTGTGGGTCCCTCCCTATATGGGTACTCAGGCAGTTTTCAGATGTTCTCAGATGTTTCTGTGGGAAACAGCCTCCACAATGGAAGAGTTTTGCTTTAAAAGGCAGGTTAAGTGTCACATTACCCACTCGTATCACCACATTTTGAAAAAAATTATTTTTCACAAGTTTTTTGATTGAATATGACAATGATTGTGCCTGTGTACATTATAATAATCAATGTAGGATTGGGGAAGAGAAGCACACACAACCTTGTGGACATCCATAAAGTAACGTAACTTGAGGGGTCAGTATCATTTCTTCTTCTTTTTCTTAGCATCTATCCCGCTTGGTGGTGGGGTCCCGTATTCTGGTCTTTGTCCTCCACTTTGAATGGTCATGGGCTTGGTCTGGATGAACCTGGGACAACTTCATGTCATTGTCAAGGATGTTCATTCAGCTCTGTTTTGGTTGTCCTCTCGGTTAGGATCCTCTTATCTCCAGGGTGAGACCCTTTTTTGGCCAAAGCTTCCTCATTGGCACACAAGACGTGTCCATATCAACATGGGGTATTTGTACACGACCCCTAAACTCCGCTGCAAATGGCTCCCAGCTCCGGAGCTTAAAATTGTTTCCCCACCAGCTCCGGAGTTTACAGATAATTAAGTGCGACCACTCCCACCTAAGCGCATCCCAGCGCACTTTTCAGGTACCTGCTCTCCAGAGGTGAAAATTCCTGATGCGGATATAACGTAGTGACTGCCGGGCTCTCCTTGCTTCTGTTTGTTCTTTTTTTGCCCCCCACCCCTTTAAGAGATCTGAATGCAGTGCTGGGATGGCAGAACGGAGGTGAGCGGAATTCTTTTCTTCCTTTTTTTCTCCCTCCCCTCATGCAGCCAGCAGCCAGGAGTGCGGAGGGGGTGGGAACGCAGGAACAGCGACAAACCCCTAAGATCTCTGGTCCGAATTTAAGTGGCCAGCGGATCTTAGGGGTCGTGTGAAAAGGCTCATAGTTGGGCTTCAGACACGTTGTCATTAATCAATGTGATTGGATGTTTTCATCACGCACAGGATCATTTTGCGTGAGGCCAGAGGTCTACCACCACATCTTTGTCTCCATGACAAAAAGTGAACAATCAACTTCTTTAGTCACCTCCCAGCATTTTGCACCACAGAGCATGGCAAGTCATACAATTATGAGATAGATCTTTAACTTTAAATGATCACTGATCTTTTTGTTGCACATGACACGTGATGTCATATGCCTTTTTATCTAGGCACTGTTGATCCTTGATGTGACTTTGTGACTCAGACTCCTGTCAGCTGTGATCGTGGAACCTAGGTATTTTAACTCCTCTGTTCTCAGTAGGTCAATACCATTCATTTGGATCATACCACATTCATTTGAGTTGGTCCTCAGGTATTCCGTATTCCTTACATTCCGTCAGGTATTCCATCTTCCTCACATTCAGGTGTAGGCCATGCTTGGGCTTTGGCACTCAAGATATGCCTTATTCTCCGAAGCAATCATGACTTTGTCAGCGTAAAGGAGCATCCAGGGTTCTGAATTCTGCAGATCATGAGTGACTTAGTCCATAACTAGGAATGAAACAAAGCAGGGAGAGTGTCGATCCTTGGTGGACCCAAACTGTGATACAAAAATCTTTTGATGTGCAGGCAGTGGCCTGTACACTACTCTTTGGCAACTCATAGAGCAGTTTGACCCAACTAACAAGTTCCTCTGGTACTCCATGATGTTGCAGTGCATACCAGATAACATCATGTGGGACTTGGTTAAATGCTTTCTTGAGGTCAAGGGAAACTGCATGCACTGCTTTCCATTACTCCCTATATTTTTCAAGTAGCAGCTGGGTAGCAAAGATACACAGGCATCTTATCTTTTCGCAGTTCTTGACGAAGCCAGCTTGACTGACACTTAGATGGACTATGGTGCGGATTTGTGTGTCGATGGCTCGCTCAAAGATTTTAAGAATATGTGCAAGTGATCTAATCTGTCTGTAGTTGGTGCATTCGGCAGGGCTCCCCTTCTTTTTTCAGATTGGCTCTGTTATTTATTATTATTTATTATTTATTTATTTATACAGCTTATATACCGCCCGTCTTCCTGAGAGGAACTCCGGGCGGTTTACAATGAGTGTGCACACAACAGATAATAAAACAACAATTAAAATAAACAGTAAAACAAAACAGCGGCAGCAACAGATGGCGGGACTAAAAAAAAACAAACAAAAAAAAAACACCAACTTGGGTCACCCAAACGCCTCCCGGAAGAGGAGGGTTTTCAGCGCCTTCCGGAAGGCAGGCAGGGACTCTGCTAGGCGCACTTCTGCTGGTAGGTGATTCCATAGAGTTGGGCCAGCCACAGAGAAGGCTCGGGTACGGGTGGAAGTTCTCCGAGCCTCCCTGGGCGTGGCCACACGCAGCATGTGCGCCCGCGACAACCTAGTCGGACGGGCCGAAGTTGACCGCTGGTCGATCCGCTCCATCAGGTAGCCAGGTCCCAGGCCATGGAGGGTTTTGTAAACCAAAACCAAGACCTTGAATCTAATTCGGGCTGCAACGGGTAACCAATGCAGACGAGCCAAGACTGGGGTGATGTGCTCAAATCGACGCACACCCGCCACCAGTCTGGCCGCTGCATTTTGGACCCACTGCAGACGCCGAATGAGAGTCAAGGGCAACCCCATGTAGAGCGCGTTGCAATAGTCCAGTCTAGAGATCACCAGCGCCTGGACCACTGTTCTGAGGGAGTCCCCATCCAGGTACGGACGAATCTGGGCGATACGCCGAAGGTGGAAAAAGGCAGCCCTGGACACGGCGGACACCTGGGCTTCCAGAGTGAGCGCCGGGTCCAGGACTACGCCCAGATTTCGGACACAGTCCGATGGCCTGAGGGAAACACCCTCCAAGGTGGGATACGGGCCACCGTAGCTGGATGAGGAAGCCCCAAAGAACATAACCTCGGTCTTATCGGGGTTGAGTTTGAGCCTGTTGGCCCTGGTCCATTCCATGACTGTGCCCAGACACTGATCGAGGGTCCGGACAGCCTCATCTGCAGCGGTAGAAAAGGAGACATAGAGCTGCGTGTCATCAGCGTACTGATGACAGCAGACTCCATGTCTCCTAATGACCTCAGCCAGCGGCCTGATGTAAATGTTGAACAGCATGGGAGAGAGAGACGACCCCTGTGGAACCCCACAAGGGAGTGTCCAAGGGGCCGACAACTCGCCCCCATGCTGAACCTGCTGGGGACGGTCCCTGAGGAAGGACCGGAGCCAACTGTGAACAGTGCCTCCGATCCCAGCCCCAGAGAGCCGATCCAGCAGGATACCGTGGTCGACGGTATCAAAGGCCGCTGACAGATCCAGGAGGACCAACAGGGAGGAGCACCCCCCGTCGGCCCTCCGGATGAGGTCATCTTGCAGAGCGACCAAGACTGTCTCGGTCCCCCGACCAGGCCTGAACCCAGACTGGAACGGATCCAGGGCATGCTCGGCCTCCAGATAGGATTGAAGCCAGATCGCGGCCACCCTCTCGATCACCTTGCCCATAAAGGGAACGTTAGCGATCGGGCGATAGTTGGACAATTCGCCCGGCGCTAAGTTCGGTTTCTTCAGGATGGGCTTTACCACGGTCTCCTTCAGACGGGAAGGGAAAATCCCTTCCCTGAAGGAGGCCATGGCGATGATCGAAGCCCACCCTGAGATGTTCCCGGCTACTGCTTTCATAAGCCATGAAGGGCAAGGGTCGAAGGGGGTGGACGCGGGCCGGCAATGGGCAATAGCCCTGGAGGCCTCAAGAGAGGTGACAGGCCCAAACTCAACCATGTGAGGAGACCGAGGGGGCACAGCCGCCGGGGATGCTGAGAGTGGGCTATGGCAACAGGATTCGAAACCGGTACGGATGGCCTCAATTTTCGATCGAAAAAAGGCTGCAAAGTTCTCGCTACTGAAATCAGTAGGAGGAGGCCTAGTCAGTCCAGGATTAGTGAGGTCGCGAACCACACGGAACAATTCCGCTTGATGGTTCGAGGCCTCACTAATTCTCAGGGTGTTATAAGATCTTCTAGCCACCCTGAGCGCATGAACATAGCGCCTGGACTGAGCGATGACTGCAGCCTTCTTAATAGCCGTCCGGTTCTTCCTCCAGCTGCGCTCCAGCCTCTTCCGTTCGTGCTTCATCGCTCGTAGCTCTTCCGTGAACCACGGTGCGGAACGAGCTCTGCAGCGGATGAGGCGCCTAGGGGCGATCTGGTCGACAGCTCGAGATGTTTCATCGAACCATTGATCTACCATAGAGTCAACCAGATCGTCAGCCAGTCCGCCAGGAGGCTCCCCGAGGACTTCCCGAAACCGAACAGGGTCGAGGAGTCTACGGGGGCGAGCCCAAACAATGGGCCGAAGGTCCCCGCGGGGTGGGGGCGCGATTGATACAGAGAAAGACAGCAGGTGGTGGTCTGACCATGACACGGGGGTGGGAACGAGGTCCCATACCCTCAGACACGAGTCCTCAGACGCGGAGGAAAATACCAGATCCAGGGTGTGTCCAGATCTGTGAGTTGGGCATAAAACATGCTGGGACAGGTTCATGGAGGTCATGGACTGCATGAATTCCAGAGCAGCACCAGACAGTTCACCGCCGGCATGGACGTTGAGGTCACCCACCACCAGAAGGCGGGGGGTTCTCAACAGAGCAGCGGCGATGAACTCGGTGAGCTCTGGTAGGGATTGTGCTGGGTTGCGGGGAGCGCGGTAACCGAGCACAATGCCAAACCTGTCCCGCTGCCCAATCAACAGATGGACACATTCCAACCCTGGAATCACCAACGTTGAGGCCCTGCTGATATGAATAGTATCTCTGTACACAATGGCCACCCCACCCCCCTTACGCCCCTCCGATCTTCCTACCCCCTGCACCAGAAACCCAGGAGGGCACAGCTGAGAGAGCGAAGCCCCCCCCCTCTGCACCCACCCAGGTCTCGGTGATGCACGCCAGGTCGGCCTTCCCATCAACGATGGTATCATAAATGATGGGGATTTTATTATGCACCGACCTGGCATTCATCAGAAGGCAAGAAAGATCGGAGGCGCTGGCGGAGTGGCTCCGAGGCACGTGACAGTGAGCTGGAGGGTCAGAACGGGGGACAGGCGCAAGATGCCTGGCCCGAGTTCTTCTTAACCGACCAACCCTCCAGCCCCTAGCGTTGTCAGCCGTTGGGTACCTTCTCCAGCACAGTCTGGTTGAAGAGTTCCATCAGCCAGTTGCCATCCTTGCCTGGGATGCTGATAGATTTATCCTCGAGAAGGTTCCAGAAGGGCTCTTTGTCACTCTCGGGGCAACCAGTCCGAGGTGCATATGCATTGAAGCAGTGGATGCACAACTTCGGTGTTACGAAGACAATCTTCATCATTTGGTCATCAAACCACTTAACGTCTACCACAGTATCACAAAACCATTGTGGTATAGCAATACCGACCCTTGTTTTGTGCCTTTGGTCCACTGAAATAGATGTCCTTTTACCCATGGCTAATGTCACACGATTTCCTTCTGCTCCTTCTTGTCTCCTGGAGGGCATAGATGTCGACTCACCACTGTTTGAGTACAGTTGCAAGCCCAGTTGCTCTTCCAGTCAGTGTGCTGATAGTGATGAGTGCAATATGGACTTGGACTTGTTTACTTGCATCTTGATGCCATCCATGCATCAAGAACCCAGGCTGTACTGAAGTACAGTAGTATCCCGACTTAAGAGCCGCTCGATTTAAGAACAATTCAACTTAAGAACGGAAAACTGTTGTTGTTTTAACTGCCTCTTTACAAATTTTAGATATGGCCTGCTCGACTTACAAATATATTTTTATTTTATTTTTTTTAACTTATTTTTTTCATTTTTTAGTTAGGTACCCCATCTTAAGAGTAGTTCGACTTAAGAGCATGCATTCGGAACAGATTACATTCCTAAATTGAGGTACCACTGTATGCTCTAGCAGTGGAAATGGAAAGAGTTATTGTTTGATGTGACTTTGATTAAATTAGTGGACCTGTTGCAGGGGCCTGTCACCAATTTGGTCCCAGTGGCACTGCGAGGAGGGTCAGACCTCACCGCCGGGGTTCAGTATCATGCAAAATTATATAATAATTGCATGCAGTCAAATAATTTCTGGCTTATGGCACCCCTTTCCAGGGTTGTATTGGTGGAGAAGACACTGAAGTGGTTTACTGTTCCCTTCTTCGTGGGGGGGGGGTGCCCTAGGAATGTGCAGCTTGCCCAAGGCCACACAGGCTGGCTTTATTCTCAGGAGGCATGGAGGGGAATTGAACTCCCAACCTCTATCTAAACCACTGTGCTATCTAGCCTGGCATCATGTAAAGGGTGTGTGTGTTAAGAGATGACAGAAAGACACATTTTAAAAGGTTTTCTTGCAATCATGCTGTTCTTCTCCACTGCATCCCAAGCTCCTTTCTGCATCTGAACTTCCACAAAGCGGAAGGAGGAGGAGATGGGTTCAGAGAGGAAGCGGGGGGAAAGGCCCATCTGGTCTCCTAAATAATAGAGGAAATGAACATTCTCCCCAATGGCAGGATTTCTGCAAGCAAGAAAGCAGAGTATTTTTTTTACTGGATACCAGACTTTATTTGCCAATGCCAATGATTTTTGCTTCTGAGGAATTCCAACAGGGATTACATTCTCAGTGTTTGTACAACATTTGCAATCAATGCAAGGCTTTGTGTATTCACAGATATACTCTGTGGTTTCACAGTGGTACTCACATTTTTGCACTTTGCTTATGAGAGCATTTTACTTAAACAGCATTATTTGTTTACTCTGGAAATTGGCTGTTACATGAACACCAGCTTATCTGCTAATGCGATTTAGGCACACGATGATAATCATAGCTGCTTAATTAAACTCAAACACATTTTTTCTGCTGGAAAACCATAATAAGTCTGAATTATGACCCAGTGTGTTTGGAAGGGCCCACTCCCAGCTTACAGTGGCTCACCATTTGCTTCAGGGTATTCCCAAGCAGATGTCTTCACCTGCTTAAGATCCTCCAGGTCAAAAAGTACTTTCTCTTATTCGTTTGAGATCTAACACCCAGAAGTTTCATGGAGTGCCCCCTAGTTCTACTGTTGTGTGACAGGGAAAACAGTTTTTCCTTATCTACTTTGTCCACACCGTGTATGATTTTATAAACTTCAATCAGGTCACAACTTGTGCGCCATCGTTCAAGAGTGAAGAGGCCCAGCCGTTGCAGCCTTAGATGGTAAGGAAGGTGTTCCAGTCCCCCAATCATTCTGGTTGCCCTCCTCTGCACTTTTTCCATTTCCATACTATCCTTATGGAGGTATGGTGACCAGAACTGTACACAATACTCCAGATGGGGCCTCACCATAGATTTATAAGGAGGCAAAATGACACTTCCTGACTTATTTTCTATACTCTTCCTAATGTTCCCTAGCATTGAGTTTGCTTTTTTCACTGCTGTGGCACACTGCATTGACACCTTCATTGAGCTGTCCACCAGAACACCAAGGTCCCTTTTGTGGTTTGTTGGAGAGAGTTCAGACCCTATCAGTTTATTTATATATAAATGGTTTTGTTTTTCTTTTTTTGCCCCAATATGCATCACTCTGCACTTGCTAATGTTGAAACTCATTTGTCAGTGGTTTGCCCACTTCCCCAGTGTCAAGAAATCCCTCTGGAGCTCCTCACAATCTCTCTTGGTTTTTACTACCCTGTATAATTTAGTGTCATCGGCAAATTTGGCTACCTCACTACTTACTCCTACTTCTAGATCATTTATGAAGAGGTTGAAAAGCAGGGGTCCCAGTATTGAACCTTGGGGGACCCCAGTCTTTACCTCTCTCCACTTGGAGAAGTCTCCATATAGTGCTACCCTCTGTTTCCTGTCCCTTAGCCAGTTGCTGATCCAGGACAAGATCTGTCCCTTGATTCCATGAGTTTGGTGCGGGACCTTGTTAAAAGCCTTCTGAAAGTCCAGATAAACAATATCAACTGAATCTCCATTATCCACATGCTTGTTGACACTCTCAAAGAATTCCAACAGATTAGTGAGGCATGATTTGCCTTTGCAGAAGCCATGTTGGCTCTCCTTCAGCAGTGCCTTCTCTTCTATGTGCCTATAACTGACCGGTCAGTGATTTCCTGGATCACATCTGGATACTGTTTTTGAAGATTGGTGTTACATTCGCTACCTTCCAGTAACCAGGCACAACACCTGATTTGAGGGAAAGATAATATATTCTGGCCAGGACCTCAGCAATTTCATCTTTAAGTTCCTTGAGAACTCATAAATGGATGATTTATATGTAATGCACTCCACCATACACTTCTATATTTAATGGGACAGCTTAATCTCCTCCACACCAGAGAGTTTCCATCACGAAGGAGGGATTTGAACCGAGGTCTCCTGAGTCACAGTCCACTATTTTGTCTACTACACCCTAGTAATATATTTATTAAAGTCCCTAAGTAAATGTACAGTTTTCTTTCTCTTGATATACATCCACCTCCTATAAACAGCAATTTTATTTTATCATTTACTCAAGTTGTTA
The DNA here is from genome assembly GCA_023846285.1 of Phrynocephalus versicolor. Classification (NCBI taxonomy): domain Eukaryota; kingdom Metazoa; phylum Chordata; class Lepidosauria; order Squamata; family Agamidae; genus Phrynocephalus; species Phrynocephalus versicolor. The sequence continues at coordinate 22,612,137 of JAHTLZ010000129.1, forward strand.
ACGACATCTCGTGGCAACACTTTCTATATTTCTCTGTGATATGGATGGTAATGCACTAACGCTTTATTTTCTTTACATTAATACTCTTTTTTAAGCACACGGGATCCTAAATAGATCTACTCTTGATTCTCTTTCGATTACCTTCTTTATGGATCCCCTTCCTTTAGCGTTCCAGAAGTCTTACAGCTTTTTCTTTTCTTTCTCCTTTAACTTATTTTAGACTTCAGTGCTTCACAAATTAATAATGTTCCTTTCCCTCACAGAACTGGGCCGGACTTTGTTCAGGAATAGACAACCTGTTTATCTGTGTTGTTGGGCTGCAGCACTCACAATCTGTCATTGTTTAACGCTGGACAGCTCCTGGGAGCAGCAGTTTTATACAACTTGATGTGACTCTACTTGGGGAGGGGCATGTTTGAGGACTTAGACTTGATTTGTGACTTGAAACTCACCCACTCCTCCCTTTGGGGGGGAGGCTTGTTTTTAATAGGGAGTCAGTCTTGTGGCTTGGGAGTCTGAACCTGGTACCAAACACTAGACGTGGGATTTGAACTCAAAGACTTGTTGGCATCCCTGGTGTTTCTTCATGGGGTCTGCTTGCAGCCTGTGCAATAGCTAGTTTGGGAAACAACAAGGAACATTTTGTTTTAAATATGCTTTCTTTTCTATATCTTATATACTCATGGCAGGGCAAGAAGTATAATTATTAGCCCCTGTAGGACATGTTTTAGGGCAGTGATGGCAAAGCTATGCCACGGGTGCCAAAGGTGGCACTCAGAGCCCTTTCTGTGGGCACTCGACATCACCCCTTCATAGCTACCTGTATACAGGTTCAATTACTGTATTGGCACTTTGCAAACAAATTAGTGGGTTTTGAATTGCAGTTTCGGCACTCGGTCTCTAAAAGGTTCACCATAACTGTTTTAGGGAGTGTATTTATTTCTCAGAACCTGGTTCCTCGGCTGTGATTTTGTATTTATGCTAGTATATTTGCAGTGTAACCAAAAACAAACACAAACATGCACTACCAATTAATCCCACACAACTACAGTATATGTGGGCCTGTCCCTAAACATGCTTACTCAGAAGTAAGCACACTATGGGTGTGATCAGAAAGGCATATTTCCTGTGGGGATGGGCTGGTTTCCTCATTTTGTGGGCCATCAACCAGTATTATTACTAAAGCAAACTTGCCTGTCCCCAGAGTGTTCCTACTAGTATTTTTCTGGGTGCCTGTCAGGAGCTATTGCTTTCTTGAATTCAAAATGGACTGCTCCATTTTGGTTGATTTCCAACATATGTGATCACTGGCAACGAACCAAAGCAGAGATTGTGGCTTTAAATGTTCCATCCATTTCAATTTCTCAGCATTGCTAAGTGGCTTACGAAGACAGCTTAGCCACTTCACAATATTGGGAAACCAAACACTTTCTCTGATTTTCCCTTGAGCAGGGATAAGAAGGGAGCAAAAAAAATTAAAAGGAAAGGAGGGAAAGCTGCTTAACAGCTCAGTAAGGTAGGTATCAGGCTGTGGAGCTGGAGGTTTAGAGTTTAATTTTCCACTGTGCACCGGAGAAGAGGCAGTCTGTGTGGCTTTGGTTAAGCTGCACAGTCCCAGGATGTCCCCAGAAGAAGGGAATGGTCAACCACCTCCAAGTATTCTCTATCCAGAAAATGCTGAAAGGGTTGCCATAAGTCTGAATTGATTTGATGGCAGACTGTGATGTTGATGAGTGTTACTGTTGTCTTCATAAGGAAGACAGACCACATGAAGTCACTTGAAGTGTGTATGCTACTTTGGATGCAAGGATAGCACCAAATGGCATACTGGAATTCTAGCTGACTTTAAGTGACCCCATTTATTTATTTATTTATTTATTTATTTATTTATTTATTTATTTATTTCCATAATATAAAAGCTTAGTTCAGAGAACAACCAAGGTGGTGTACAAGGAAGGTTAAAACAACAAAATAAAAACAATATTTTACATGTATTAAGTAAACATAATAAACATATAAAATAAACAAATGATAATGGTCAGGTCGTCTGGTAGGTGGCAAGTGACGTGCAACATTGACAAAAGCTTCACGATAGAGCCAGGTTTTTAAAGAACTCTTAAAACATTGCTAGTTTTGCCACAGTTGGAGCTAAGTGGATGTCAACTGTCAATTTGTTCCAAAGAGCAGCGGCGACCATTGAGAAAGCCCGATTTCTCATAACAGTTTTCCGGGCTTCCCTAAGGGTGGCCACTGGCCACCCTAAGTGCTAACACTAAAGAAGCTCTAGTTGGATGGGCATTTATTAATCCAAGACTTCTCCAGATGAGCCTGTGTAGGCAAGCCCTATATTCAAGGGACTTCTTCCGAGCTATTATGAATGCAGTCCAGATGTTTTGATTACTCATTATAATGGGGTGTGTGTACAGTATATGAATCATTCTATTCCTTCTCACTTGTCTCATTTTCACTCTCTTTCTAAAAGCACTTACAAAATACAAAAATGGCTAAAAACAACAGAGTATGTTCTCAATAACCTCCCAAAAAGGAATTCTTTAAACCAGCCACTCTCAATGGGGGACCTTGCACATTTGAAAGGGACCTTATAAGGTTGGTGATACAAGTTCTCTTCAAGCAAGCTTTCCCTGAATGACGGACTACCTAGTATGTGTCTTTTATATGAATCTACCATACATGATCATATATAGACTTTGTGTTTATAACCACTTATGACCTTGTGTGATTGCACTGACACTTTTTTCAATGCTAGTTTCCATCATTCATAACTTTTACATGGATTTTTAACTCTCTCTTTAACTGCTCACATTCTCTTGTAGCTTTAATGTTGTCTTTTAATGCTGTAAGACAGGCTTGTTCAAACTTCGACCCTCCAGATGTTTTGGACCACAACTCCCACAGTCCTTTGCCATTGGAAATACTGGCTTAGAATTCTGGGTGTTGTGGTCCAAAACATCTGGAGGGCTGAAGTTTGGGCATGCCTGCTGTAAGATGTCCCTCAATTCCCTGTTCTCAAACTTGACTATGTCTTAATTGTACTGGGTTGTATATTGTCCCTCATTACTGTAAGTCGCCTTCGGTTCTTTTCCAAGGACATAGGTGGGGTAAAAATACTCTTAATAAGTTTTTAAAATCTTAATAAATTAAAAAAAATTCTACGATCCTGATTTGGCTTATATTATGTTTATGGCTGTGGCCCAAGAAAGATTGAGAATGGCTGCTTTAAACTTTATTGGTTGGATTAAAATACATAAAATTGCTGTCAGTCATTGTTACCTTTAAAAGTAACATCATTGCAAAAAAAAGTTACAATGTACAAGTGGCACTAATACTTTCAACATGTTTCTTCCAAGCTGTTATAGTTTTAGCCCTTAACATTTATGGACGTACTTTTTTCTCCTTTGACATAGCATTGTTAAAAAAGCATAACATTTCTGTTTAACTTCAATGACAGATTTACAAACGAGGTGTGAATCTGCACTCCGTGGCGAGCTAATGCCCTTACAATTACATAAAGCCCGCCATGAACTGCCAGCTTGATTATATTGGCTGGTGATGTAAGAGGCTTGTGCTGTGACACAGATGAGGACAAGAGTGGAATTTTATTCACTCATCAGTAAACCTCTTATTGTTTTTCTCGGCTGTACATTGTGACTAATCACCCTAATGTCTATTATTAATGGAGAGCTGCTGGAGTGAAAGTGAAGCCCACAGCTGCTTTCCCAAAGAATGCAGCCATTTAGGATGTGCTTTGAAAGCATGTGTGACAGATGTCCAGCAGACTTGCTCAACGCATTAAGGGACCAGCAAATGGCCACCTCACATGGAACTATGGTGGGGCAATCCAGTATGCAGGAGTAGAGTAGATGATGTCCTCTAATACTTAAGGGTGGAATCTTTAAATTTCACCCTTTACATCACTCGGCATATACATTTCTATGCTTCATGATTTCTCTCTTTTTAAAACTTTCCTAGCATAAAAGAAAACTAAATCTATGCACGCTGCGGAAACTGGTTTACAACATGCATAGTGGATATTCAGCAACTGCTATAATTTACCAGCATTCCTAGAAAAGAGAAGAAGGGCCAATGGGAATGTGATCATGATCAGCTGGGAAAGTAAGATGTGCCTTTAATTTGTTTATTGCTTGACTGATTGATTTGTATACCGCAAACCATCTAGCCCAAAGGCTACTCTGGGCAGTGCACAGCAAGCAAAAATGCAAGAACTAAGACAACAACAATAGACACAAATAAACCACATTATGAAGATAATGTTAGGTGATTCATGTTCTAGACCGCGGCTGCTGACCAGTAGAGTCCCCCTGGGTTCTGTTCTGCCTCCTATGTTATTTAACATCCACCCTCACAGGTACGTGTGGAGGGAACCCATGAAAGGGCCTTCTTGGCCGCTGCGCCCAGACTCTGGAACTCGCTCTCACTAGAGACCAGGACTGCGCCATCTCTCCTGTCTTTTCAGAAACAGGCAAAGACCTTTCTCTTCAGGCAAGCCTTCCCTGAATGGTGGACTACCTATTATGTGTCTTTTATATGATTCTACCATACATGATCAAATAGACTTTGTGTTTATAACCACTTATAGCCTTGTGTGCTTGCACTGACACTATGTTTTCAATGTTAGTTTCCATCCCTCATAACTTTTACATGGAATTTTTACTCTCTCTTTAACCGCTCGCATTCTCTTTTAGCTTTAATGTTGTCCCTCAATTCCCTGTTCTCAAACTTGAATATATCTTAATTGTACTGGACTGTATATTGTCCCTCATTACTGTAAGCCGCCTTGGGTCCTTTTCCTAGGAGAAAGGCGGAGTGAAAATACTCTAAATAAATAAATAATAAATAAACACAATAACTCATAAACAATGAAGTAGAAGTCAGCAACAAAAATAACAAAAAATAAGTAATAGATTTAGAAGTTAAGAAAAAAAATTAACATAGAGGCAGTAAATATTAGAAATTATCAAGTATCTTGATTGTTGGCTGAAATATCAGGGAGAACCAAACTCCAAAGCCATGTTTTTAATTGCTGCTTTTAATGTTTGAAGTAAGGGAGCCAGGGAAATTTATTGAGGAGTCGATTCCACAGATGAGGGGGCCACTATTAAAAAGGCCCAGTTCCTCGTCAATGCCTTCTGGTATACAGTGGTACCTTGCATAACGTAATTAATTGGTTCCCAATTAAATTACGTTATGCAATTTTTTCGTTAAGCAAATTATCATTTCCCATAGGAATGCATTGGAAGTGGATTTAATCCGTTCCAATGCATTCCTAAAGGCCCCGCCAGCCACCTCCCACACACACACACACACACACACACACACACACACACGGGCGGCGGCGGCGGCGCTCCCAAAGGCCCCGCCGCTCCTTTCCAGCGCCGGCCAGCCGCGCGCCCGCCCGCACGCCAGGAGCTCGGAGCCAGGCGGGCTTGAGGGCGGCGGCGGCGGCAGAGTGTCAGGGAAGGTGGGCAGCGGGAGCGGGAGCGCAGAAGGGATTGGGGGGGGAGAGTTTGCTGGAGAGAATCGCCCGGGAAGGCAGGAAGGAAGGGAGCCTCGTGCCTGGAGTTCTCGTTGCTTCCTAAATGCCCGGCGGTGAGCAGGAGGTTCGGCGTTGGAGGGAGGCAGTCAAGGGAAAGAAAGCGGGGGTGGGATGAATTCGGCCCAAGGAGGCTGGACGGTCGCTGGAGGAAGACCGGCCGATTAAGCAACCGCAGGAAGAGGCAGAGAAAAAAGGGAAGGGGGAAGGAGGGGGGGCAAAAAAAATTTTCGCTGTACGGATTTTTCGTTATGCAAGTCTTCCGTTGTACGAGGTATGACTGTACTGTATAAATTACACTAATACAAGGGACAAATTCAAGCCAGTCCTAGCTAAAAGAGAGAGAAAAGACAGGAAAGCAAGCAGAGGCGGTTCATAGCATTTTTGTTGTACTGTACTTAGAATAAAGCCAGTATAACTGGAAAATGTATTCCAGTTGAATCTTTTTGAGCAAAACACAGCACCACAAGAGCCTAATAGTGACCTGCCTCTTTACCAGCTGCACTGCTGCATTCTGCTTGAATCACTAGAATTTGGAGTGACATCTGAGCTGGCCCTGCTATTATTAGGCCGAGTAAGGCAATCATCTCCAGCAATGGAAGAAGGAATGGTGTCATCCCTCTGAGTGTTCCTTTCTGCATACACCATGCGGCTGTCCTGGGGCCTCTAAAGTAGTTTTCCATTTCAGGGTCAGTAGAGGATGCCATTGCATCACTAGAGTTCAAATCTCCGGTCACCCCTCAGAGCTTGTAGAAGGAATGCTAGGATCACCATCTTACCATTTGCTCAAGCAGCAAAATACCTTGGGCCAGTTCAGGTAACTGACATATTACTCCTTGGTTTGCGACAGGGAGAGGTTCAATAAATGAATTGAGAAAAAGCGATCTAAAGGGGCCAGGGGTCAGAAATGCCCTCCATTAAAAAAAATAAAAAATAAAGCAAGAACTGCAGATTTTGGATTGCCATCAGATACCAGATATTCTCGGGACACTGTAGATTCCCAGCATAGGTCATAGCCACTGGGACTTGCTTGTGGGTCACTGTTTAAAAAACAGTATTGGCCTTGAACCCCATGTGGTCTGGCTTCTATTTAAATTCCCCTTATAATATTGGAGCAACATTGTTCTAAAGAGGATTATCAACATCCTTAGATGGGCTTGGCCTAGCTTGGAATGGTGCCTATCAGGATGGTGGAGGGTTTCCACCAGAGGACAAAAAGAGGCCATCTGAAAATGGAAATGATACTGAAACAAGTGTTCTCACTTACACCGGGTGTGGCTTGTAGCATACCTGCCAGAACTGGTGACAGCATCTGAGAATCAACAAGGCAAAGAAGTCTTGAATACATAATCCTCCAGTTAACTAGTTTGTGGATTTGGGCTAGATGACTAACCGATTAAGACTAGCAAGGTCTCATCTTTGAGACAGGCTAAAACATCTTTCTGGTTTGGCAATCGGTCTGTCCTAACCACGCTTCCTGCGGGTGGCATGAATTCTACCCTCGAGATTAACCTACGGACCATTTCATTTTTTGTCATTGCTTGGTTGCATTAAGGAGGCCCCAACTAAAGAAAACTACCATATGGGAGATAAGAAAAATATCTGAACCTTGGGAGCTCTGACTAGAAGTAAGGGAGCCAGGCAAATTTCTTGAGGAGTCGATTCCACAGATGAGGGGGCCACTATTAATACCCTCTAGGTAGACTAGAGGGTGTGTGTGTGTGTGTGGTTACAGTCGTGACCCACTCTTCGTGAACCCATGTCCATGGAGTTTTCTTGGCAGGAATACTGGAGTGGTTTTGCCAGTTCCTGCTCCAGGTGCCTAGAGCACCTGGTATTCCCTGGTGGTCTCCCATCCAAGCACTAACCAGCCCTGACTCTGCTTAGCTTTGGAAGGGATGTGCTTAGGACATCTAGTGGCTCACAAGCTTGGCTCAGGCAGGTGTTCTTGGACTGATTATTACCAGCTGTGCTGGGTGACCCAAGGTTGGGAACCCTTGTAGTGTGTGGGGGTGTGTGCCTCCAATAAGGTGCACTTCTAAACATGCTCAGGGGTACTCTCCTCCCAAGCCTGAAATATCTCCCCAAAACTGAGCCTAGAACTCCTTCCACTACTAGATGGGGCCCCTCCTGATACTGATACCCCGTTCGGGGTTCCATGGCTTTCCTCCACGAAAAGCCCGGCCCTAATTCTGAAGATGATAGAGCTGGGCGGCGGGTGTGACTCTGGGCTGGGCGACCCCTTGCCACCTTTCCAGATCGGCAAGAGGAGGAGGCAGACGAGGCTCAGGTGGGTCCCGCTGCGTGTGAGCCAAAGCCACGGAGGCGCCTTCCTTAATCCCCCACAAATCGAAGGTGGGGGGGGCTGCCCTCCCGCCGCGCCGGATTCTCCGCCCCCCCCCCCTTGGGCAGAGGCGAGGAGAAGGCCCGCCCTCTTCGTGACCGCCGCCAAAGGGGGAGGGGCCGAGGAGAGGGAGAGAGAGAGAGAGGGAGAGAGAGAGAGAGAGAGAGAGAGAGAGAAGCCGCCTGCTCGGTCCGATTGGGCACGTCTTGCCGCCTGCTCGGCAGCGCGAAGAGGAACGAAGGGAGGCAGCCCAGGTGGCCCCTCCGCTCGCTCGCCGAGCTTGCGGCCGGCGAGGCGGGAAAGCCCCGCCTCGCCGGCGTTCCCCCCCCCCC
>JAHTLZ010000129.1:22624341-22665827 GCA_023846285.1 Phrynocephalus versicolor
CTACTACTACTACTACTACTACTACTACTACTACTACTACTACTACTTCTTCTTCTTCTTCTTCTTCTTCTTCTTCTTCTTCTTCTTATTATTATTATTATTATTATTATTATTATTATTATTTAATGCGGATTAAAATTCCTATTTAATCTGGGTCTTAAAATTCCTGCTGAAGCGAGAATTCCATAGGAAACCCAAGTATTTCTTACAGCCCCGTTAATTTCTGGAAATATGAACTACAGAGTTGGAATGGCTTGACTGTCTTCTCCTTACAGTTTAACACTGTATTCAGAGTGCATACAGTGTTTCCCTGCTTTGAGTTTTGTTTTTGTTTTGGGGAGGGGGGCAGTCTCAGGTGATCCTTTTATCCCATGATAACTGGCAAAGAAAGAAAACTCAGGCAGTCTAGAGATGATGGAAAGTTTGGGCAACTGAAAATATGGCCATCCTTGTGTGAAATTAGAAGTATTCTTTATATTTCTTCATGGTCCAGGCAAGTCTAAGCCACTACCTAACCATTTATCTTATTTTCTTCCTGGGCCTGGTACTGCTATCAATGTGTGTTGAATCCTGTCCAAATTTAATTTATGCCAGAAATGGAGCTGCTTGAGATGCATCCTGCAGGGTGAATAACTAATTATCATGCAGTTCACACTGTTAGCAGAATACTGACTCTGTAAATGCCTTGTCAGCTGTTGGCATATGCATTTGTGTGTGTGTGTGTGCGTGCATGTGTGTGTGTGTGTGTGTGTGTGTGTGTGTGTGTTTTCCTATTCTTATCCAAGAAGATTGGTGGGAAAGAGAAAGGGTTAAAGGAAAGAGTATGCTGGCTGTGGAGCCATTTTCTTCTAATGTCAGTCATCCTGAGGTACTTGTTCCTTCAAAGCTTAAAGCTTTCTTTGGACATTAATGCAGAGTTAGCTTGTAGAAGTGTGTCAGTAACTCAGCTAATACCTCAAAGGAATTTCTCATAGCACCTGCAGCTGAATTATTTTCAGGCCGAATATTCAAGCTGCTGGGTTAAACAGGTATATATGTGGCACTTTAATAAGTGAATATCCTGATTCCATTAAGATGGCAACAGGGAAGTACTTTGGTCAGCTGCTCTCTGTGATGTCTCCTGATTATCTAAAGTTTTTTTGGGTTTCTGAGTCCTGGATGCAGTGACCAGATAATTACTTAGGAGTAGCAGTGGAGGTGATATTAAACCTCCCCTAAAAGAGTTCTACTAGTTGCCAGTTTCTTTAAAGATTATAGGATTTCTTTAAAAACCCTATAAAACCTGACCCCTTCCAAAAAGAAATCTCTCTTCCTCTGCCCCCACCAAACAATATAGCCTCCCCATGCACATCACCATATATTTCACATCCAATAGCCTCTGATGGGATTCTGCCATAGATTCCTCTCTTTAGTTCAGGGCCTCTGTATTTGTGACATCTTCTTTATAGAAGTTCACCCCAGGTATGCCTTTTTCTCTTTTGAGAAATTTGATAAAGGTTTTAGTCTATTAAAACTGACCTAATAGCAGCAGCTGTAGTATCTCTCTCGGTGTGGTGCCATTAAGTTGGAACAGGGCTTTTCGAATATGTGAGATATTTAAGAAGTGGCTTTACCAGTTCAGTTTTCCCAGTCAGTTTCCACAGTCCAGTGGAGATTTGAACCTTGTTCTCCAGAGTCATGGTCCATTACTCTATCCACTACACTACACTGGGAATCTGCTGACTGTATCTGCTTCTAATTTGTTAAATGGCTTCTGTACAGTATATGTTGTGATATGTTTCTATAATAATATTTTATATTATAGTTCTTGGACTGATATAACTGTTTAAACTATATTCTGGGGAGTAAGATATAAACGAAGTAGTATGAAATGGGCAGTAATGAATGTTTTGCCTATATTTTGGTAATTACAGGCTGTAATTTTTTGCCTTTTATAGTCGCTAAATGCATTTGTGGCTGCAATTCTGTCCCATTAAAGATTTTAGTTTTTTTGGGCACACAGGAAATGCTTACCTACATTCGGAGTTTCTAATGTTGAGAAATAAACATTATACAGTATATAAATCTAATGAATGTGAATTTACATGTCTTGCATCTGTCACCAGCTTTGTTGTTCGATTTTACGTCACTCATTTTCGTCCTTCATCTCATCTCAGGGGCTTTTTGTTTTGTTTTGTTTTGGTGTTAAATACATTTCCTTTTGTTCTTCCATCCTGAGTACTATCTGGAAGTTGAGTCATGGCTACTGGACTTCTTTTTCTTGAAAGATAGAAAAGTTTCACTGCTCATCCAAACAGCTTCATCAGTCTTCATCCAAACAGCTTCATCATCTGTCTCTCAAGAAGAAGAAGTTCAATAGCTATCACTCAACTTCTAGATAAACTCACCTGGATGACTGAGAATCTTCACAAACATACTTCCTGAGTACTGCAAATCAATTAATTTATTCACCATAGAAGTATTTCTGGAGCTGATGTACCTACCTAATAAAGACTGTCTTAGAGTCAAATATTTTGAGCAGCATATCTTCATAGCGAAGATGGATGCAAACAGTATATTTAGACTCCTTCCCTTTTGATCTGGCACATATATTTTAATGGAATTTGTCTAACTGTTTTATTTCAAATTAAAACAGTGTCTCAATAAAAATATAAGAAGAACCCTGCTGGATCAGGCCAAGCACCCATTCTAGTCCAGGCTCCTGTATCTCACAGTGGCCTCACCAGATGCCTCTGGGAGCACATGAGACAACTAGATACCTGTCAACTGACACCACTCCTCCGTGTCTGGCATTTTGAGCTACCCTCCTGTTATGCCTGGTGATAATATGTATCCCACATCATGGTTTGTAACCTGTGATGGATTCTTCCTCCAGAATTCTGTCCAGTTCCCTTTTGTAGGCAACTAGGCCACACGCCGTCACCACAGCCTGTGGCAAGGAGTTCCATAGACTAACAACACATTGGGTAAAGAAATATTTTCTTTTGTCTTTTCTCATTCTCCCAACCCTCAATTTGAGTGGATGACTATATATTACAATCCCTGTAATATCATAACACTGTATGTGTAAAGATGTAAAATATCTGTTTATAGTATTCAGCTACTGTAGTTATCTTGGCTAATATCCAAGACATGGGTCTTACTAAACCCAATGCTCACTCTATTTGTATTGGTTAAACATAGCACAAATCCAGTCCAACTGAAAGTAGGAAAGAGAAACAAGGTAAAATGAAGCATAGCTTTAGTATACTAATGGCCAGTGGAGCTGGTGAAAGGAAGGGTGAATCATTTATTTATTTATTTATTTATTTATTTATTTATTTATTTATTTATTTATTTATTATGAGGCTTGTATACCGCCCGTCTTCCTGAAGGAACTTCGGGCGGTTCACAGTAAACTGAATCAATAATTCAGCCAGCTCAACAAACACACAATAACTAGGTAACTACAATCAACAAACTATTTAAAAGAGAAGAATATACAACCCTGATGAAAACCGAGAAAACTTCCTCATGAGGAAGGACCAAATCATGTGGCTTACTGCTCCACCCATCCTTCAGCAAGGTCTAAGTACATTTACAGAATGCATGGCTATAAACTAGGCTAATATTATATCAAGAATGGTATCTTTCTTTGGTTGATATGATTCATTGCCATCATGGTTGGCTTTGTGGTGGAAGGAAATGCCCTAGACCTTTCAAAGGCATAGCTTGTACAGTTTTTCAAACAAAGCTTCTCAACAAAATTTAGCCACAAGACGTGGCATTTGTTGACGGCACCAAGGCTGCCAAAGATTAATACAGATTTCTTAGACCTTGCCAGGAGTAAATTCAATTACTCCAGACCATATCCCAGTTGCCAAAGATCAATACTAGTTCCCCAGGCCATCCAAATGATGCCAAAAATTAATATATTTTCATCAGATTTTGCCAAAACTTTATTAATATAGCTTTCCTCAGAGCAGATCAATACATCCCCCCCCCCCCAGACAATGCCAAAGAATTAATTCAGCTGGTTTTCTCTGGAGGTGACTTGGAGTTGTTAGCTGTTCCTACTTCAAGTCTCTCTCACATCTCACTCGTATCTAAATCTGTCTCTTACATATACAGTACCTATGGACCCCATATGCCACCCCATTCATTCATGTACAGTACTTCTTTATATATCACAATAACCTTAGAATACAAGGAAAGATACTTATTGCCTTTTCTCCAGAACAACCTAAAGATGTAACCTGTGCATGTACAGAGTAAAAAAGAATTGCAGCATACATGTGCATACATGCACACCGATACATGCCCCCATGCATGTGTTTATCTGAGTGTGTGAAACAGAATGTGACAATAACAACATTTCAAAAAACACCTTTTCATCTTTACCAAATTAAACTGATGAGATAGGGGAAGGTTTGGTGGAAACTAGGAGTGATTTTTATATAAAATGAAATTATTGTGCTGGGTGTGGGCTTAGAGGCACCTTCCTCCCCATAGTGCCTGCATCACTATTCTGTAGCTGACTCAAACTGCAGATCTTCTGAATTATAGTTTGAAACAATAAAGATCCCTCAGGACTGAAGTCTTCAATTGTAAGAAGGGAATTATGCCATCTCAGTTTTATTATGCCTTCCCAAATTATACTTCTAATAGTATATTTGTCTATTGAATCTTTTTTTGATTATTTGGGCCACATTTGACAGCAGCTTTCTATGCATCTCATGAAAGGGGAGTGGAGGAATGATGATACCAAAACCCTCATTTGCTACCTGCCCCTGAAATGTGAAATTAAGAATATGGAGTTTGCAGAATTTATTGAAACAGGACCTGCCTGCAGGCTGCTTTGGAGAAGGGACGGTCTTCCTAGCATCATTCTTCTCAAAGTACCGTAATCTTCAGTCCAAACTGGCTGTAGTTACATGATGTTGATTACAGTAGCGTAGCATGAGCTTACAGTGGTACCTTGTATAAAGGAATTAATTCGTTCCAAATGAAATCATGTTAAGCAAATTTTCCTTTATACAAATTCCCCATAGGAATGCACTGAAAATGGAGTAATCCCTAATCGCGACCATTTTTATGTTGTACGGATTCATCCTAATAGGTGATTCTGTTAAGCAAATTTCCCCTATCTCCGGAATTTTTTATGTTGCACAGATTTTATGTTACACAAACCATTTGTTATACGAAGGTCCACTGTATTTCATACTATAGAAGGTGATTTGTTTCTAACTTGTCAATACTTCCCAGTACAGGAGCAATAAGCTGATCTCTTAGATCCTAATTCTTAATTTGTTCACATCCACCCCATGGGAAAAAAACCCAAACATAAACCAAAGTGCAGTTAGATGAAGATGAAAGCAGCCCCAAAATTGACATAGAGGTAACGCAGCAGTGCCCAGATATAAAATTAGACATTTTAATGATGTGCTTAAAAATATATGTTGAAAAACATACATGCATGAACCAAAGGACGTGTTCCTCCGGAGGCTACTTCCAGTTGGATGGCTTCTAGAATTACTTGTCAGAAAGCATTGTGCATCAGTTGTGTCTTTTCCACCTTAATAAATGTTCAGTTGATATAATAATACTGGTTTGTTTTTTTAAAAAATGAACAAAGTGGTGGGAAACCAGAAGTTTTGCAAAAAGACATACTGTGAATTGCTCCCTTCCCTTCAAAGCTCATGAGTGAGGCAGAGCAATTACATAATAAAAGTCCCATTTGAAAGCATAATCTATAATTGTATATTAAATTGCTGCAACAGGGGCCTTGAGGAAATACCCAAGCAAGGATAAAACAGATTGTGGTGCTTACTGTATGATGCATAATGCATGAGAGATGTCTGTGCTGATTAGTGAGTTAGTGGACCAATGAGAGAGTCTGGGGTGTGGCCTGAGAGGATTTAAGGCACTGCTCAGCATTGTTTTAGTCAGATAGGGGCTGACAGAAAGACCTACACTTGATGATATGGCTAAAAGACAAAGTCTGAAAGATTCTAACAGGGTCTGGCACCATCTGAGAATCAGAGAAGAGATGGGATTTTAGAGTGTATGTGAACAAACTATGTGTTTAGAGTTAGTAAACTAAGGAACTAGATGTGCATTTATTCAACCTTGTTAGATTCATCTTTTTGTTCACACTTCAACCCATTACCATTAATGATTTTGATTCAACTTTGTAATCAATAAACTTATTTTATTTTTATTCAACTTAAAAACAGCCTGAAGGCTTTAATTTACTAGCTAAGCAAGTAGGTGGCAACGACAGAGGAAAATTACAAGTGGTGTTTGTCAGAAGCCCATGAAACGGCTGAGGGCAAGCACGTTAATGCTACACAGATCTCCTGTGCTTCCCACTAACATCAAGACACATTCTTCTTACTGTACATTTTAATCAATCATTGTTGTGGGGAGAAGCCATATTTTGATGAAAAATGGGTCATCATGGACTGGAAGATGAAGTCTCATGCCCTTCTGGTTTTTGTATGCTTACTCCACATTCTGGGCTCCCATATTAGCCTCTTCCTTTTCAGAAGGACAGGTCAAGTCACAGCTGGAAAAAGAAGGGAGCCCACCCAAGTGACCATAATACAAGTTAATTGTGAGGAGGCCGCAATTCTACTCTTGTAGCACTGAGTTTTGCTACGCCTAGGACATGCTACCAGTATTGCTTAATTTGGACCCTACAAGAGGAGGTCTAGTCTTGTCTTTCAAGATGTACAAGTTTCCCTTGCTGTTCTTCTTGAGATGCAGATAGGAAGTAAACAGCCACCCATGCCTTTTGGTTGCTGTGGGCAGTGTTGGTAACACAATAACATTTTGATATCCATCATTTTATAATATATTCCTGAAACCTGCTTCCATCTTCTTTCTTTCTCAAGGTTCGCTTCTCTTATATGCGGATGAAGTATCTTTTCTTTTCCTGGCTAGGAGTATTTATTGGCAGCTGGATAATATATGTACAGTACTCATCTTATACAGAACTTTGCAGAGGGCATGACTGTAAGAAAACAATAGTAAGTATACCATCATTCTTAAATATTTTGTATTCTTGAAACTTTCACGGCTGGGATCTGATAGCTTTTGTGAGTTTTTTGGGCTGCCTGGCCGTGTTCTGGAAGTTTTTCTTCCTGACGTTTTACCAGACTCTGTGGCCGGAACAGAGTTTGGTGAAACGTCAGGCAGAAAAACTTCCAGAATATATCCAAACAGCCCGAAAAATTCACAACAGCTTAAATATTTTGTTGGCATGTTGTATGCAGCTTTCACTAATATATAGCTTTTGTAGAAGTGATGGGGTGCAATGATGCACTATTAGACATTTCTTTGCAAAGCTCCTGATTTACTCAGAAGTAAGCCTCACTGGATACCTAGTGTGGTATAGTAGATGTAGTGATGGACAAAAACTCCATAGATCAGGGTTCAAATCCTCATAAAAACTCACAGCAGGGTGGAGAACTAACCAGTCCTTAAATATCTCACCTTGAAAACCCTATTAGAGTTGATATAAGTCCATTCCAGATTGGCAGCACAGAACACACAGAGAACAAGCTTCCCTAGTGTGACTTATTCCCAAGTAAATTTGTATAGTATGGGGTTGCAGCTTTAAAGGCATTCCATAATTTCTTGCAAGTACGATTGTCTCAAGGCAGAGCTCGTGTGCCATGTATTCTGTAACAGTGATGCTACTGAGCATACGAATACAAGCTGACAAATGTTGTTGATGGTTATCAGAACTGGTATGGAAACATCCCAGGTGGATAAGGGACAACTTATTCTTACTCTTGTAAATTAGGGTATAAACAATGCAATCTCAGTAGTTCTTATGATGTCCTACTGTGCGTTTCAAGGGAAATAGGATGGGGTAAAATGCTATTCTGTGCACTTCTTAGCTCTTCAGATTATCATTGATTGTGATTCATTGCCAGAGAAGGAAATGTCCATGACTACTTGGAAACCCTGTGCACAAATACAAGAAAGGGAACAGAAAATAGGCAAAGGGAACCCGGAAATCTAAATGGAATTAACAGCCCATGGAATCAGGGTTAGATGCAGAGGGTGAGTCAGTCTCCGGTGTTATGAGGGGACGTTTATGAGGTAGAAAACCGTAAAGGTATGATAAGCCATGGGTAACAATATCAGTAGTTGATACTGAAGAGAGTGTAGTTGAAGTGAGTGCTTCAGATGATAAAATTAATTGCTTGATAGCTCAATGGTTTTGGTATCTGGCTGCAGAGTGAGAGGTTGGGCATTTGATTCCCTGATAAGAACATGATTCAGTGATTCATAGGGGTCCCTTCCGGCTCTGCAGTTCTAAGATTATTATTAATTGCAACACTAGGTTGGTTACTAGGAGCTGAACTAGAGAAACCAAACGGCGCCTAAAAACTGAAATGCTTATTGAGACAATGATGCGGAGCAATTGAGCAGACAGCAGAGTGAGTGAATGAATTGACTTGAATTGAGTGACAAAATGCCATGAAGTTGATTGTGATTTATGGCAACTCTTTCTAGGTATGAAGTTGTCAAAAGTAGCTTGCCAGATCCTCATTCTCATGGCTCTGTTGGGCCATACAGATTGGAGAAGGCCGTACAGGTAGCATGGCATATAGCATTATCAGGTACAGTGGGTACCTTGTATAAAGGAATTAATTCGTTCCAAATGAAATTATGTTAAGCAAATTTTCCTTTATACAAATTTCCCATAGGAATGCATTGAAAACAGAGTAATCCCTAATCGCAACCATTTTTATGCTGTATGGATTCACCCCATAGATAGACGATTCTGATGAAGCTGTTTGGATGAACAGCGGAACGTTTCTGTCTCTCAAGAAAAAGAAGTCCAGTAGCCATGACTCAACTTCCAGATAAACTCACCTGGATGACTGAGAATCTTCACAGAGATTCTGTTAAGCAAACTTCCCCTATCTCTGGAATTTTTTATGTTGTACAGATTTTATATTATACAAATCGTTTGTTATACGAGGGTCCACTGTACTAGTGGCCTCATTCCTGGGATCTGAAATCTCAGCTCCTTGCTCTGCAGCCAGACACTCCTACTCAATGAGCTAGATATAACGAGTCTAATTATTTTTCTGAATCTGATCTGTATTTAAGCTTAGGAACAAATTAATGTATTTAACAGTGGGAAATATGTCGATTGTCAGATGCTGATCTTCTGTCTGTGACTTTTTTGGTAGTGTGATAAGTACAAGAGTGGCGTTATCGATGGGTCGGCATGTAGCAGCCTGTGTACAAGACAGACACTGTATTTTGGGAAATGTTTATCAACCAAACCCAATAATCAGGTACTGTTCCTCTAAATTTTTTTATCTTATTGGGCCTTTGGCTGTAAACTAAAATTGTTTGTTTGAATTTTTTGTCAGGTTCACAAAAACATTAAGCAGTTTTAAACCAGATATTGATACATCTCTATGTGTTTTATTCTTTTAAAAAAAAGTACTTCTACAGATAAACTTCAGGCATCTCTGTATGATAAAGTGCCCCTTGATATCTAAAGTTTTGGAGAGTGGCCATAGTACTCATACTGAACTTAAGTGATAAATTTGGTTTTACCTCAAATTAAAGAAGTTGTTTCTACTGCAGTGGAGTACAAGGATAATATGGGAGAAGAGAGGAATTGGCCTACCTCAGGCCTTTAGTAATATCCTACCTAGAGGAAGAATTAGAGAATGTTTTCTCTGTGGTAAAAATTGCTGCATAGGGAAGCTTCAGAAAGGGAGAAATTGAAATAACGCCTTATCTCATTCTCCACCTGCCATGCATGGGTTTGGGGATGGCAGATAGACTTGGGCCTAGGAGAGGGGACGTGTGTTCTTTTTTTCTTTCTTCTTTCGTAAAACACGTTTTCCCCTTCCTTCTAAACCAGTGACTCCTGAATAGTGTGCCCAGCAACTTGCTTCAGCTGTAAAGTTGTAGCTGTTATGGCATGTTATGGAGCCATAATCTTGATGATTAAGGTCAATCATATTTGTGGTCTAGGACTGTGTATTATTTTTTCTATCCACGGCTATCAAGACAAAAAGTAGTACAGCAGAGAAACCAACAGAATAAAATGCTTTGAAATATAATACAGTGGTACCTTGTATAACAGACAGCTTGTATAACAGAAAATTTGTACAACATAAAAAATTCCAGAGATAGGGGAAATTTGCTTAACATAATTGCCTATGGGGAAAATCCGTACAACATAAAAATGGGATTACTCTGCTTTCAATGCATTCCTATGGGAATTTGTATAAAGGAAAATTTGCTTAACATAATTTCATTTGGAACGAATTAATTCCTTTATACAAGGTACCACTGTATTCACCGTGCTACATCTTCCACTTAAAACTCTCATATCACACAGTCGTTGCCCTCATTTTCTCTTGTGATATCTTTAGACAGTCATCTGATGCTAAGAATGTAGGCAACTTTAAACTCAGCCGTTCTGAAGAATATGAAAATGATTGATTCCCTGATTCATATTTATATCATAACAACTGTGTGGACAAAAACACAGGGATATACTGTACGTTTTTTGAAGAAACCAGCCATTTGTACGTATTTCTAAGTTAATGTCTTGTTTATATACGGTGTTTTATACTTGTTTATATACAGTTTATATACAGTGGTACCTCGGATAAAGACTGCCCCGGATAATGAATTTTTCGGATGACTGCAAATGTCTGGGTATAGGACTGCCTCTGATAATGAATTTTCCCTATGGGCTGCCTCGGATAACGAATCGCAATTTCTAGGTATAGGTCTGCCTTGGATAATGAATTTTCTCTATGGACTGCCTCGGATAACGAATTTCCAGCATGCATCAGTGGCATTGCATCTGTACCTTTAAAGTGCACTTTATAAAGAGTTTTGAGCAAAAATAACAGGTGTCTGTGCCTTTTTCCTAGGCTACGGAACAGATTAATTGATTTCCCATTCATTCCTATGGGAAACCGTGTTTCAGATAACGACTAACCTCAGAGAACAAATTAAAGTCATTATCCGAGGTACCACTGTGTGTGTGTGTGTGTGTGTGTGTGTGTGAGAGAGAGAGAGAGAGAGAGAGAGAGAGAGTATAAACAAGACAAGTCATTAACTTAGAAATACGTACAAATGGCTGGTTTCTTCAAAAAACATACAGTATATCCCTCTATATTTGTCCACACAGTTATTGTGACTTGCATATGAATCAGGGAATCAGTTATATATAAGGCATGTCCAAACTACTGCCCTCCTGATGTTTTGGACCAAATAGTCAAAACACCTGAACAAAAAGGCATTTCATCAGCTAAGCCAATGATTTCATTGACTAAACAGTGGACATTTACTGAGATAGAACAATGGTGTTAAATCAGGGTTTTTCTCATAAAATCTTGTGTCTTACACAGATGTATGTAGGAGCCTGGGGAAATCTACAAGGTGTTATAAAATGCCAGACAGAAGAAATGGCTCATGTTGATCTCAGAACTGAACTAGAACCGAGGAAGGCAACTGTTCTGTTTGATAAACCAACCAGAGGAACGACTGTTCAGAAATTCAAAGAGATGGTTTATGGACTATTTAAAGTGAGTATGTTTTGTCTTCCCCTCCGTGGGCTGGAATGATGGGCGAGCAGTGTCCAAAAATCCTCCAATATTTTACAATGTACCTTGCTTTTGTGGTACTAGAGTGAGAGTCCAACTGTGGTATATGGCCATTTTACGTCTTGTGTCAGTGGTGGTGGTGGCAGCAACTGCCAGGAGCTGCAGAGTTCTAAAAATAACTGTAGTTCAGTAGGACCCCGGTATCCACTGGGGATTGGTTCCAGGCCTTCCCGTGGACAATGACAACCGTGGATAAGAGAGAACGCCTGCTCACCCACCCCCAAACTGCTGTTTCCTGACTGTAGCTTGCTTTATGACTGCTGTTTTGAGACAGTAACTTGCTTTATGGCCACTGTTTGTGACAGTAGCTTGTTTTACAGATGCAATTTGTGACAATAGCTTGCTTTACAACTGCTGTTTGTCACAACAGCTTGCTTTACAGCTTGCTTTGTGGCTGCTGAATTATTTAATTTTTTCCTCTACCAACAGTGGATAACTGAATCAGTGGACACAGGGTCCTACTGTAATAAGCAGGAAAGGCTGTGTGCCCCCCCCCCCAATTATTATTATTTAAATGGGCCACTTGTACTACATACAGAGTAGGAAAGGTGGGAGAGATTCCCACGGCAATTGGCAATGTAGAACAGTTTCTTGTCATCACAACTGGAAAGAGCCATTGCAGATGTCCCTTCCTCATGCCCTGCAGCCCTGATTCGTCACAAGCAAAACAAAACAAAACAAAAACAAAACTTTCACAAGTTATCTGTGCTTATTGGGGTTGGGGTTTGTATCAATGTGTATGTGTGTGTTTGTATCCTCTATCCCTGGAACATGTAGGTAGGCTCTGAAAAGCTGCCATTTGTGTCTTCTGAATTTGGTAGCCAATGTGAGTGTGCGGCACAGGGCATTTTTAAAAGGTCTTGAATGCACTTTAATTGAACAAAACTGAATTACAAATGCGGCTGGCATCCAATATGGATAGAACCTTGTGTGGCGGTCGTTGTTAAGACTTTTAAATATGTTCATGACAGGAGGAAAATCATCCCGGTTAATACAGAGGATAAGACAATTGTGCTATAATGGCTGTGCTCTTTACTGTCCTGCGTAGTAAAGGAACAGACATGGCTTTTGATGCTTTTCAACCAGAATAGACCTGCTTAGGTTCCTTGACGGAGAGACTGAGAAGAGAGAAAATGTGTCAGCGTGCATGGATAGATAGATGCAGCTATGCCAATGACTCAGGAGTCTTGTGACACCCAGTGATGCTCTATGCCCATGGACTTAGTTCTGTGAAGTACCCAAAAGAAAGGTTGGGTGTTTGGGTTTGGATGTTTGACACCATGTCTCTTCGTATTCTAGTAATGCTGTTATATTCATAGTAAGGAGACCTTCAGGTTTCCTTGGCATCTGTCATTGCATAACAACTAGTGATGCTTATCGTACAATTATGTTGACTTGCCCGTGTTTTATCTTTTAATTACAACTGCACACTTGTCTTAGACAGTTTTAGAAAAGAACGAGCATCTCAAGTGGCTTTGGGTTGACTTCTCTGACCACAGATCTGTAATGATCCTGGTGGAAGTTTTTGAAGTTCGTGCTAGCATCAGATCATTTTGAAAGAAATACATGTATATGATGATTGCTGGTGTTTTCTTTTTTTTTTTTCTTTTTTCTTTTTCTAGGCCAAACTAGGTGAACAGGGAAATCTCCCTGAGCTCGTTAATCTCATCTTGTCGGTGGCTGATGGGAACAAAGATGGCCGTGTTTCTTTGCCAGAGGCAAAGTCGGTGTGGGCACTTCTCCAGCTCAATGAATTTTTGCTCATGGTAATTCTCCAAGATAAGGAACATACTCCCAAATTGTTAGGCTTTTGTGGGGATCTTTACGTAATGGAAAAAGTTGAATATACCTCTCTTTTTGGAATAAGCCTTCCATGGATCGTAGAACTCTTCATTCCCTCCGGTTTCCGAAGAACCCTAGATCATTGGTTTACCCCGTCCTGGCCCAGGAAGGCAAAAATAGCTATTGGGCTTCTAGAATTTGTGGAAGACATTTTTCATGGACCGTATGGAAATTTCCTTATGTGTGATACGAGTGCCAAAAACTTGGGTTACAATGATAAATATGACTTGAAAATGGTGGATATGAGAAAAATCGTGCCAGAGACAAACTTGAAAGAAAGGATTAAAGATCGTCACTGTGAGTCTGACCTTGATTGTGTTTACGGATCGGACTGCAGAATGGTATGCGACCAAAGCAAAATGAAATGTACTACAGAAATAATCCAGCCAAACTTGGCCAAGGTGTGCCAGATGCTTAAAGACTACTTGCTCCGTGGAGCTCCTGTGGATATACACGAAGAGTTAGAAAAACAACTGTACTCCTGCATTGCCCTAAAGGTTTCGGCAAACCAGATGGAGATGGAACATTCCTTAATACTCAACAACCTGAAAACTCTACTGTGGAAGAAAATATCTCATACAAACGATTCCTAGTTACTTGGTCTCAGAAAACAACCACCACCACCATGCCGCCATAGCTGCTTTAGGAGCTGATCTCTTTTTTGTGAAACATAGCTTCTACGTTTGGAAGCATTCTTGAATTAGCCTCATCTTTCATCAGTGCTCCTTCAAAAACTGCCATGAGTTATTTTTCTCTCCCTTCCCCCCAGGTTGGAAAATGTTGTATGCTCTCTAAATATCTGCCTGGCAGGGTCGATTCGAGCCATATGGCTCAAGCACTCCCATTTGGGAAAGAATACAGGTTCCATGATTTCCTGTTTGCCCTGATCCAAGTTCAGATGTTTTAAAGGCATTCATTATCTGTGGGAACAAAGTGAATGTGAACTTAATGCTTGAGTCACGTGTGCGTGCTCAGAAAAGCACTTGGCAGAGTCTCAGGAGGACTGTCCTACTTCAGAATCCAAGTGAGAGATCACAATGGAGCCCTCGTCTCTTTGAAAACTCTGCATGTAGAAACTCTAGCATTCCAGAGGAAAGGGTTGCGGCTTAACCTTCCTCCTGTTGTGTTAGGATGGTTTGTTTTTTTTCTGGAGGAGTATTGGAAACACACGTCCCACTGGCATTTTTAAATTATATCATGGTGAGGGTTGCGGCACTCGGCTGTCGTGCACTAGGAAGGGATATTTTCTTACCTCAATAATTACTTTTATTGTAGAATCTACAAGGAAATAGCCCTGCAAGCAGTGCCATCCGTGCTGTTTGAAGCAATGTCTCCGGATCTCTGCCACTTATTTATGCACACAAACTGAAAATCACTGGGACGAAACAAAAAGTCTTAATACTGCTGTTGGGTCTTTGCCATTGGGGTCTGTTTTGTCTCAGCTGATGTAACCTAGTGGATCAAAATGCCCCATGCCGTTTTCTATGGACTCTGATCCAGCAAGGCAGTAACGGTGTACTCCAGGTGCCCATCGTTGACCGAACTAAGTAATAATTTCAGGGGAGGTGTGCGAGTGGGTGATACCTTTGTCAGACCCAGGGACACAAGCTAGCTTCTGTTTCTGATTTTTAGTAGTCTAACAAAGGTATGACCTACTTGGTGTGGTGGATCGAGTGACATATTAGGACCTGGGAGACCAGGGTTCAAATCCCAGCTCTGCCATGGAAACTCATTGGGGGAAGTGAAACAGGTAAAACCATTCCTTAAATACACTTACCTTGGAAACCTGGTTAGGGTCACTATAAGTTGGTTCCAACTTGATGGCACATAACAAAGTATCACCCATCCTCGCGTTTGGATGGTGTACCAGGACCATACAGCTTTTTTCCATGTTCTTGTTTGTTGGGGCTGTGTATGAAATCAGTTGTGGCCAGGAATTACTAAGTAGAAAATGTGTAGATTTTATTTTATCTGATTTTATTTTACATGAATTTTACCTTGGCTTTATCACCCTGGCTGTCTGGGTGGAAGATATGATTTTGGAGACACACAGCTCCACCTCTCTTGGGGGATGGGGCATTTTTACACCCTACAATACATTGGAATTCGGTGATCAGAAAATACCACTAAAAACGCCCATATGAGACATTGTTTAAAATATCCTAGTGTACAACAGTTAAATAGTGCCTTTCTGAGTTTTTATTCTTTCTACTTCCCTGTACCTTCCTCCTCCTCTTTTCTCACCACTCCTCCAACTAATAATTTTTAAAAGGATTGGGGTGCTTTAGAAATTTATCCAATGTTTTTAACTTAAAGGAATTTTCAGACAATAGCCGGAAAGGCCACCACTGCTAGAAACGATCATGGTAGAATCTAAACTACTGTTTATAAATGAAATGAGTATTTTTGCAATTGTTTACTAATTTTAGCATGGCAGGATTTGCACAACTGTGATTTTTAGGAACAAAAATGTGTGTAACATTCAAATGTTTTAAACTCAAAGATTTTTGGAATCAGATTTTTGTTGTTAGATTTTTACATTTGTATACATATTTACCTCATGCATACACTGAATGTTACTAAGTTTGCTGAAAATGCCTAGTCAAACAGTAGATGTACCATGCTAGAAAGTTGAGGATTTAAACAAAGCATGTTGCACTCGCATACATACTGTAGCAGCAGTATTTCAAGCCACTAAAAGAAATGGATCAACCAATAATTTGGATTGCAGTTTAAGTAAGTATAGAAGAAAAAAAATAACTATAAAATTGTCTGAAGGAAACAAGCCGTGTGGGAGTTATATTACCCTTTCTACACAAGCTGTGGGATTCATAATTTTAATCAATGAATAATCCAGTAACAGTTGCTTTTTGATAGTAAAATATATACAGTGGCACCTCTACTTACGAGTGGCTCTACTTACGAGCAATTCGACTTAAGTGCGGAAAACCATTGGCATTTTAACTGCTGCCTTATAAATTTTAGATGTGGTTTGCTCTACTTACATTTTTAAATTTTTTATTATTTATTTATTTATTTTTGATTATTTGTTTTTTTAAAAAAGATACAAGTGGTTCGACTTATGAGTATGCATTCGGAACAAATCAAACTCGTAAGTAGAGGTACAGCTGTACATCTGTTCTAAACTAAACACATCTAACATCCCACTTCTATACAGGTTTATTCTGAACTAATTCCGGTACAGCTTAATGGGAATAATTCCAAGGTAAGTGTGAATGTTGAAAAAAAAACACCTCATACTAAGTCCCAGTAACTTTTTAATGGGGAGTTGTGCATTGTTATCAAGATAATAAATGTGGTTAATGTTGGCAGAATCATGGTCAACTACATCCATAAATCTGCCCTCTAGTATGACCGGTGTTTCACCCCTTGTTCTCCTTGTTTTGTTGAGTTTGGGCCTGTAACTTATGAGGAGACCTCCAGAGCGCTGCCGTATTGCCATGTGGTGGCTTCCCCGTTTGACCCTTGCCCTTTTTGGTTAATTAAGGGTACGGGGGGGGGGGAGCATGCCAGAATGGGTTTCATTTATTGCCTCTACCTCCTTCAGGGACGGGATTTTTCCTGAGCGCCTGAGGGAGACGGTAATAAGACCCGTTTTGAAAAAAACTGGCCTGGTTATTGACGATTTGAACAACTGCTGTCCGATAGCTAATGCTCCCTTTCTGGACAAGGCGATTGAGCGGGTTGCCGCCGTGCGGCTTCAGTCGTTCCTGCAGGAAGACCGTGTCCTCGATCCATTCCAATCTGGGTTTAGGCTGCGTCATGGAATTGAAACAGCCCTGGTCGCATTGCAAGATGACCTGTTGAGGGGGGCCGACAGGGGTTGCTCTAACCTGTTGGTCCTCCTCAATCTGTCCACGGCCTTCGATACTGTCAACCACAGTATCCTCCTGGCCAAGTGGTGGGGATTGGTGGCCTAGCCTTGTGCTGGCTCCAGTCCTTCCTCTGCAACCGTGCCCAGAGAGTACAGCTGGGTGGAGTTCTGTCAGCCCCTTGGTCCCTCGCGTACGGGGTTGCTCAGGGGTTGGCACTCTCCCCCATGCTGTTCAGTATCTACATGAGGCTGCTGGCGGAGGTCATTCAGAGTTTTGGAGTCTACTGTCATCAGTACGCTGATGACACACAGCTCTCTCTCTCCTTCTCCACCTCTGCAACGGAGGCTGTGCAGACCCTTGATTGCTGCATGAATGCTGTGTTGGAATGGACCAGGACCAACAGGCTGAGAAGACCGAGGTACTGCTCCTTGGGAGGGGGGAACCAAACAGATACTGTGGCCCTCTTCCCAGCTTGGATGGGATCTCCCTCCAGCTGGCTGATAGAGTGAAGAATCTGGGCATAACCCTGGATTCAATGCTATCCTTGGAGTCCCAGGTGGCTGCCGTCTTCCAACTTAGGCTTCTTGCCCGGATTTGTCCATATCTTGATGGTGACCTCCTAAGGATGGTTGTACAAGCATTGGTCATCTCAAGGATAGATTACTGTAACACGCTCTACATGGGGCTTCCCTTGACCCTTATCCAGTGATTGCAGCAAGTGCAGAAAGCGGTGGCCAGATTGGTAGTTGGTGCGGGAAGATATGACCACATCACCCCCATTCTGGCCTGCCTGTATTGGTTACTTGTTGCGTCCCGGATAAGGTTCAAGGTATTGGTTTTGATTTGCAAACCCCCCATGGCTTGGGACCAGCTTATCTGATGGAGCGTATCCTCCCAAGATCTTCTTTGGCCCGTCCCCCTAGATCATCCTAGGTCCTTATTCTTGTTGCTACCCTGCAGGAAGCTCATTAAAACCTCTACCCAGAGCTGTGCCTTTTCTGTGGTGGGTCCTATTTGGTAGAATCAGCTTCCCAGCAATATTAGGACCATGGAGCCCTTCTCAGCCTTTAGGAAGCAATTAAAAACTTGGCTCTTCAGGGCTGCTTTTGTTGACTAATGGTGGTTTATCCTTTTCCCCGCCTTCTTTTTTGCTGCCATTGTATATCCCATTTTTTAAAAATTGATTTTAATGTTCTGATCGATTGGGTTTTATATTTGTTTGTATAGCTAAACTATATGGATTCTCTTGTTGTGAACCGCCCAGAGTTCCTTCGGAAAGCTGGGTGGTATATAAATATAAATAAATAAATAAAATAAGTTATTGAAGCCAATCCCATTGATCAGTCAAGTCAATTTTAGTGCTCTAGCTTGGTGGAGCTTTTCATGAGTTCATTGGGAAAAAATGGATACTATTTTTAAAACTTGGGAAGACCATATCACAAGTAACAGTGTTACCGGCAATACTTTGTGTGCTAATAATGTATTTTGAAATGAATTTTAATTATGGATAACGTTACAGTAGTAATTTTTTTTCCTTTGGGGAGTAAGACTCAGTAGATTTTTTTCTCCAAATTTTCTTATAACTTTTGTTTCTTTTCAAAATGATAAATTAACAGTAACAAAAATTCACAATTATGGTAATGGGCTAATTTAAGATATTACAAGTAGCAATAGCAATTCCCTTAAGAATATAACCAGTTATTTTCAAATAAAGAAAGTAACTGATTACATTCAAGCTGACTTTCAAACATTAGTACACAGTATTTGAATTTATAGACCAAATGGCAAGTTGGCTTCTGAAGCAGGATTTGCCTTATCAGAGTCGTTCTGGCTTTGCTTAGAAACCAGTAATGTGCAAAAGGTAATAAGGTATATTGAGCACTTGAGGAAAAAAAAACCTGTGGTAAATGTCAAAGAGCACTTGAGGGGGGGGGGGGAACTGTGGTAAATGTCAAAGGCCTAAATTCAGTTCAATGGGTAAATTTAACAGATCAAGTGAGGAATGTGCAAATTGTAGTGATTCTGTTGGTTTATCAATTGAATGCAGACCATTATTTATTTAGTGTATTTCTGAAGTCTGGGAGCATAGCCTCCAGTTCTGAAAGACAAAAAAAAAAAAAAAGGATGATGCAATTCAGTCTTGGTGATCCTCACTATCAAGTTCAGTGCAGTCCGACTGCTCTTTGTTCAAACGTTTGTCACCGTGTGGCAGAGCTCATCCACAACAGCAGTGCACATTACACTTGACACTCGCTCACTTTCTACCCTTTTCTTGATTAATTTGTATTTCTATCACAAAAATTGAGGAAAAGTTATTTTAACATGTCTCTTGATATAGGTTTCTAAAAATGCTTATTTAAACAAAAACTTATTTTTTCACATAACATGCACTTATATAACAAAACTGTGTTCCCTGTACAATGTGTGAATTGTCAATTTATTCGAGGATCTTGCGCATTTTTTGCCTTGTGTAAATATTTTTACTAACAATATTCTTGCACAATGTCCACTTTGTTTTAAACTGATATACCGGTATGCTCTTTTAAAAGGTAGTATTGCATATTTTCAGCCACTAAACAATCCTGTATGTTACTAGGCATATCCATGCTGGATAGACCTGAATGTCAACGGTGTTACAGTCAATGCTCAGTGAGAAAAAAAAATAATTTTAGAATACCAGAATTTGTTTGCAATGCAGTTTGAACTGTTCCATTTTGATTGCTGTGACACTGTCTTGAGTTTTCATTTTGAATATGATTTGTTTACAATAAACTGGAACGATTTCCCCTTTCTAGCAGTAATGTTTGTCGCTTGAACATTCAATAGGCGGTGGGCAAAAACCTACACACAAAAATCGGTGCACACACACAAAGTTACTTATAAGATACTTGAAATCACAGAAGTGTGACTGATTTGGGAGCTTTCACTACAAGAGGAATGCTGGCTGAATATCTTAGTGTAAGGGTGTGGCTGCACTGCAATTAATTACTGCAATTAATCTGTTTAGCACAATGCAAATTAATTCAAAATTCAGTACTATGCAACATTATTGTAAGCACAGGGAAAACCTCACACTTTTCTTGAAGGAATCATTTATTTCTGAACACCTGTTGGGGGCAGTTTATTTTAAATTGTTACATGTGTTGTTGATTTTTGATTGTGTGAACTGACTTGTTTTCTGTATCTCTGGGAATTCTGTGCTGACATCTTGGTGCTGCCTCATCAGGAAACCAGGAATTTATTGTTTACTTTTATTTAAAGTATTTCAGTCCCACCTTTCTCCCCAAGAAGGCCAAGGGCAGTGTTATACCAGCTGCTCCAACTGGTTTCTTTTTCAAATGTGAAAACTGTTCAGCTTTAGTCCCAGATCACTTAGCGCTGGAGTATTTCTGTCTAAAACACCAATGCAGTGCTATACCACTTAGAATAAAAAAGAGAGGGGAAAAAATTAATTCAGGACAGGATGGTTATGGAAAAAGACAGAATGCAGGGAAAGGCACCTCCTGCCCGGAAACAACTCAGTTGAGTCTGCTCTGTGAGGATTGGGACAGTGAAACAAAGAACACATGACATAAATTGATACAATAATATCCTAACACAACTCTCAGATTATAGCAATGTAGTCGTACCTCGAGTTAGGCATCTGGCTATGGAGCCAAAAGGCAGGAACTTGATTCCCCACTGTTTCTCTTGGGAGAAAAACCAACCTGTGTATCCTTAAACAAGTTGCACAGTTCCAGGATGCCCGCAGAAGAATGGAATGATCTTTCTGCCCAGAAAACCCCAGAAAGGGTCACCATAAATCAGAATTTGATAATACCCATTTTATTTTTATGTTTAAGAGAATGTAGGTGTATCTTAGACGGTCCTTTCAAACAAAAGACCCCAACAAAAACAAAATAAAATATTCCGATAATCGCACATGGGTTTCCTTTTCTTTCTGCTTGATGCTATTTGTTTATTCCTTTAGCAATAAAACATCCCATATTCAGCTTGGTCCCATTAATACTGTTATTTCACAAATCTAACTGCTGCAAAGCAGTTAAGTTTGCATTTCATGGCTTGAAAACCTGTATGGGAAGAACATACACGGAGGCGACATGCTTCCTTGTGCCATTTCTTTTGGTCTGAACCTCCACACACTGTCCCCCAGTGAAACATGCTGTGGAGTGAAGCTAGGTTTTATTTTCTTAGGTATAAATCTCAAGCCTAATTATATTGTACGCTAAAGGGGCTATCAACAAGGGAGTGATATTTATACTAGGGTTTCAGACTCGTTGAAGCTCTTGCTGAACGTGCCCATCGTAGCACACACGCACCCTTTTGTGGGAGAAAGGAAACGAAGCACACTGAGCTTTGAACTGTTGATAAACCACCCGGTTTTGGCTGCCTGCCTAAAAAGAACTTTAAAAATGAAATGGCAGGCCAGTTACTTCCAAGTTCCTTCAGAGCTCAACTGAACCAAGTGTCCAATTTGGCTTAGCCATCGTTATGTTTTAACATCTGTATCTAGTATTTAATGAAAACACCAGCATTCGACAATCTTTTAAAAAATGCCTGCGTCATTATACCTTCCCATATTCTATTATGGAT
This sequence comes from Phrynocephalus versicolor, assembly GCA_023846285.1. NCBI lineage: Eukaryota > Metazoa > Chordata > Lepidosauria > Squamata > Agamidae > Phrynocephalus > Phrynocephalus versicolor. Next base: position 22,646,258 of record JAHTLZ010000129.1, read on the forward strand.
CACTATCTGGTGCCTGCTTGGTATGTACGGTAAATCTATCATATTCTGAACAGGGTTCTGTAACTGGTTTGTTGGTAAGATGCTAAACAACACACGTATAGTGTGCTTGTGTATGTGTTGGCGTGTGCATAATCCCAGGAAGGGAATGATAAACCACTGACCACTCTCAACAAAGAAAACCCTGGAGTGGGTCGTCATTAGTCGGAATTGACTTGATGGCACACATTTATATACAGTATATTGCAGTATGATTTAAATACATAAAGAGGTTCTCCTTCATTAACATGCTTTGAAGCAGGGGCTGGATGGCCATCAGTGAAGGATGTTGTACTGATGGACTTTCTGCATTAACTGAAGCCTTCCTCATCCATTTCTAAGTTGCTTCTTAACATACAGAGAAGCCTCACCCTGTTCCCACTTTATACTTTTGTACCATGGCTGCATGGTACAAGCCCTCCACATAATATGCCAGAAAATTATGGGGTTTTGCTTTCATGAAGAATTTACATATAATCAGTAGCCTTTCCTTCTCAGACTTGGTGCTGAAAGCATGAAGTGATAGGGTGAGGTTTATTCCTCCCAGTCCTTTGTCATTGGCAATCTAAGCTTAGAATTCTGGGAGTTATGGTCCAAAACATCTGGAGGGCCGAAGTTTGGGCATGCCTGATTTAAAGGCTCAGGAACCCTCTGCAGGTGTTATGGATTCATTAGCTGCTTAGAGTGGGACACTTTGAGCCTAGAATATTGAACCTTTTCACACTACAGTATTCAAATTTTCTGAGATTGTGAATTTGGGGTTTTCATAGCTATATGCCAGAATCATCACAATTATACCACAGCAAGGCTTCACACATCTCGCTTTGCATGTAATGAATCTATCTCATATATTAGTTTCACCCTTTGCATTGACTTACTGAAATAATTGAACATTTGCACAATATTCTAATTTTTCAAATTGGACCTGTACAGTACTGCATTTTCCGGCAGGAGAAAAAAAGTCTAGTGTTACTAAGGCAACACTTCTATTCAGCCAATTTTGTTAACAGACTACCAGATAGGCAAAAAGGTATCAAAATGGACAGCTTTCAGCGCTCAGAAATGAGCTCACCTGTCACGACAACCCTGCATACATGCAACAGGCAGAGCTGGAACAGACGCAGAAACCTTTTGGCCTGTATTCCCACTGGATAGTTAGGCAGGACTGCTGTAACGATGACAGCGATGTGTCTCTTCCAATTCTACTTTGCTAAAGCTCTTACATAGACCCTTTAATTAAAACAAAGAGCCTTTTCACACGACCCCTAAGATCCGCTGGTCACTTAAATTCGGACCAGAGATCTTGGGGGCTTGTCGCTGTTTCTGTGTTCCCACCCCCTCCGCACTCCTGGCTGCTGGCTGCGTGAGGGGAGGGAGAAAAAAAAGGAAGAAAAGAACGTGGCTCACCTCCGTCTCACTCTTGCCCCCGCAGCATTCCATTCTCTTAAGCAGCTCTTAAAGGGGCAGGGGGCCAAAAACAACAAACAGAAGCGAGGAGAGCCCGGCACTCTTAAGTTACATCCGCATCAGGAATTCTTCAGCCCTGGAGAGCAGGTACTTGAAAAGTGCACTGGGACACGCTTAGGTGGGCGTGGTCGCACTTAATTTTCTGTAAACTCCGGAGCTGGTGGGGAAACAATTTTAAGCTCCGGAGCTGGGAGCCATTTGCCGCGGAGTTTAGGGGTCGTGTGAAAAGGCTCAAAGTGAATCCCAAACACATCTGCCCTGGAACCTGCCGACATTTATACACTGGGGTAGCCTACTGGGCAGGTTTTAAGTGGATAATTGCCATCTGAAGGTAGTATGCCCCCAGGAAGTGGGAGCCAGTACCATGAGAAGCTCGCTGTAGCTTCTGCCAACTGACAGCGCTTTCTACAGAGGGAAAATAGTGTCTTGGTTAGGAACATCTTGACAAGGGCAGTTGCTCAAGTGAAACTAGCTTCTCACATCTTTAACTTTTTATAGAATGGGAAAGGAGCCAGTGGCTGTTCAATTCTCCAGAAAGCTATGAGCAAGTCAATGCTTACAACATTGGTTCAATAAATTTATTTTGTGTTCCAAAATCTTCATAGAAAATCATGGAAGGCATTTTAGCTATCTGCTACACGTTCCTGGGCCCTAAGGAAGCTGGCCTTCTTTTGAGCCACACGATCTTTCTTCTGCGCAAGAGACAACTTAGGACGGTTCCACCTGCAAGGAAAAAGTCTGTGTTATTCCAGTTTGTGCACAGAGGCAATGGCTTATTTAATATTTAGATTACATTTTGACTGAAGACAGTACACAAGACAGCTATAAAATATATTTGCTATCAGCAATTAGTAATTTTTTTCACTTTAAACAGAAGTACTAGCACATATCACAACACCCAAAATATCTCTACAAACACAATGGTTTGCCCATCTCAGCTTCTCTAATTAAAATACATTTTACCCCTTATTATTTTACCAAGTGGCATCTCATGTTTTCAACAGACAGGAACCTTGCCCACAAATCTTCAATCACTTTTTTATGCATCTGTATGGTAAACTATCAATGCTGAAAATGCAATATTAATATTCTCGCTTCTCAAAACAAGCTAGGATTAAATAATTAATTTATTAATATTAATGAACTATACACCAGATGACCATTCATTCATGTGTCTCTATTCCCATCCTCAAAGTTCTACTATCTTTAATTTCAAAGCAGCAATGAACCTATCAATGCTTTATTCAAAGACCACTAAGATGAACTGAAACATGGAAAATAAATGGATATTAGATTTCTGGTGCACTAAACCCTGTGTTCTTCACGTTGCTTGAACTACAGTTTTGACAATCACACAAGCCGGGCTGATTGGTGTTTATGAGAACCCATAGCCAAAAATATCTGTGGACTACCAGGTTGCTTTCTGTTGCCTAATTGCACCTTCATAATCTCTTTTTCCCCCGCAGATATTTTAATGCATGCACTCAGCCAACGTATGTATTATTCCATCTCTGCACCCTTTCAAGTTGGCCCTTCAATGAGAACATCCACATCCAAGCATCCAGGTGTCTACTGGTAGATTAGCTAATGGAATTCAAAGCCTGATTAGTCAGATTCCTAAACTGCTCCTCTACCCTCTTTGTCAACTTTTAAATCAACTTCTAACTAAACACATTAGTATGATGATGACTACCAATACATAATCTGGGAATACTTGACTAAAATAACACTAAGATGCAAGATGCCTTCCAAGTTAAGCAAGCACAGTGCAATCTAGAGAAGAAGATTCTCTAAAGAAACGCAGGCCACAATGGAAAACCAAGCCACCATGGTCCATTAGGAAGACAAGTATGAAAAACTGAACATGTGTATCAAGAATACAGTAACCCCCAGCCTATTGCAGGGGTTAGGGATCAGAACCGACCCTCGATAATTGAAAATCCACGATATGCGGCTGCAGGTTGGGTCGGGCCGAGTCACTTCCGGTTTGCAGAAAAGCATTTCTGAGTTCTCCGGCATGCCTAGAGAGGCCTCCCGAGGCCCCAAAAGTGCTTTCAAGTGATATGGAGGTCACTTCCTGCTTTCCAGAAGTCACTTCCAGTTCATGGGGAAGTCCTTTTAGAGCCTCTGATGGGCCCAGGAAGGCCCTCACAGGCCCGTTCGGGGCAGTGCGAGGCCTGGGGTAATTACAAGAGACCTGAAAGAGGCCTTTCCAGCTTACCCCAGGGGGCTTTTTAAAAATATACTGTGGTCCCGCTATATTGTGGGATCGCAATATATGAAATGCGAAATGGCGGGGGGCTACTGTACTAATCAGCTGATTAAACAAGCCACATCTTTCAGCAGTGAAATAAAAGACAAAAATATAAAAAATGTTAGGAAGGAAAACAACGCAATCTAGAGCAATCAAAACAAAAATGCTCTAACAAAGGGAGCAGAACCAAGGCAGCAACTTTAGCTTTTCTTTCTTTTTCTTTCTTTCATTGCACTGTACATAATTTAAAATTAGGGGAGACTAAGATATAAAGTTAAAAACAAATTTTAAAAGCTAAGATATAGTATTTTTGTCCAGAAGTGGGTTACTTCAGTAGTGTTACCTCGGCCACTTGTTAGATCTTCTTTTATACATTGGTGAGCCATAAGCAGTATGGACAGAAGTGCTTCAATTAAAGCACTCCCTATTACATACATTTCCTCTCTTAAGCATGACTGAAAAGCCACAGCTAATATTGTTGTTTTTAGGAGTTTCCAAAATGTGAAGCTTGTTCTTGTTCAGAATGAGGCTTACAACACTGTTACTTGATGTTAAAAGTATTTCGGAAAAATCTCCAATCTTTGAAATGGCAGAAATCTAAAGGTTCACAAATTGTATGCCACAAGCAAAAGGCAGAGTTCAAGAAACAAGTGAGGATATAGCTGGATCACTGGAAGGTGGCAGAGCAAGGCTGCAGCACATGGGGGTGCAAGATAGCCCTGATCATCTGGTGGTAAACCATGAGAGAATCAGGATGCTTAACCTAGCTTTTCACAAGGCAATACATGGATATCTCAGCTACAAACTTGTAAGGTACCAAATGCAATCTGAAAAACATTTGTGCCTACATTGCGATGTTCAAAGCCAGCCATGAGGGTGGCTTTTCTTGAGGAGGAAGACTTGGGAATTCCTTGCCAAATGAAAGGTAGACCAGAAAGCAAGCTTCCAAGACTTTGATGTTAAACTACTGTACTTCGGCTAAATAGATGGATGCAAGCAAGCAATGTAGCACAGGCTTAAATATTTTCAGACTTCAAAAACTGAAAACAACCTTTTGACTGGGCCAAAATAAGCATGGCAGATGAGATGTGGTAGCATTCAACACCCTACCCTCAGAGAACATTCTGTATCAGCTGCAGTTTTTAAATCATCTTCAAGGGCAGCCCCACATAAGGCACATCAGAGTGATCTAATATGGACATACCCAAGGCATGTGTCCTACTGAATTATTTCTCTAACCTGATACCGGCGGGAAAACATTCCTGGAAGGCAGGGGCACCTGCACATCCAAAGACTATGGCAGCACCTGGACTTTTAAGAGACTGGAACCCATGTCCAACTATACTGAGGCCAATATTCAGATTGGTGGACTTCCCAAACCTCAGTGCTTCCATATCATTTATATTTTACTTTCTTAGTCCCGGTTCATTCCAGTACTGGATAAAAAAGAATGAAGACTTACCTCTTCTTTTTGACCTCTCTCTTGGGCTTCTTTTCATGAACTGGATTCTCACGTATTGCAGCGTGGGCTTTTTTATACATTTCTTCCATCTGAAATAAAAACATTCATAAATCTCTCTATAGCTAACATGCATTTTATATTATCAATGCCCAGGGTAGGGGAGAGAAATGCTTACTTTTGATACATTTAAATATAACATTACATATTATAATGCCATAATTCTGTCCAAGACACAAGTACTGGGACTCAGTAGAAGATAGGGTTCCATCACATATTTTAAGAAAATCACTCAAAATTGAATTGGGGGCAAAGTCACACTGCATAGTTTGAAAGGAGTTTACTTGAATGCATGATGGCAATGTCTGCAAACATAAGGCTAAGTGACCTAAGATGTTATGCTGAGTAGCACCTATTAGTTTGCAACTGTACAAGAACAAACAAGCCTCTTACCATGTCCGGTGTCACATTGTTCTTTGTATACTGCGAGAACTGCTTCTTGTAAGCATCTTCGTCCTCCTCCATTAAGTAGCGCATGTAATCAGCCACGTTTTGGCCCATGATGTGCTTGCGATGAACCTCTGCATTAAACTCTTTGCTTTCCGAGTCATAACCAGGGAAGCGCTTGGTACTGCGAAGGGGAAGGTGGAATTCAGATGGAATTTAAAAGCAAACCTTGGTGATATCTGGGGCAGGCATTACCAAGAACAGCTGCGTTCAAGCTTTTCAGCCACCATCAGTCCCGTCTTGAAACACTATGTTGCATCATACACATGCCAAGGACCAACTACAGAATGCTCAGTCTGAAGATTATCATCACACAGTGGCTGAGTCAAAGATTATTTGGGAACTCTTTGCATTTGCCGTACTGTTTATTGATTCTTGAAGTTTACTCCTGCTACATGATCGTACAGTATATCACAGAAGTGAGTACACACCATCACATTTCGTAAATATTTTAGTATATCATTTCATGCTACAACACTGAATAAATGACACTTGCTTCGATGTAAAGCAGTGAGTATACTGTACAGCTTGACAATGTCCAAATTGGGCACAAAGTGTCAATCTTTTCTATGACGATTATTTTCCAGCACTGCCTTAACCCTCTTCACCCCCACCCCTTGACCGTCCTCTGCAGCAACGCTGGCAGCACTCATACATCTATTTCCCAAAGCCAAACTCTGGATTTGACGCTGCACATGGGCACTCAACTTCTTTGGCCAACCATGGTGAGGCCTGTACTGAGTGGAACTTGTCCTGTTAAACCACTGTATGGTCTTGGCCATTGCAGCTCAGTTTCACGGCCCTGGCAATCTGCTTCTAGCCTAGGCCATCTTTATGTAGAGCAACCATTCATTTTTTTCAGATCCTCAGTTCATCACCACGAGGTGCCATGTGGAACTTCAAGTGACTAGTATGAGAGAGTGAGAGCGATAGCACCAAATGTGAGAGTGATAATAACTGCTCCCCCTTCACTCCTGAGACCTTGTGAAACAATGGCTGTGTGTTGTATTATTTTGAGGGGACAGCACATTTACGCTATTATACAAGCTGTATACTCACTGCTTTACACTGTAGCCAAGTGTCATTTCTTCAGTGTTGTCACATGGAACAATATACCAAAATGTTTACAAAATGTGAGGGGGTGTACTCATTTCTGTGATAGGTGCATGCCCAGGATATGTCTGTAAGAAGTTCCCTGTGCCGGAAGGAAAACGGCAAGTGAACAAGTCCACCATGCAAACTAATGTTGCTTCTGTAATCTATAACAGAAGTTGAATCTAAAGATTCCAAGTTACAAAGCTGAACAATTGCATCTCTTGTGTCTATATCAAGCAATAAAACTGATGTTTAAAGCAACTGGAGATTAAGGCTTACATTCAGAATGCTAATAAGCAGAGTAAACAGAGAGATACATTTCACCAATAAAGTTGGTACCTTCCAGGCAACAATGCTGCTAAGCCTAAGCCTCGCATGGCCAAGAATGGAGGCTCTGGAAATTGGAGATCAAAACATTTGGGAGACACAACATTACACATCCCTCAATATGAATTATCAACCTAGAAGGAGAAATGTTACCTGTGTGGAATTGAGAGGCCACCGTCCACAGCTCCTTTGAGGGCACCGAAAACCTTGTTTCCAGTTGTAGTTCGAGCGAGACCAGCATCGAGATAGCACGTAAAGGCACCAGGCTGCCCATCCACACTTTCCACATTGTATTCATCGCCAGTCACTTCCACTTGGCCTTCATAGATCTTGTCAAGGCCAAATTTGTTCAGAAGCTGGAAACCAAAAATAAGCACACACGTTTTGCCCAGGAAGTCTGGAAAATCAGAATGAGAGCTAAAAGGGGCCTCAGCAGAAGTTTCTAAAATTTGCTAGACATTAAAATGACAGCTCTCTCTGAAAGCCAGGGATTACCTTTGCAGAAAAAAACCAATGCATTAAAACCTGGCCTAAAAGAAAAAGATCACATTTACCAGCACCAGCAAACTTTTACAAACGAGTTTTACACAAAGCTGGAAATCTGACAAACTGAAAAACATTAAGAATCCTGCATGCCCAGTGACTTGAAATTTGTCTTGTCTCACTCTTAAAGCCTGGCAACAGATGTTCAGTGCTCTGGCACTTATATAAGCTGTACCCCAGCAGGACCATTTATTCATATATGTAAGAGTTGAGGTAAACTGTTAAGTCCCCTCTACTACAGAGAAGACAAGCAGCGGACTGGGACCTATTACTCAATCTGTAAGTTCTTTTCAGGAGATCAGCAAATGTTTCCAGATCCCAATTGTTTAACAACAGCACAGAAGTAATTTATTCCATGAAATAATGACTACAGAGTTGGGGAAATTATGAATTCCTGTGAATTTTCATGTCCTATCTCTCTAGCATCTATAACTAATACTATAGGATAGGCAACTATAGATAAACTTGATATCTATAGAAAGAAATGTGTTCCATGAAACCATAGAGCAAATTTCCATCCCACAACCCTGCAGGAATTCCACCCCCCCAACAAAGTATAGTAACAATTCTTCCAAAATAACATTGATCTTATAAAGTGACAAGCAGACAAAGCCCAACAATTATTACTTGGCAATCCCAAACAAGGCTTGTTTCTTGTTTAGTTCATTTCTAAAACTGGGGGTCTAAAATACACAAAGGACTGTGTGCTCACTTGAGAACTGATACAAAACAACAACAACAAGGGAGTGAAATGTCAATGTGCATACTTGGACAACGCTTTTAGGCCAGTATGATAAATCCCCCACTTTTAACCATTCCCATGTTGTGTCTCCTAATGTGTCACAAGTGGGAAGACAGACACATAGCTGGGAGGGCCTCTCTAGAAATACCTACCCTGCGGGCCAGCAGCAGGCCCGTGCAATAGGCAGCAGCGTAGTTCGTCAAGCCTACTTTCACGCCATACTTTGGCAGCTCGTGAGAATATGCAGCACAGACAATCATGTCCCCTTCAATTCGGGCATATGCAATCTGGCAAGGAGAGCAAAGGTTAGTGAGAAACTGCAGACCAAACAGGTGTAAGATTCAGTGCCATCCAAAGGGTCCCATTGAAGTTCACAGTACAATATAGGGATTCCTTTTAAACCTAGCTTTCTTGGATCCTTCTCTCCCCCCCCCCCCGGCCATTTTGGAAGGGTATCTCTGAAACCATCTATCGTGTGCAGATGCTACACATGTACCAACACAGCATGGATCTCCTGAATAACCCAACGGTTCAGCAAAATCTGGACTTGCGGTGGTCACACATGCCTTAGAAGCAATTTCTCTCCCTTTCTGACCTGCCCTTTTGTTCTTGCCATCAGATCTCCAACTTCCTCTTTCCATTGCACCAAATCAAAGCTGAACTCCACTGCATCTGCAGGTAAACGACCCCTGACCTCTAAAGGACAAGTGTCCCTCTGAGCCCTCAGCACAGACAGGAGGCATTCTGCTAAACTCATGAAAAGTAAACAGGTGGGTGGTGGTGCATGAATATAGCCCAAAGTTCACATTAGCACAATGAATGCAAGGTCTCCAAAGGAGACAGTAAGTATTTTCAGCTCAACATGGTTATTGATCTCCCATGATGGGGGACCCCAGAGGCCTGATAAGGGGATGCTCTGATCAAAGGTACTTGTACTGTGTAATATGTTCAGTTGAGGACACTTACAGTCTCCTTTACAAATCTCCACTATCAATATTCATATGACCTCTGGGTGCCTGGATCTGGGACCTGTATGCATGCCTATGTCTTCACCACAAGTTCAGGAGAATGTACAAACAGAGGTACTAAGATGTTCACACGCCCAGTTACGGTCATCTCATGTTCACAACTTGGAAAAATTGCTTTCATATATATATATATATATATATATATATATATATAGATCCGAGAATCCCTCAACTTGTGCAGCCAGCAGAAACTGGAATGTAAAAGAATTATTTTTTCCAAGCTGGGTGTGGCGTTCTTCTATCAAAACGACTAAGACAGCACCAACCAAAGCAGAAAAGGCCACCACTGCAACAGCACTTGCCACCTCTTAGCTTCCCATCAAGGACAGCTGGCTCCTCAAGACAGAAGGACACATCCGTGATAACTCCCACCATTTTTTTTTAAAGACAAGGATTTGTTCATAAGGCAAGAAACAGAACTACTTATAAATATGCTCATTTAGCTGCAACTGTTTTTGTAGCCTTCCATCTTAATTGACAAGCAAGTTGCCCACCACAAGTGATCCATTAGGCTGGAAAATGCTGCTTTTAAATGGGGGTCTTTGCCTCTTTGACACACCTGTCTGTCTCTGCCATTCGGCTACTAAACAGATGCCATCAGAAATTAGGCTGAAGCCAGCAGGTTGCCCAAACAGGCTGCAAATACTTATAAGGAGAACAAGATGTGTGAGCTACAGAATCATTTTCTGAAAACAAGAGTGGGTGATACCATTGGACTGCTAGCATCTCATAAACAAGCACTAACTTTCAAGTCCTGGTAGACTTTTCATCAGGCTGAGCATTATAAAGCTGTTTAGTGTGCAAAAACCAATCAAAAGTTCCCAACAATCAAGGCTAAGTGTGGGCTCCTGTTTCTTTCTTCTTCTTTTAAAGTTACAAAACGAAGGCTGTTAACTTGTAGGATGAGCTTGAAGTTGCGCATTTCACTGGAGGTGATGTAGATTTAATTCTCCCTCCCAATGATGACACAGATATCTACCCTTCACTCAGCACCTCTTATACTGAAGCACACAGCTCCTTTTTGAGTGAGAGAAGTGTGTGTGTTGTGTCGTTACAGTCGTGACCGACGCTTTGTGACTCCATGTCCATGGAGTTTTCTTGGCAGGAATACTGGAGTGGCTTGCCAGTTCCTACTCCAGTCGCCTACAGCACCTGGTATTCCCTGGTGGTCGCCCATCCAAGTATTAACCAGGGCCGACCCTGCTTAGCTTCCGAAATCAGGCGAGATCGGATGTGCTTAGGGCATCTAGGCAGCGAGACACGCAGAAATATGGCAAACTCTGTAGCAGTCAAGCAAAGGGCAAAATTTAGTTTACACACTAGGTACATAGTCAATTGCGACCAACCTGTTAATCTCAAGCTGATCCTACAAGGCTGCAGTTCCAATTTTTCAACTCCCTTTAAACAAAGGAAACTGGTCCCTACAATGGGATATGATATGGGGGGGGGGGGGGGGCTTCCACTGCATCTGCACCTCTCAAAGCTCCGTAACACCCGCCCTGATGAAGCAAGCCACAAATGCTAGGCCCGATTTTTGATGTTAATGATTTGAAAAAGGTATCAACTATCCTTGGTTTTTTTTTGGACTGGGCAAGATGCCCACACTTCTCCCCTTTATTGAAGATTTGTTCAACTTCAACGCAGCAAAAATCAATACGACTCTCAACATAGGTGATAATTTTCAGGTGAACACCTACAACAAATTATCAAAACCGAAGGTTCACAGCTTCGCAACACACACATTTTATTTGCAGCCTTGCCTTCCAGGTCAGATAATTAAATCTGACAAGTGATCTATGGTTAGCAAAAGTGTTCTGCTTATATACCACCCCATACCACTTCAAGTAGTCTCTGGATGATTTACAGTTTTTAGTTACAGTATGCAGGCTACACACTGACACCCCCCAAGCAAGCTGGGTACTCATTTTACCGACCTCGGAAGGATGGAAGGCTGAGTCAACCATGAGCCTGCTACCTGGGATTGAACCCCAGGTCGTGAACAGTTTTAGCTGCAGTACAGGCATTTAACCACTGCGCCACGAGGCTCCTAAAGATTGGAACTCTGAAAGTCATTCGCATCTTTTTAGCAAAATTACCCTCAAGATAGAACTTGCAAAACTCAGTATCGGCTACTACTGATCTCATGTAAGGCATATATGTTGTTCACTTTGAAATGCCTTAATATATGAGCTTTGGTTGTGGCTCATTCATGAGTTAGGCAACCTGGAGCCCTCCCCGTATCCATATACAGTGGTACCTTGGTTTAAGTGTTTACTTTGTTCTCCAGACCATTTAGTACTATAAAAAAATTATACACCAAACCACGGTTTCCCACAGGAATGCATTGAAAACCAATAAATCCATTCTGGAAGTCAGAAAAACGGCAACTGGGGCATTCCATTTAAAATTTTCTTAAACCAAGGCATTCCCCATTCTTTTTGTTATGCGAATATTGCACACCAACTTTTAATGCCTGAAAAATGTAAACCAGGGCATTCCACTGGAAAATTTGTCTTAAACTGAGGCATCCCCATTTCCAATATTTTCTTTTCTTAAACCGATTTTTTTTTGTTAACCGAGGTTTTCTTAAACCAAGGTACCACTTTGAATATCCCAGCCAGTGGGCAAAGATTATGAGCATTACTGTATGTGCATTTTGAGCATCCCAAGTTCATAAAGGAATCCCGTTCCTTTCCCTTATCCTAAACAAAACAGCTACAGGACTTCCAATTTGGAAAGGAGATGAAGAATGGTGTGATTTGATTGACTAATTTCATTTATATACCACCTCAGAGAACAGCACTGTTCTGAGCAGTTATCAGTGTGATAAAACCTGGCCCAAAAACAGTCAATTTCCTAGTTTGTCTGTTGACAGGCATGACAGATAAACAAGTGGGGAAATCAGCATCAGGACTCCTATGATGCAGAGAACACATGACCCTTTAGATTTGACAGCAACTCCCATCATCCTCCGAAACAAAGTTAATGAGTGCTTGTGGGACCTGAAAGCCAGAAATTTATTGATCTTCAGCTTTGAAGAAATCTTATAAACAAAATTTTAGCCAGCTCCTTTGCTACCTCTGTGACTGACTTGTTTTTTAGATGATAGTTATTAATCGTGGTCATCGAATATGAGATGCTTAGAAGAACTAGTAGTGCAGATGACAAAATTGTGCAAAAATGTCTACCCTCTCACATGATAGTAGTTTTTTCACCTCCAACTTAAGTAGGCAGATTCACAGAGAAATATCAGGAACAAGCACCACTTTTGATTCATCTGTGCACAGCAGGAACATAGGCATCCATTTCATCCAGCAAATTTCTTCAAAAGTGCACCAATAGAAAAATAAAGTTAAAACTATCTTCTCTAAACAATCATTTAAAAAGATATAACTCAATTTTGCTTTCCCATAAAAAGCAGTAATATTGTCACACAGCACCGACTATGGGTTTCACAGTACAATTTTGGCCGCAATACCAAACTACTATGAATACATTTTAGTTCTCTTTAAAAATTAAACACACTGCTTTCACAAGTTAACTGGTTACAACACTTCTACATAGAACACACTTTTAGGAATAAAACATGTCAAGCACAAAACTGCCCTTTAAATTCAACAAAGGCTGAAAAGATGACCTTACCTGGCAAATGATATCTCTGTTGGTGACACGTACAATCATCCTATACTTTGGGGTATTGTACTTGTTTTTATCTTGAATCACCAAACGCTTACGAGCATAGTAATCAGTCTTTCCCTCTGAAAAAAAGAAAATGACATATCAGGATATATTTAAAAACAGAAGGTTCAAGGCATCCAGCCTAGAAGCCTTCAAAACATTCTTGGAGAAAAAGTCCATCAGAGGTTACAAACCATGATGGAGATATGTAATCTTCAGGCTTAAAACCAGGGTACTTCAAGGGCCAGATGCAGGGGAGTGGTATCAGGAGACAGATAGCTAGTCTCGTGCACTCCCGGAAACATCTGGTGGAGCCACTGTGAGATACAGGAAGCTAGACTAGATGGGTCTTTGGCCTGATCCAGCATGGCTCTTCTTAGGTTCTTAACCCCTCACATTCATTTCATTGAAAGCCTGTGAAAAATTAAAACTTACCTCTCCTTCTTCTAAACTTGACCTGGTACCTCTTGAAGTAGGCCTTGTTCTTGACAACTTTAACGAACCCCTTAAACAAATAGAACACAAAAGCATTAATATCAAAAGATGGGCCATCTTATCACTGACACCAAGAACTACAGTATACTAAAAATATAAAATTGTACAATTGTGAAGACAAGAGTTGTTTGGAAAACTCTCATTTATTTAAGCGCATGGTCTAAAATGCAGACTTCACTGAATGATAAAGAGGAAAACAGATATTCCAAGTTACTACTTTTAACAACAAATTTTGCAAGCCCTCTAATCGGATGTTTTTGAAGAATCTTGTATGTATCCATGGCTTCACAGTTAACACATCAATATAAGTGTAATTCTTTTTGCAATAAAGTAACCAGACTGAATCCCCAGAAGTGGCTGTAAGTCAAAATAGAGAAATAGCAATCAACACCAGTTCAATTTCAGATAAATTTAACCTGATCATCCTGAAGGAGAGAGAATTGACATGGTTTGTGACTTCTCAGTCATTTAGTCCTCTTTCTTGCAGCAAGTTTTAAGCTTGCAACATTACACCCTAGTCGTCAAAGACTCAGTAGTTATCTGAAAGAACTGTCCTTTTAAAACCAGCTCCCAACACTTATAGGGATGAGGGTGCATTTGATAGGTAGCAACATGACAGATAAATCTGTTCACACACAGAATAAGCAACTATCTGCTGGGACAACAGCCCGAAGCCTGCTTCCAGGCCATTTTCATGTGCCGCACCAGGGTGTGTAGACCAAAAAGCTCTCCATGGAACATATTAGAGTGGCGAAAAGGATGCCTGGCAGTCCAGAAATACATGGAGAACCACATGTCCCTCAACCTTGGTGTGGCAAACGACAAACTCAACTATGCTAGGACAGACAGGCCTGACATCAAACCAAATCCAAAACCCCACTTAGTAATGAGAGAGGTCTTAAAATACAGGTCCATATCTGGATGTTCACGGGATTGCCAAGATTCCCACGCGTGTACATCCCAGAGCAACGTGTAAAGGCAGCCCTGAAAACGACTCTTTAAGTAGCGCATGAAACCAAAGCGCCCTCGCCGGCCTCATCGGAGACACACCAGAGACACACCAAAAAGGCAGACAACGACCAGGCCTGCCGACCTGCTCGCCTTGAGCAAGGCAGGCCACAGGGGCCTTTCTGCCACCCCACTTTCTCTCCCGGGCCTTCCTCTCGCCCCCCCCCCCCCCCCCCCAGGCCGGGCCGCCCTTCCTTTCCCCGACCCTGGGGCGACCGACCACGGCAGGGCCGCCCATGCGCCGGGCCCGGGGAGCCCTGGGGTCCCACGGCAAGGAGGGAAGACGCGGGGCTGCCACGGTTCGGGGGGAAACCACGGTTCGGGGGAGGGGGGACCCGAAAGCCCGAGCCTGGCCGGGGGGGGGGGCTGTGAGCGTGTTGGCCTTGGCGCCACCGCCGCCTCCCTCCTCCTCCATTAGGCCACGCTGGAAGCTGCTTCCGGAGACCAGGCCGAGGCCGCCGCCGCGTCCGTAATCGGGATCCATCCGTCCGCCTGGAGCCCGGCAGGGAGCCCGGCAGGATCCAGCCCAGCCCAGCCGGTCCCTCCCTTTTCTTCCCGGTCCGTTTGGGGCCGGTACTACACTGACCATGGTTCTCGATCCGGTCCCCTTTCGCTTTAGGCCGAGGGCCGCTCAGCGACACGCCCGCACCGCCGAACGCTAGGGGGGAAAAGGCCGAGGCCGCCGCGCATGCGCCACACGTCACACGGAGCGACGAGGCGGAGCACGCACACCACGCGCACGCACGCACATCACTCCTCCAGCAGCAAGACGAGGCCCGTGAGACGTTCGTACCGCCCTCTAGAGGCGTGGAGGAGTTGCTGCTTGCACGCCCGCTCTCATCCTGCGCCGCTTAGGGTCGGCTTCCCGTCTATTCTCCGTTCCTGCTGTTGTGGCGGCGCCTCGCTCTGCACCCCCCCAAAAAAAAAATCAGCCACCGCCCCCCAGTGGTCTCTCCTTGTCAAGCCTGTTCCATTAAAACTCTACCAGCATAACAGTAATAGGTTCTTGATGCTTCTTGCATGTTTCCTGTTTCTGAACAGGGAGTATGGGTGGAACTTCATTTTTTCCAGACCTTCAAAATTATAGTGATCTCCAGTGGGAAAGAAATGAGGAGAAAGGAGGTGAAGAAGGTTGGTTGGTGCTGTTAAGTCACCTCCTCTTATTTATGGCAACTTTATGAAAATCTCTAGAATGTCCTTCCTCCTCAACAGCTTTGGTAATACTCCAGGATGTGGCTTCCTTTGGAGCAGAGGTGAGGAACCTTCACCCCTCCAGATGTTTTGTACTGCAACTGCCACAGTCCTTTATCACTGGCAATATTTATTTATTTATACAACTTATATACCACCCACTACCCAAAGGTCTCTGGGCAGCTTACAATTAAAATGAACAATTAAAACAATTAAAACATTAAAATGCCAAATGAACAATGAAAAACAATAAAACCATTTAAATACAAAACACTAAAATTGCTATCAGGACCCACAGTCTATGTTATGTCAGTTAAAAAACTTCTGGAACAGGAAGGTTTTTACTTGGTGCTGAAATGTCATCAACATTGGAGCCAGGCAAATATCACTGAGGAGGGCGTTCCATAGCCTGGGGGCAGCTGCCGAAAAGGCCCTATACCTACAAGCCATCCCTTTCACTTCCTCTTGGCAACAACATAGGTTATGCATCAGGGCAATCAACTGCTGGGACACAACCATGTCTTTCAGAAAATCCACAATTTCTCAATCCGTCCAGTTAAAGACTTTGCTATAATCCATGAAGCACAGACTGATCTTCTGAAATTATCTGGTGCACTCTAGTAGCCAGTTAATATTTGCAAGATGATCTCAAGTCCCTCTTTCTCTTTGGAGGCATGTCTCACTCCATATATGGCAAAAGCCTTGCAATTCTTCAAACATCATTTTGCTTGTGTGGGAAGTTAGAGCAATGGTCCTATAGTTACTACACTCTTTGATGTCTCTTTTCTTGGGGAATGGAATGTAGATCGAGTGGTTCCAGTCTGTGGGCCAACATTTTGTTTTCCATATTTGTTGGCATATACTTTACTTGATAGAACATTGACAGATTCTGTGGTTTGAGATCGTTCTCATGCTATTCCATTTTCTCACTTATCTTGAAAGCTCTGTTGGGGTCAGTCAGTTCCAAGTTGACCTCACATAACAATTTGATCACTCGCCCTCCAAGAAAGCCTGCTCAGGGGTTTTCTAATACCCATAAAATTGTAGCAGCTTTATGTACTATCCTAAGATGTCAGCCAAGATCACTCCAAGCTCGTGTCACGCTACCTCCTGGGTAAGATGAATAATCTCGGTGCAGGACCAGAAGAAAGGGACTGATAAACCACTTCTTGAAAAATTGTCTTGATGTCACTTAATTACTATTAAGCACAGTAGAAAGATGGCTAGATGTAGAGCACTGCAGAGCTCTGTCCTGAATCTTTAACAGGGGTGAAGGAGAAGAATTTTGAACAGGTGTTATGTGCAAGACTAGCAGCACCTGCTGAAAGGAAATTGTTATTAAAGTTGTAGACTCACTTTTGGGAAGACAGTTTTGCAGAATCGTCTGGTTATCATTTTCCAGGAAGGAAGGAAGAAAGGAAGGAAGGAGGGAGGGAGGGAGGGAGGGAAGGCTGTAGAAAAGACCACCAGGAATCACTCATGATCTTGCTTAATTTCCAGCCATTAAAAGTACAGTATCTCAGGTCTGTCCTATAGTAGGAAGCTCCGCCTCACTGTGGGAGTTATAAATGCAAGCTTGCCTCCTTTTTTCTTCTATTTTTTTAAATTTAATTCTCTAACATAGGGAACACTTGTTGGTCTTTAGAATGGATGCTACCTCCAGGCGGCGGAGTTTGAAAGAGGTAAATATACAATATTTTCTGTTGATGATCTAATGACATGGCCATCCTTATCCCAACATTATAGCTGCTTTTAGGCAGAAATGGTTACTAACTCATTCAAGCTACTTAAAAGCACAATATTAAGGGACCTTTCAGCAATACTTTAATTCCTCACTCTCTCAATGCTCTCAGCACAAACCTAAACTTCATTTTCTAGTGAAAGATTAGGTCTAAATGGAACACTGCCTGTGTAGTTTTATAGACTGCAATACTGTGATTATTGGATGCTGCTTTGTGTAACCTGAATGATATAGGTGTTTAGAATTATTTCTCTCTGCCAGCCCCTCTGTTTTGTTGCAGGGATTTAAGCTGTCTTTCATACTTTACATAGCCCAATTCTCTGGTGACATGAGAAAAATGTTATTAGGACATTTCTAATTGTGAGGACAGCCTATGTTTTAATAGCAATGTGAGAAGCTGTAGCCTCACGCAAGCAAAGAGATACTGTAATGCTTCCTACTTGTTATACAATAATTAAAATAGCAATTAGTTGTTTCTTGGTATAAACCAGGTTTTTTTTTGCCTCTCTTCTTAAAAATACAAAGAAACATCTTTTTGGTCCACAACAAATTCAAGATGTTTTAACCAGGGGATTTATCAAATTCAAAGTAAAGATAGCAGTGTGACTGGATATCTGAAAAGTATTGAAGAGACTGTAGGAACGTACCATTTAATCAATAAAAGCTGATTTCATTGTCCAAAGTAAAAACTACCATTTAAAATTGTTTTCCTGTAATAACACAGCAAAATGCCAAAAAATCTGAGGTGCCATTTTTTTTTAGCATTCCCTGCTCCTTCACACTTTAATGTCTCCAGATGTTTCTGATTAATAACTCCCATAGTCTCTTAATGTTGGACACACTAGGTGGGGCTCATGGGAACTGAAGGGCAAAAGTTCTTCACCCTCATTGTAGAACAAGAAGCAATTAAACAGTACATGAGGCAATTTCCCCCCTCTATATTTGACAATGACAACTTTTTATATGATGCATATTTCCTCCTACTCTAGTTGGTTCAGAAGATTCCCAGTATGGTGTAGTGCAGTGGTTTTCAACCTGTGGGTCCCCAGATGTTCCTGGACTGCAAATCCCAGAAGCCTCCACCACTTGCTGTACTGGAATGGGTTTCTGGGAGTTGCAGTCCAGGAACATCTGGGGACCCACGGTTTGAGAACCACTGGTGTAGTGGATAGAGTGATGGACTAGGAAGTTGGAGAACAGGGTTCAAATCCTCATTTGTCCATGGAAATTCAATGGGGGGAGTGAAATTGGACACTATGAATTGGATCTGTTTTGATGACAAAGAACACACACCACACAATTGATTCTGACAGCATAATTGGCTGCAGTGTCTGTGGATTCATTTCGTAGTAGATTCTGGATTAAATGCTGTTTTACCTTCCCTTTTTTTTGTACCGCTGTAAAAAGCGGGAACGTAAAACAATGTTTCCTTGCAGCCATGCAACACTGGCTCTTCGGCTTTTATATGGAGATTAGCACCTCCCCTAGAGTCGGACACGACTAGCACATATGTGCAGGGGGAACCTCTACCTTTACCTTGGAGTTCAAGTGACAGAAAGACCAGTGGCACCTTGAAGACTAATAAACTTATTACATGTGTTTTTAAGAGCTGGAGTCCACTTACATGGACATGAAAGTTTTTAGTCACAGTAAATGGATCCTGAGTGTGA
The DNA here is from genome assembly GCA_023846285.1 of Phrynocephalus versicolor. Lineage (NCBI taxonomy): Eukaryota > Metazoa > Chordata > Lepidosauria > Squamata > Agamidae > Phrynocephalus > Phrynocephalus versicolor. Next base: position 22,665,499 of record JAHTLZ010000129.1, read on the forward strand.
ATCTGCTTGTGTGATTGTGCTTGTCATTGCGCCACAAGCTGTGCAGGTGGTGCAAGAAAGGTGGTCCTAGAAAGAAAGGAGCTAGTGACTGGCAAGATATCCTGGGCGGGAAACTCTGTAATCACATAAGTTACAGTACTTCCTTCCTAGGCATGTTTTCTGAGCTTGCTTTCTGGGGAATATCCTCTGACTAATTGTGAAATATATGTGAAAAGATCCCATTTTAGGGATTTATGGTAGGAAAACAAGTTTATGCTAGGATACCTTTAATTCAATGTTTCTTTGGCAAATCTCTGGATGACCATATCCCAAAAGGCAGTTTGTATTGC
>JAHTLZ010000129.1:22665837-22695857 GCA_023846285.1 Phrynocephalus versicolor
TCTATCTATCTATCTATCTATCTATCTATCTATCTATCTATCTATCTATCTATCTATCTATCTATCTATCTATCTATCTATCTCAAAGCAAAATCCGCCTCATGTTCAAGTACAATTATATGTGTGTTAATGTTTTAACTGCTGTAATTATTCTCCTCTCCAGCCCTTCATCTCCAGTCCCTCCCAGTTCTTTTAGGTACAGTTTACTGTTTGGTACAGTTCGCTGACAGCAAAGCCCTATCTGCCACTTCCAAAACAGATATTGCTGCACTAGAGCTGGCTGAAGATTGGTGAGATTTGTTCCGATACTGGCGCAGCATTTTACAAGGGTGGGACAATGGGTCCTCCCGTATTAATACCATGGGTGGTACCCTGAGTTGCTGCTGGTCAGAGTGGTCATTGCCTTTGAGACAGGACAACAGTGCACACATGCGTGGTGGTGGAAGGAAATTGATATGTGTGAGGGACGCTTCCTGACTCCATGTCCATGGAGTTTTCTTGGCAGGAATACTGGAGTGGTTTGCCAGTTCTACACATTAATTCCATTGTAACACAGCAGGAAGGCATCTCAAGGAACCAGTATGGATCAGGGAGCCAGCAGGCGTCACCTCCCAACCCAGCAGAGACGTTGCTGTCTCGTTTGTTTATTTATTTATTTGATTTTTATACCGACCCTTCTAGCAACAAAGGGCATCCTGCTGGGCAGTTGGAAGGGACAGGGTCCGTCCGAGGTGCAACAACAGCAAGCGGAGTGGACAGAAAGCGAATATACAGTATAATAAGGCATCCCCGCAACTTGGTGCGCGTGTTGTGCGAGGGACTCGCAACAACACCTTCTATCCACATTTGCTGGGAAGCTAACCATGAGGAAATCCAGCGTGCCTACCGCACGCCAGTGATCGCAAGCGGCTTCTTTTGTGCCTCCCCAACACACACACCCCTGCGCCCCTAGACCGTTTTTAGGCCGCCCGTGGCTAATTTGCTAGCTCGTTAATTGTTTCCAAGTCAACTCAAGGCGCGAAAGGAGGGTCGGCCTGGACGGCGGAGCAGGGCTGGGGGTGGGGGGTGAGGCGTGTGTGCGCCTGCGCGAGGGTCTCTCTCTCTCTCTCTCTCTCTCTCTCTCTCTCTCTCTCTCTTTTCTTTTTCCCCGGGAGGGACGTGGCCCGGTTTCTCGAGGCTGGAGCGGCGTCGCGGGCTCCCGCAGGGGGTGGGGGCGAAGAGGGAGAGGGAGGGGAAGGGAGGAAGGGAGGAGAAGAAGGGAAGAGGAGAAAGGCGGGACGCCGTCCGGGCCGGGAGCGTCGCGGCTGGAAAAGCAGCAGCCGCGGCTGCAGCAGCAGCAGCAGCACCAGCCTCGGCGGCTCCGGGCCGGGCTGCCCGAGCCACAACAACAACAACTGGATGTCCGCAACTCCCTTCCCCGGCCCAGGCTTCCAAGGTGAGCGAGAAGGCGCGCACCCCGCGCGTGTGGTGTGTGTGTGTTGCGTTCTCGTTTTTAACCACCCTCCTCGGTTCCCCGTTCCCGTTCTTGGGGGCGATCGAGGGGAGACGAGCCCGACCTCTTAGCCCACTTAGCGATCGAGATTGGGGCGGGAAGAGTGGGGAAAGCAAACTTGGGGGACCCCTCCTCCCTTTTCTCTCGACCTCCCCCCCCACCCCCACCCCCGCCTACCCCGTCCCCTCCTTCCTTTCGCTAGCAATGAATGCCCTGGAGACTGGGATATGACAGCAAGGGCATCTCGCCCGCCCCGTCGCTCTTCTCAAGACCTCTCTTGGCCCGGCCAAGAGGTGCCTGTTTGCTTGTTGTTATTTATTTATTTATTTATTTTGCATCCTTCTCCAAAAACGGATGGAGAAGGGGAAAATAATGGCCACCTCTCAGCGCTTGGGAGAAAGAGGGCGAGAGTTCTCGTTATTTTGCCAGTGATTTCACTGGGATAGCCCTCGACTTCCTCCCTCCTCCCTTTGCTCATGATCTACCGGATTTCCTCTCTGTGGTGACGGTGTGGGGAGTGCCCTCTTGTATGTGTTTTGTGGGTTTTTTCCTCTCTCTCTCTCTCTCTCTTTTTTCTTTTTGCCATCACGTCTCTTAGCTCCCTGAATGTGCGCGGGGCAAGAGCTCGGAGAGACGGCTCAGGAAGTGGAGGAGCCCGGCGGACCTTTTCTATCAGGTTATCTGCCTGGGCTTATTCTGAACAGAGTCTCAGTCCTGAAAGTAGTTTTTTTTTGTAGGTGCTTTGTTCTGTGTAAGCAGGAGGGCCTCTGAGTGCATACAGAATGCTCTTCCTTCCAGTCACTGAGCGGTTGCAACAAGATGGCATTCCACAAAACAGTGAACTTCCAGGCCACGGTCCATTTATGCAATATTGGGGGTTATCCTGATGTAGAGTGAGAACTTATGGTGTGTGATGTTATCTTTCCTCATTTTTGCCCCAGTAATGCAGATTCTCATTAATCTCCACTGGCCTTACAGAAATGATGTTTCCTTCTGTAGACTCATTTCAGCTGGATTTGGAAAGGAAAGGGTGTCAGCAGCAGCCCCTCAACCTATATCTATGCCAATGTGCATTATTGCATAGGTATGAAGATCTTTGGACATTCTCCTGCAAAACAGATAGTTGGGAAGGGAAGAGGGACTCGGAAATGGAGTCCAGGGAACCCGAAACACTGTTTTGCTCAAGAAGACGCTCTGGTCCCTTCAGCCTTTCTTGGTTCCTCATCCATCACCCAATGAGACCGGTGTGCTTTCTCTGTTCAAGGACTGTGTAGTCTTTGACCTGGTTTTGCTGATCTGTCCCCCCCCCCATCTGAGAAGCTATGGTGTCCTTTAAGTCAGGCGACTGTTCGACCCCATAAAAGAGTCCCATTACAGCTTCTGTGTAAGAAAAGAGAGTCTGTTGATACATATGGATCTTGACCAAGGGAAGCAATTTGCCATGACACCTAATTTATTTAAGCTGGGTGACCTTCAGGAGAGAGAACTTCTCTTGAGGTGAATGGGTTGCTTTGGGTCGACTTAGGTATAATTAGTTCTGCTGGCATACATGTTAAACTGAAAAGAATGCTACTACCTGAAACATGTTTACTGATGCCAATCTGTTACTTAAATGCAAAAAAAAAAAAAAAGTCCACTGAGGTGGCCATTCATATGATGTTAATGTCTTTTTTAATTTTGAGTTACCACTGCTTTTAGAAAGGTCCCTGCACCTGCACAGGAATTAGAAGGATTGATGTAGTTGTTTAAGTTGTCTTACATGTTTATTTATATTATTTATATGTTGCCTCCCTGCACCCATAGGTTTTTATTTGGTGGCTCAAAGAATGTATTGTCTGCTAAGGAGGAAAAATAGGTGCCAGGGTTTCTTATGTCTAATATGCAATGTGGACAGAATTGATATATTGTGATCCTGATTTATTCTATCTTTAAGCCAGCACATGTGTTCTTGAATTTCATTATCCTGTATTATTGTATTATCAAGGAAGATATGAGATGCACAGTTCTAAAGAAAGAGTTTTCCCTTTAAAAGTAAAACATATCCCCACTAAGTCATCTACTCTTGTGCTTGTACAGAGTACTTAAATTACCCAAGGGGAGCTTTCCAGGAAGTTTAGTTTTGTGGAAGGTATGCATGTTTCCTGAAAATCCATTTAAGAAGAAAAAAACAAACTAACAATAAACGAGGTTAGAATAAGCCAGTCAATCGAGCTGAAATCAGTCTGAGGACTAGAGCTGCATGTTTACTAACTAAAAGAGGGGGATTTTTTTAGTGTTAATCCAGAAAAAAGTATTTTGATTATAATTTTAAATGACAGTTTGAAAGAAGACATTTTCTTGAGACCCCAGGTGTGTTTTCCTTGAACCATTTCATCGGTCAGAACTAATTTTTTTCTCTCTCCACTTCATAGCACACTCTGTTATCTTTTAATCTACACTCCTCTCTTTCTCTGTTCTAGCACAAGTCTCTGCATCTCAAGTTCTGTCAAGTTATGTCTTCAGGCTCTATTTTTGATCTCTTTGTCTCCCTTCCCCCAGCCCCCTCTCTCCTGTTTCTCCTCCTGTAGTTCATAACAGTGAGGCTGCCTCAGATACAGATAAGCTGTGCTTGTTTATGAATTTGCGTGGGGAATGGCAAATGCATGTCTGTTGCTGCAGGTATTTTACCACTTTTTGTGGGCATGCAAAGAAAAAAAATCTGCAAAGAGTGGGTATTCGGAATTTCTCCCTGGAATAGTCAGTGGAGTGGGAGGAGGCTGGTAAATCTTGTTTTGTGTTAGTGCTTTCTGAAGAGACGATAAGGTGACAAAGATGACCTTGAGGAGGCAAACAAATCTTGTGCTTTTGTTGAATACATCTTGCTCCCTGGATAAAACCAAATGTTATGTAGAATACAGTACTGATATAGTATCACCATCATAATTTAGAAGCCTCAATAAGAGTTTATACTATACATTGCAATGCCACAAGGTATATAAGTTACTGTATTTTCGCATGTATAAGACTATTTTTGTCTAAAATTGTTAGACTAAAAATTGAGGGTCGTCTTTTACAGGGAAGTAAACTGAGGAGGGAACTGCACAGTTGCAAAACTGTAGTGTGGGTTATGTATGGGGGCATCTTATAGATGGAAAATATGTATCCCCTTTTTATTTTTATTACTAAATTTATTTAAACACAGAAGACTGCTAATTTGACTGAGGATGGGGTTTTGAGTTGTTTGTGTTCTTCTTGTATGACCATGGGAAATTAATAGGAAATTATATGAAAATTAATTAATTATAGACATAGATGATGAGAATAGATTCCAGAATTTAACATACTAGATGTAGACAATACTTCTGGGTTGGAAAAAGTAAAATGAATAATTTAGGATTTGTAATATTGGTGTGTGTGTGTGTGAGAGAGAGAGAGATAGATTTTGGAGGATCTTTGGGCCAGTTTTCTGCCTTCACAACCCACAAGGAACTGCATTAGCTTTGAGAATACAAAACATTTTAAAAGTGGTCATTACCAGTTTTATTGTTAGGAATTTTGCATTGGGGGCTGGGGGGCACAATCCCATTCATTGCAAAACCATTACTTCTGAAGATGATATATTTTGTGCAGGATTTATTTTATAAGGAAGAGTACTCAAAGCCTTTAAAAGGCATTGCATGTGGCCTGTAAAATGCATTTTGTGCATCTCTGGATTAAGTGTTGACATTAATAGGTGGCTTAAACTCATAAGCCTAGGTTACATTAATACAGGATTAACATTGTAATACCTACACTGAGCTAGGTATCTGGCTGTGGAACCAGATGTTGGAGTTTCTGTTCCCCTCTATGCATCCCAGAAGAGCCAGCCTGTGTGACCTTGGGTGATCTGCATAGTCCCAGGGCACCCCCCCCAGGAGAAGGGTATTGTAAACCACCCCTGGGTATTCTCTACATAGAAAACCCTGAAAAGGGTCACCAAAAGCCAGAATTGACTTGACAGCACACAATTATGATCATGCTAGTACAAGAGGGAGATGAAGAAAAATAAGAAAATTAAAACTTCAACAATTCAGTTTGTTCCTCTGAAAGATGAAGGAGAACGACCACTAGGAAATTGCATTGCATCTGAAAGCAGTTGAAAGCAATTTAGTGAAAATCAAAGCCAACAGTGCAGTGTTTCCAAATAAAATGGCTAGGGTCTCATACCTGTCTTGGATCAGAAAGGATGAACTCTCTCCCCTGTTGTTGAACCCAGCACTCCTAGCTAGAAAGATGGAAAGATGTTAAGAGCTACAGCCCAGCAACATGTGGAGGGACATATGGGCTCCTGTTTTAAAACTGCTTTTTTACATTCATGTATAAACACAAGTAGATCTTCATAAAGAGTAGCGTGCACAAAATGCATGCATGTTGAGTTATCAAAAGCAGACAAAAGCAAAGAACTCACAAAAGCTATTTCTCTCTGCAGCATATGCTGTTCCCCCTGCATAATGAATGAAGTGGCTATATAATCTGAAGGGGATTGTTTCGGGGGCGTGGGAGGCAGGGGGGGCGTGGGGGGGGGGAGACACACAATTCCAGTAGGTGATTTCTGGAAGGTGATGGAAGATAAGCATAGGGAAATGTATGAATTCTTTACATCTTCTTCACATTTTACAACTCTGGCCCTAAAGCAGCTAGCTAGTTGGACGTTCCATTAGTGTTGACAGAATTTCATTTAAATGAAAGCTCTCTTACGGCTGATGCAAGTTGGTTCTGACTTGATGGCATGGAACAACAACATTGTATATAATGTTTTCTTTTCTAAGCTAAAAGTATGTTAGAATCAGCTTGCAGCCTTCATTTGGGAGGGGGAAGGGCGGAATGCTTCAGTGAAAACAAATTGATGTCCTTCATGCGATATTCAAGGTTCTAATACATGAATATGTAACTGCAGCAAATCTGGAGGCCAGTTTGGCCTCCTGGGACTTGCTGCAGAAAAGATGCCTGGCCATCCTCAAATTTTGATAGCAGACCAGAAAGAAAGAGATTATTGAACAAGTAGAAACAGTTTGTTTTAGCATGATTTGCAACAAAGGTCAGAAGATTTTTTTAAAAAGAACAAACATAGCCTTTGGGGCTGCATATGAGCATTAGATGTCCTATTGCAATAATAATAGCTAAGCTACATACAATATTTTTGCCCAAACCAGGTAGTGAATGTAGCTGCACTACCAGGTTGCACAGGCCCCCCATAGTATAGTGGAAAATACGTCTGGCTGCAAAATTGAGGATCCCCTCAAAGTTTGTTTCTTTGCAGGGTAAGAGTGAATCTAGGGTGTTACCTCACTTTGCGAAAGTCAGCCAACTCTATCATATTAGAGTCAGTCAAGGGCGTGACTGGGGTTTTGATGATATGGAAGTGTGGATGGTTCCTGGGGTAGAGCTATGAGGTGACATCAGGTTCAGGGCTACTTGTTACAGCTTGATTGCTGTTTGCATTCTAAATTCCTCTAGTTGTACTCATGCCAAAGTAGTTGAATGTGATTTTTAAAAGAGAGTGTTTTGATTTTGAACAAGCAAAAGGGAGAACTACAGTAGCTCACTAAAAAACTAGAGCTCACAGGGAGCAGCTCTGGTGTATCTTTCAGGTTTAGTAGGTGAATTTAATATTCTTCACTGGATGAGATTCAGAAAAGGATTTCACTACTCCCCTTGTGTTTCAGTTACTTTTGAAATTATTTCTTCTGCTCTCCTTTCTGGAAAATGACCAATCTAGTAACTATTTCTCTGCCTTATTTTAATTATTAAGACCTTATTTCAATTATCCCACCCGCAAAAGGAATACATAGTTCATAATAGATACAATGGGATACCCATATCCACTGATTATTTGGTTCCAAGCCCCTCTCCCCCATAATAGTGAACTGTCTCTATATAGCAATGGTGTCCAAACTTTGGCCCTCCAGATGTTTTGGACCACGACTCCCACAGTCCTTTGTCATTTGCAATACAGGCTTGGAATTCTGGGAGTTGTGGTCCTAAACATCTGGAGGGACAACATTTGGACACTCCTGCTCTATAGCATGATTTTAAAAAAAGCAGAAAAAATGTTTTACATGCATTACCTGAACTGGCCACTAGAGAGTAGCAAAGACCATGCTGGTATTCTAGTAACCAATTCATAGCAAGGTCTATGGCTCCCTCTAGTGCCCAGTTCTGATAACACATGTGAAAATTGTTTTTTCTGGATTTTTAAAACATATTTTCAGACCATGGATAAGTGAATCTGTGAATGCTGATCCCATGGACGATCGGGCCCTACAGTATTATATTCTGAATAACTCTTATTAAATAGCCTATCTCTGTCATAACAGTTACATTTTTCTTAGTTCATACTAAGTTTAAAATACATTTTCACTAAGAGTTGGGCTTTGTTTTCTCATGCATCTTAAAGAGAAACTATAACTTGCGAATACTGAGGAAATAAATTGGGAGAGGAGGAGCTGGTATTCTTCATGTCTTTTATAGGTTAATCATGGTTTTTAAGATATCCTGTGCTCTGTAATTTTTTTAATGGCTATGTAATAGTCTCTCATCATTGTATGCTTCTTTTTAATTACATATTTAATATTGTTCTCTGCCTTAATTGTAAAAATGAATGCTAATGTACTGCAGGTAAAACTGTGTTAACGACCTGGGTTCAATCCCCGGTAGCAGGCTCAAGGTTCACTCAGCCTTCCATCCTTCCGAGGTCGGTAAAATGAGTACCCAGCTTGCTGGGGGGGGCAATGTGTAGCCTGCACTCTGTAATTAAAATTGTAAACCGCCCAGAGACTACTTGTAGTAGTATGGGGCGGTATATAAGCAGAACACTTTGCTTTCCCAATCTTGGAATGCAATATGGTTTGCTCATGCTCTGTCTTTTTGAGTCCTTCAGGATGAAGAGCTCTCCGTAATGTTTCTTCCATTGCACATATATGTTTCATTTTCTCTTTTGGAACATGGTCTCCAATTTCTCTGTTTCCTCTTCACAGAATAATAGCTATCAATTTTGTAGTTATCTTTCTGTCACGATAAATCACTTCTGATAAGTGGCAGTGGTCTCTTCTTTAGTTACAAAACTGTATATTAGAACATTATATTCACTAAAACTGCTCAGGTTCACACAGATTGGGACTAGCCTTGTCTGATCTCCCAAATCTTAAAGCAGAGCTGTCGGTAGAACCCACTGGGTGTAACCATGTCTGAGTCTCAACACCCCTAGGCATGCCTGCTACAATGGCGCACATTAGTTGTAATTAACCTGTAGTGAAGTAACTGTAGTTTGATTTATGGGTACATGACAGCATCAAATGGCTGTGCATTACTCATGTCAGTGGCTAAATACATAGAGCATTTCATCTGTGAATATTTTGACTCCTGTGTGTCCACAATTCAAAACATTGTCCACCGCCTCACCCAAGAGGTATAATTGACCACTGGTGGGATGACAGCAGTGGCATGGGAGGTAATATGGATAGGTTTATCATCAAGTTGTTGCTTTGGATGAGATCCCATGGGTTGCTGCTAGAAGACAATGTTACTTACAGTGAGGTATGTGAGGAGATGTTGTTTTAAAGGCAGACATGAGGTTCGGTGATTGAGACACTCTTGTCATAGCTACAGCTCTTCCAGGGATGAACTGCTTCAGGTAGCGTAGAGTGAGTTTGTATGCCAAGTGATGCTTCTTTCATTTTGGCCGTGGCAGCAGGGAGATCTTATTCCTAGCTTAGAAAGAAAAACAGTTCAGGTGCTTTGGGGGAATCTGGAGCTTATGGTATTTTTCAGAGATGTTTACCTTCACGTCATTATGGTATAAGTCTTGTGATGCAGTGGTTAAGCTGTAGTACAGCAGCCAATACTCTGCTCACAACCTGGGGTTCAATCCTAGGTAACTAACTGGCTAGAGGTTCGGTCAACCGTCCATCCCTTTGAGGACGGTATATTTAGTACAGTACTCATCTCGAGGGGGGGGGAGGCAACATTTAGCCTTCATAATTAAACTATAAACTGCCCAGAGAGTGCTTTAAGTGCTGTTGAGATGGTATACAAGCAGTGCGGTTTGCTTTGCTTTTGCTTTTCACCACTTTAATTTACATAAATGGAAATCTGTATGCTCTTTTTTCCCTGTAAGACATGCTTTGTCCTCTTTTATGCCGATGCAGTTCAGCTGCTTCAGCCTAGTTTAAATGCATGTAGCTCAAATTGTGATGGGAAGGCAGTGAACTTTGATGTGCAGATTCCACTAACCTCATTAAGTCATGAAAAACACTATCCTACTTCAGACCAGGTAGGAAGGAGAAGTGTAGGATTTTAGAGGCCTGCTGGTTTCCTTATAGATTAGGGAAGCAAGAAATACTGTGTAGCAATTAAAGGGTTTTTTTGTATCCTCTAGAAAATAAAAATAGACTTAGGGATGAGTGTTTTCGGCAGTTCTTTTTAGACCTCTTACTAAACGTCGTGTTCCTGTTCCTCAAGAATACTCTAAGATACTGATATTGATATTCAAGAATATGCTGAAGTCCTGTGCACAAATCAAATTAGAAGCACAGTTGTTAAGTTACGCATTTGCAGGAAAAGTAGCCCAAAGCCAAGAAATGTTAAAATGTTTGAAGGTCTGTTTGCTGCTTCAGGTGCCATGTGCTTGTTGTGGTTCCCAACTTTGGATAACCCAGGTGATCCTTGGAATGCAACTCCCAGAAGCCTCCACCAGCAGCTGTACCGGCCAGGGTTTCTGGCAGCTACAGTCCAAGAACACTTGGGTTACCCAAGGTAGGAAACCACTGATGTAGAGGATCAACTAGGTAGAAGTCTTAAGGCTGATGGATAAATAAGCACATCTCAGAAAAAAGAAATTGACAGATGCACAGTGTCATGTGTAGGAAGGTGAGTCATGCAGTGTATTAAATTACATGTTTTAAAGTTAGTGAATAAGCAAATTATTATCTGAAGGAGTTGCATTGAATACTGTATATCATGCTCTAAGAGCCAGATTTGCTCTATTCTCCAGGTCTGTATACAGAAGCATCAAAATTAATTTCATTTTAAATGGGCTGTTCTGCTGGTGGTTTAAACAGTTTGTTTCAATTCCTGTACTTTGGTTTCAATTTGCACACCCTGAATTTTTTAAAGCATTGCTGCAGGTCATAGGAAAGACTTGGTTCAGCTCATCAGGTCTTCAAAGACCCAAGTCCCATCCTGCACAGTTTTGCAGGGCTTAGATGTCCATGTTGTAACAAATCGGTTAGTCTTAAAGATCTTGCAGGATTGCCATTCAACTGCTTTTCCTTAAAATTAAATGGCATGTATTAACCCCCCCCACTTCCCTCCATTTTTTCTTTTTAATGACTTTTAAAGTTAATTGCTAAGGCAAGGATTGAACCCAGGGATTAACAGATGCAAGGGCAGAGGCACGCAGCGCACCCTGAAGCAAAATAATAATTTAAAAACCTGAAGTCCTACGTTTCTGCAGCTCCTCCAAAATCCTTTGAGCTATTGTTTTATTGATTTGATTTATTAAATGGTCCTTTAGTTTTTCAAGGCCTTAAAAGTGTGTCACTGAATCTGCTACCGACTTCAGCATACACAGAAACTCTGCTGGAATGTTGTTAAAATGTTAGTAAGTCTTATTCATTAAATGGGTACTTACTTCTGGTAAGTAATTTATCGAAATGTGAAGAAAAAGCTTTCATTAACACAGGGGCTAAATCCAAACACTGTAGTTCATAACAGAGTAGACTATCAATTTTTTGAAGCTTGATAGATCAGTGCTTTTATAAGGTTAGAAGATTATTAGCTTTTTGTCAATTGAGGTTTACAAGTGGATGGCACCTCCTTTCAGGTTGTTTTGCTGCATACATGTTTGACTAATAGGTATATGTGAGCAACCTGTTTAGCAGAAATGTGCTGTGGTATTACTATGTTTTCTTGACATCATTAGCAAAGTTGATACGTCTGCAGATTTAAAAGATGACTCCATAACTTGAAAGCATTTCTAATGTTTGAGTGGTGTGCGTTTCTTCAACACGGTGTAGCAGCAGGAAATGTTGAGACGATCTGACATCTTCCGTGTGATTAAGAAACTTCATAGCAGAAATAGAGCAAATGGCAGTGGTAGCAAAAGAATGGCGGAGACAAGCATTGGGGTGGTGGCGGTTTGATTCAATTTCAAAATAAAAATTCTTGGATATGGTACAGGTGTCTTCCTGAACACCTGTGACAGTCCTTGCTGTTCTCACCCAGGGTGCCAGTGATGTGCTTGAAAAGAAAAGAGGAATAGAATGGTGGTACCCAGACTGATGAAGATCTGTATGGGATTGAAAGCTAACTAATGTTTGTGGCCTTGTTAGTGCTCCAATAAGAGGTATCCATCCATTGTTGCCTTTGACTAATAATGTGTTTTGCTTCCTCCCTCAGGTGGCGACAGACAAGGTTGCAGGGAAACTCAGTTCTACTCTCTCATGGGTGAAGAACACTGTCAGTCAAATGGCCAGTCAGGTGGCAAGTCCATCTGCCTCGTTACACACTACATCCTCCTCTACCACCCTTTCCACCCCAGCGTTATCTCCATCGTCTCCGGCAGAGCTGAGTCCTGATGAAGTCGAGTTATTGGCTAAATTAGAAGAGCAAAATAGGTGAGTGGCACCGATGGAGGCATGCTTAGAGGTGTCGCGGAATACGGCATCACAGTCCAAAATCAAGTTTCTTTCGAGGGTTTGAAACAACAGTCAGCAATCTTGCGTTAATAAAATTTGGCAGCGTGTATATGGACATGTTTTGCCCTTCATGAGAATGGTCATATGTCATGTTCCACGCATGCTGCCTGTATTAAGGGGTCAATCTAGCTAGTTGTCTGGAGTCTCATACTCTGTAAGAATCAGAGGTTGCCAGGTTTGACAGTTTGTGCCAAGTTGGATCGTGTCGGTGGGTGGCCCGGTTGGAACAGCGAAAGTAGTAAAACATGCCTGTGCTGCTTTGCTGAACTAGCTGTAGTCAAGCCTGTCGAATGTTTCATTTGCTTTAAATCACTGTTCCCATTTCATTTCAAAACCTTCTGGATAATTGTCCTCAGTCCAAGTTGTATTCCTTGCACTCTGGGTGAGCTATATACACTTCCCCAATCAAGCAGGCTGCAGTTTCATTGTAATAAAGGGCAGCAATATTACTATCTCAGCAGACTATAATTCTTTTACTTTCTGTCCTTTCACTTGACTTGCAGCAATAGTTATTTCTAATGCCCTAAATATGCATTTAGTTGAATGTACAACATTTTAATTACAAATGTCTGGAGCAATGGCTTTGTTCAACTTGAACAATGCTTCACTTTTGTATTTTGCATTATTGTGGCAGACAGCATTTATAGAGAAGATTAATAATAGTGGCCTTCTCTCTTTTTTCAACATCTTTGTATTTGGCATCTCACAAAGCTTAATTCATACTTAATTGTCCAGACTGCTTAACTCGCGAATCAGAGTTAATTTAGAATAAACAAAGCAAGAACAACACAGCACTTCTAGCCCATTTTCAAGGTCTTCATCTGTATTAAATCTCATTTAGGTGATATATTTTCCTTAAGCATAAAGCAAAGATGATGTATTTCTGTTATGCCTTGCAAGGTACTGTATGTTCTACACTAAGAAATAAGTGCCTCTGACTCTTCTAACAAAACAGAAGTTTTCAACGCCTAAGCTAGAATTGATTTTCTCTATATATTCCTTTCAGGTTTTGACAGGTTAAATTTGTATCTACCCCATCTCTTTGAAAAATGGAAGTACTGTAGTTTTTTATCTATTGATATATACGTGACTGAGCATCTGAAACATACATAACTGACTACAACTGCATAGTGTTATTCTTGACTGCTTTAAGTATTCAGTGTAGAAAGGTGGTTCATATATAAATAGAAACATCACTGGGGTGATAATTGAATGCATCTGTATCAGTGCTGTAGGCCTGCACTGGCTGAAACCCAGTAATTCAGGGATCTCCAACCCTGGGCCACAGACCGATACCAATCCGTGGCCTGTTAGGAACTGGAATGCACAACTAGAAATGTTCCTTCTAAGGTGTGTGCCCAATTGGGCATGTGTGCTTCTTCCCCCTGCCATACAGGAGTCATCGTCTCCCTCCCACACCCTCTGCATGTACTCATTGTGACTTTTTTCAGTCTTGGTCACTGGTTGTAACACAGGCATGTCCAAACTTCGGCCCTCCAGATGTTTTGGACCACAACTCCCCCAGTCCTTTGCCACTGGAAATACAGGCTTGGAATTCTGAGAGTTGTGGTCCAAAACATCAGGAGGGCCGAAGTTTGGACATGCCTGTTGTAACGGAACCAGCTTGGGGAGGGAGTTGCACATGTGTGTATGTGTGTGCAGGCGCACGAGCAACTAAAATAGGCCCATTGATTTGATGGACCTACTCTAACTGTGACTTGGTGCTGGATTTCAGTCATCGTGGAATATCTGTAACTCATTATTAGTGTCAGATTTGCCCTTTCTGTGCTGTTTGAACACTTTCAAGTGTGAATTTACTGTATCTGAATAGCTCTATTCCAGTGTCATCCAAATACAGGAACGATGATTCAGAGACCCGAAAACAAAACAGTGGTTAATGGCAGCAATGATTGCATCTACCTGTGCTGACCAGCAGTGCCAGGTTTCTGGGGATTGCATGTTTTATGCTTCTTTTAATTCTCCATGCATTATGCTTTCCTTCCGTGTTAAATTACAGTGGTACCTTGACTTACAAAATTAATCCATTCCAAATGTATTTTTGTAAGTCCAAAATTTTCATACATTGAAACACAGTTTCCTGTAGGAGAGCATTGGAAACAGATTAGTTCGTTCTGGAGGCTAGAAAAAAAGAGTCATGAGGGAGATGTCAAAAACCCTCCACCTCCAAAGATGGGAAAGGGCTTCTGCAGACTATGGGGAGGTGGGTTTCTGAAAACCTGCCCCAGCCTAGCAAAGCAGGGGGGAAGCTTCCCCCCTTTGCTGAATTGCAGAGAAACCCCCTCAACCAACCTGACTGTTGAAGAGGAGCAGCTGCCGGTTGATTGAGGGGTTCCCCCTCCAACCCAGCAAAAGGGGAAAGCTTTTCCCTTGCTTTGCTCAGTTGGGGCAGGTGCCCTGCGGAATTTATTTTCCTTCTTCTTCTTCCTTCCCATTTCTCTCTTCCTTTTTTTTTGCTCTCCCTGTCTTTCTCTTCCAAGCTTCCCCTCTTCCTTGCACCCGCAAAGCCTCTCTCTGTCTCTCTCTGTCTCTCTCTCACACTCACTCACTCACTCACTCACACACACACACACACAGCAAAGTCAGAGGAGGAGGAGAGTGCATGTGTGTGTGCCTGTCACGGCGGGCGCACGAAAACGCAGCAGGGCTTCCATGCCTGCAACAACACAAGGCTCCCACCTTGGGTTGCAGCGGGTGTGAAAGCCCTGCTGCCTTTCCGCTTTTGTGTGCCATGGCGGGTCCAAAACATCAGAGCCTTCTGTTGCGGCGGGCACACGAAATGCAGACCCCCCCCTACGCACTGCAAAGTCAGGAGGAGGAGGAGAGTGTGGGTGTGTGCGTGCATGTGTGTCCAAATAAACCATCTGGGTGGCGGGGGCAGCAAGGGAGAAGGGAGCAGGCAGTGGTAAATTTCAAACCTTGCTTCGTTTTTCCCGTTTTGCTGGCTTCGGCTTCTTGACAGCCACGTTGGGGTGGCCTTTCAATACGAAGTGCCACCCGGTGCATGCTGCGTGTAGCATTTCCGAAACCAGGGCATCAGTTTCCAATTTGAAAAGAAATCACTGGAAACCAATGCCCTAGTTATGGAAATGCTACACACAGCATGCATGGGGTGGATCTTTGCACTCAAAGGTAATAATTGAAAATGGATGCCCTGGCAGCACTTCCTATTGTGGAAAAAAAATCCTAACCAGGGCATCCCCATTTCCAATGATTTCCTTTTGTAACTCTAGTTTTTTCGTAACTCCATTTCCAATGATTTCCTTCATAACTCGAGTTTTTCGTAGACCGAGTAGTTCATAACTCAAGGTGCCACTGTACATTTTTAAAGAACAAATCAAATAGGGGTGGTTGGTTTTCCACCTGTTTTAGGAAGAACTTATTTAGGCTTTTTGCTAGTCAGTTATGTCATAGTTTTTGAGGAGTTGGTAATTTGTGGTGTCTTTAAAAAGTGAACGTTGCTCATTAAAAATGTGGCACACAGTTCACACACACACACATTTTAAAATGAGCTTTTTAAACATAAAACTCCTTTATATTATCTCTTAAGACAGAAACGTTATTAGAAGAGCTGGGTATTACCTGCATGACCTTGGAAGCTTATTGTCTTGGAAACCTGAGAAATGTCCATTTTTTACTCACCGAAAATGTGACGCACACAGGTTTAAGTGATGGAGGATCCAGATTAACACCTTTTGTCACTGGGAGTTGGGAAACCTTTGACCTGAGCATGTGGAAAAGAGTCTGAAGAAAATGAAAGTGTTTAAAAGGGAAACAGTGAAACTTATTGGGGGGAGCTATACCCATTATTTCAGCTTTTATAGGGATATTGGGTCCCACCGTGGTATAAGTTCACCTCTAAGATATATTGGAATGGTTCAGTCCTAACAGATAAAGAACCCTGTTTGTTGACGGTGAATCATTAACTAGAATAAAGTAGTTTGATTGTAGCTTACTGCTTATGTTTATTAAAAACTGAATTAAAGAGCAATGGACTTCCCCAGGTAAGAGTTACACTGTGGAATTCTGTCAAATAATTTCCATTGTGAATGTTCTTTATGTTTAGTTTTACTAAATTATAAACTAGCAGCATGAAGCACTCGGTTCCAGAATGTATATTGCACTTTCCAGCTTGTTTGGAGTTTGGACTTGTTTACTGTGCAGTTTGCAATGAAAAGTTTTTCCTGGTTGTTTGCCGACAAATGAAGCATTACAATTTTGCCATGTAAAACACATTTGAAAGATGAATCTTTAATAAGTTTGTGATCCCTGTATTCTTAAAATTAAAGAAATAAGACCATGCCTATTAAAGTCACTTGTACCTCAACTGGAACTCTGCTGCAGATGGATGTCTTCAGAGTTGTTGTATTTCTGAATCTTGTATCTGAATCTCTTCCCTTCTACTCTGTTTTCCCCCCTCTGTCCTCTCTTCTCTTTTCCTCAGCTGCCTCCACTCACCATTTTTGTCACACATATAATCCATGGATTTTCTGGCGTCTCCAGGTAGATTAATTTACTAGGATGGCACCTTAATGTGTGTGCCAGTACGGTAGTTGGTTTCTCATGGGTTAAATATTATCAATCAGGTTTATTGCAAAAATTTAATGGATGCTGAAAAATGGAACAGAGCTGTTTGGTGGCTCCTTTATTGTCTAAAATATCAATTCCATCTTCTTTAGAGTAGTCTTAACATTCTAACTGCAGAATTATCTAGTCTTTGTCATGGGTGTTATTTTGTTTGCAGTTCAGGTTTTACCAGTTTAGTAGGGTCTGCCGATTTCCTCTGAACTCACAGTACTCATTATGTGAAAAAAACTGGATGTTGAGGCAGGGGAGAAGATAAATTTGTTGTTAGTTTCCAGTTTGTACTTATATTTGTACTAAGAACCTTGTGGTGCAATGGTTAAACAGCTGTACTGCAGCTACAACTGTGCTTACAACGTTGAGTTCACTCTCAGATAGGCAGCCTATGGTTGACTCAGCCTTTTATCCTTCTGAGGTCGGTCAAATGGGGAAATAGTACCCAGCTTGCTGAGGGAACAATGTGTAGCCTGCATAAATAAATTGTAAACTGCCCAAGAGGTCTCTAAGCACTGTGGGGTGGTATATAAGCAGAACACTGCTTTTGCCTAAATGCCCTAAGCACATCCAGTTTTGCCTGATTTTGGAAGCTAAGCAGGGTCAGCCCTGGTTAGTACTTGGATGGGAGACCACCAGGGAATACCAGGTGCTATAGGAGTCTGGAGTAGAAACTGGCAAACCACTCCAGTATTCCTGCCAAGAAAACTCAATGGACATGGGGTCATGAAGAGTCAGTCATGACTGTAATGACACAACACCCACACCCACACCCACAGAGAGAGAGAGAGAGAGAGAGAGAGAGAGAGAGAGAGAGAGAGAGAGAGTAACATGCATTTATAAAGATTACTAATAATCCTTGAACTGCAGAGCTGGAACAGACCTTATGGATCATTGAGTCCAGCCCCAGTCCAGGGGGGAAAGTAGGGAATTGAACTCCCAACCTCTGGCTCCACAGCCAGACACACAAGCCACTGAGCTATCCAGCAGTTCATCAACAGTATATCACAGGAGTACACCCCTCACATTTTGTAACTATTTGAGTATATATTTTTATGCACCAACACTGAATAAATGACATTTGGCAAGAGTGTAAAGCAGTGAGTATACAGCTTCTATAACAGTGTAAATGTGCTGTCCCTTCAAAATAACGCAGCACACAGCCATTAATGTCTAAACCACTGACAACAAAAGTGAATACACTCCTAAGTGACAATGTCCAAATTGGGCACAAAGTGTCAATATTTTGTGGGGCTGCCATTATTTTCCAGCACTGCCTTAACCCTCTTGGGCATAGAGTTCACCAAGGCTTCTCAGATTGCCATTGGAGTCCTTTTCCATTCCTCCATGAAGATTTCACAGAGCTGGTGGATGTTAGAGACCTTGTGCACCTCCACCTTCCGTTTCAGGATGCCCCATAGATGCTCAGTAGGGTTTAAGGCTGGAGACATGCTTCGCCAGTCTGTCACCTTTACCCTCAGCTTCTTTAGCAAGGCAGTGGTTGTTTTGGAGGTGTGTTTGGGGTCGTTATGTTGGAATACTGCCCTGACGCCCAGTCTGCAAAGGGAGGGGATCATGCTCTGCTTCAGTATGTCACAGTGCATGCTGGCATTCATGGTCCTCTCAATGAACTGTAGCTCCCTAGTGCCGGCAGCACTCATGCAGCCCCAGACCATGACACTCCCACCACCATGCTTGACTGTAGGCACAACACACTGTCTTTGCACTTCTCACCTAGTTGCTGCCACATACGCTTGACACCATCTGAACCAAATAAGTTGGTCTTGGTCTCATAGGACCACAGGACATGGTTCCAGGAATCCATGTCCTTAACCTGCTTGTCTGCAGCAAATCGTATGCAGTCTTTCTTGTGCATCATCTTTAGAAGAGGCTTCCTTCTGGGATGATAGCCCTGCAGATCAGTTTGAGGCAGTGTGCGGCATAGGCTTTGAGCACTAACAGGCTGACCCTACCCCACACCTTCAACCTCTGCAACAATGCTGGCAGCATTCATATGTCTATTTCCCAAAGCCAACCTCTGAAAATGACGCTGAGCACGGGCACCTTTTCTTTTCTTGAGAATCTCCTTTGTACTTGGACCTAAAACCCTAATATATTGACCCCTGTTTGTCAGTATCAGATAACTGCTCTTTAAAACATTATTATTGTAGGGTTGTCAGTTATATAACGTTAATATTAAAGAAGAGGAAGTCCTTACCATCTCCTGGAGATTATATGTTTTTCGAATGTTTAGCCTCCTAATGTCTGTGTCATGAAGGTGTTATTGCAGCATTTTATCTCAATTGTCTTCTCATGTTTTGTTCCACCTTTTGTGTTGTTGGTGTTTTTCCCCCTTTGGCGTTTAAGCAAAAGGCCAGTTTGGCTGTTGTGTAATACATTGAAGGGAACTGGGCTAATAGTAAGTTTCTAAATAGAAAATATTTGTTACCTTGGACACCTCAACAAGCAACAAGTAAGAACGTGGGAACAGGAAGATTGAAATTTGCTGCAGATACTGACAATAAGTATGTCTTCCAGGTGAACCTTAATATGTCAAATTTATGTGTAAAACTGTAGGTAACGTGTGACTGCTGGGACTTCTGACCTTAAGCAGAAGGAATGAGAAAATAGGATCCCCCCCCCAAAGTGTTATAAATTATAAACACTGCTGCTTTTTGTGACCTAAAGTGCATTCCTATAAATGTTTCTTGAATAGACCTTACTACCTGGTTCAGCTGATGGCTGTGTGATACTTTTAGTCCCTGCTTTCTTACTAAGCTTCTTAAGTTTGTACATATTTCGCAGGGAACTACACTTTTTCCTAAAAAAGATTTTCCAAAATGGAAATACTGTATAAATACAAAGATTAGGAGTCAACTGATAACTAAAAACAGAAAAAATACAATTGAGTACCTTTCAGTTACACATATTTGGGAGGGAAATCACATCCTTATGATTATAGTATTGTTACATATTAAATTTTGTCAGCTTTGTTATTATTTTTGCTAATGAGGTTTTCCACAGAGTCCTATGTGTCAGAAGATGATGTAATACTGCATATTTCTATTGGCGTAGACATGTCTGTGTACTATTTCCCTCATAATGACATCTGCCTTTGAAAATACTTTACAACAGTGTTTCCCAACCTGGAGGTCATGACACTCAAGGGGATGGCAAAGTGTTTTCTGAGGTGTTGTGCCTTATATGTGTTGTAGTCCCTGTTAAATAAATTTTTCCTTGACTTTTCAGAGATGGATATTAAAGTTAGCATATACAGTGGTACTTCGGTTTGCAAGTACCTTGGATGGTGAGCATTTTGCAAACCAAGCAAAAAATTTAGTAAAATTATAGTAAAAATGTAGTAAAAATTTTTAGTAAAGTTTTAGTAAAAAAATTAGTAAAATTTTAGTTTAAAAAATAGTAAATGTTTGCTTGGGTTTGCAAGCCTTGCTCTGGTTTGTGAGCAAGTCTCATCTCAGTGTGGGCCCTCTGCTGCCTGGAACAGGCCTCCAGAGCTTGCAAACCAAGGTACCATTGTATGCGTATGTATGGGAAACAAGCCTTTGGGGGGAGGGGGAGAAAGAAGTCTCTTACTCCATTAAAAATGTCTTTGTAAGCAAATGTGTTAGCAATGTCACAGGTTACAGTAAGCCACCTTGGGTCCTTTTCCAAGGAGAAAGGCGGAATAAAAATACTCTAAAATAAATACATAAATAAATATTATAAAATGGGGCCTTTATCTGAAAAGTTAGAGGTTCCTTGCTGTACAATGTTGCTGTTTCTAAAAGAAAAAAAATTAAATAATTCTAGTTGCAACAGTCAAAAGTTTTAATGTGATATTATTTTTGCAGTGCAAGGTAAGGATGGGGTTTTCTGATTTTTCTGAACTCCAGATACCTGAATGTGACACACCTGGGAGAAAGGTCTAAATTAGAATCTTTGAATCTTTACTTTGTTCGGCCAAGCGTCACACAAGGGTCCTGCTGAGAAAACAAGCTCCCAGTTAGCACATGTGCAGGAATAGGACACTTGGGAGAAGCCTGGTTTAACAAAGCCTTAAAGCAGGCATGTCCAAACTTCAGCCCTCTAGATGTTTTGGAGTGCAACTCCCACAGTCCTTTGCCATTGGCAACCTAAGCTTAGAATTCTGGGAGTTGTGGTCCAAAACATCAGGAGGGCTGATGTTTCGAGATGCCTGCCTTAAAGCCTTCTAATTTAAGCCTTTCTCACAGGTGCATCCCATCCAGGTATTTGGGAATGTGCCTGTAAGAGAATTATGATATTTGTACTTCAGAAAATCCTAAAAATAGTGTATAATCAAGTGTATAATCAAGGATTCATAAAGGTGACCCTGTGTGTGTTAAATTTGGCCCAGGGCAGTATTTTAATTTTCATAAGACGAAGCTACTCTGCATTTTCATAGGATCCGAAATCTCAAACAGGTTTGTGTCTACCGCAGATTGTTGGAGACAGACAGCAAATCTCTGCGGTCAGTAAATGGGTCAAGAAGAAACAGTGGCTCCTCACTTGTATCTAGTTCATCAGCTTCTAGCAACCTCAGCCATCTAGAAGAAGATAGCTGGATCCTTTGGGGGAGGATTGTGAATGAGTGGGAAGATGTGCGGAAAAAGAAAGAGAAGCAAGTTAAGGTTTGTTGGACTGCTAGTTAAACAAGCTCACCATTTGTTTTCCGAGTTGGCTTGCGAGGTATCAGCCCTGCTTAGCAATGATTGCCACATCCTGTTGTGGTATATTGTGAAATAGACGGTCACCGAAAGTAAACAATAAAGGCCCAATGAGAGTCAAGAGGAAGTACAGTGGTACCTCAATTTACAAATTTAATCCATTCCGAATGCATGCTCTTAAGTCAAACTACTCTTAGGTCGGGGTACCTATCGAAAAAATTGAAAAAAATAAGTTTAAAAAAATTAAAAAAAAAATAAAAAAATGTAAGTTGAGCAAACCATATCTGAAATTTGTAAGGCGGCAGCTAAAACGCCAACAGTTTTCTACTCATAAGTCGAATTGCTCTTAAGTCGAGCTGCTCTTAAGTCCGGGCACCACTGTACTGTGTTTTCTTGAAGCTGGGGGCAGGGTGAAGGTTTGCAGATCCACTTGGTACGGGTTAAAAGCACATTGGCAGCATATATGTTTATTAGATCTTCAGTTTCAAATCCAATATGTCAGTCCTTTTAATTTGGTGTCTTCGTTTGTACTGTCTGTGTTGCTGACAAACTAAACCATCTTTGTGATAGTTGTGTTGAGGAGTGGCAGTGGACATGGCAGTAAGTTTGGGGAACTATTAAATAGTGATAGTGACCCAAAAGATCTCTGTGAGAGTTGTATTGCAGCCAAAACCCATGCCATTATACCACAATGGCCTATACAGGCAAGTCTTAGCAAGATGTTGCTATAAGAATAATTCGTGATTAATAATGAACCTATTTATAACTTCAGTGGCTACGTTACATTGATTGAAGTTGCTTCAGTCAACTACTAACTGTAGGAATGGTCAGGGAACCACCTATAATTTGGCCTGTTGAGTTCGTGCCAAGTTATGGGAGTAAAAGTCCATTAAACATAAAAAGTTAAATTTCCACTTAAAATGTACAGGGCAATGCACATCATCATAAAAACTACATGGAATAAAAATGTAATATAATTAAACAGCTGGGAAAAGCACAAACAAATTAAATTGAGTCAGAGGTGATTGTGCAAACACAGTTTATACCTGAAGTAAAATCTGAAAAAGTTAGATTAATGCAATGGATGTTGCCTGCCAGTGACAAAGGATCCGGTTCAGCACTAGGAAAGCTTCGTTGGAAAAGAATTCCAGATATGGAGCAACCTGGTTATCCAATCATCAGCTGTCTATATCTGGAGGGGAAAGAAGTTAAAAAAATACAGCATTTGGACAAGATGTTATGAGAAGGTGGTTCTTTAGCGAACAGGACTAAGCATACTTGTGACTTCAAAGCAGCAGTACAGTGGAAATACAAAGTTTATACACCCCTGTTAAAATGTCAAGTGCCTGTGATATAAATAAATAAATGAGACAAAGATAAATTATTTCAGAACTTTTTCCACCTTTAATGACACCTGTGAACTGTACAACTCAGTTGAACCACAAACTGAAATCTTAGGTGGAGGAAGGAAAAATAAAAAACTGGAATCATTGTGCACACCCTTAAACTAATACTTTGTTGAAGCACCTTTGAATTTTTTTACAGCACTCAGCCTTTTTGGGTATGAGTCTATCAGTATGGCACATCTTGACTTGACAGTATTTGCCCACTCTTCTTTGTAATAATGCTCCAAATCTGTTAGATTCAGATCACCCCACAGATACTCCATTGGATTCAGGTTTGCACCCTTGCTGGGCCATTCAAAAACGTTAATCTTCTTCTGGTGAAGCCATTCCTTTTTTTATTTGGATATACAGTATGCTTTCGGTCCTTGTTATGCTGAAAGATGAAGTTCTTCCTCATGTTCAGCTTTCTAGCAGAAGCCTGAAGGTTTTGTGCCAATACTTTCTGGTATTTGGAACTGTTCCTAATTCCCTCTACCTTGACTAAGGCTCCTGTCCCAGCTGAAGAAGAACAGCCCCCCAAGCATGATGCTGCCACCACTTTGCTCCACTGCGGGTATGGTGTTCTTTTGTTGATGCGCAGTGCTGTTTTTGCGCCAAACATATCTTTTGGAATTGTGGCTGAAAAGCTCAACCTTGGTTTCATCAGGCCGTAACATTTGTTCCCACATGCTTTTGGGAGACTTCTGATGTGTTTTTGCAAAATGTAGCTGGGCTTGGATGTTTTTCTTCATAAGAAAAGGCTTCCATCTTACCACTCTCCACCTCATAGCCCAGGCATATGAAGAATATGTGTTATCACATGTACCGCACAGCCAGTACTTGCCAGATATTCCTGCAGCCCCTTTAATGTTGCTGTAGGCCTCTTGGCAGCCTCCCTGACCAATTTTATCAATTTTGCAGTTCTTGGTAATGTCACTGTTGTCCATATTTTCTTCACTTGATGATGACTGCCTTTACTGTGTCCCATGGTATATCTAATGCCTTGGAAATTCTTCCATACATGTCTCCTGACTGATGCTTTTTAACAATGAGATCCCTCTGATGCTTTGGAAGCTCTCTGTGGACCATGGCTACTCCTGTAGGAGGGTGACTAAGAAAATGTCAGGAAAGACCTACCAGCACAGCTGATCTTTATTTGGGATTCCTCAGAGACACTTTAAATGATGGAAGGTGTGTACTGACTCCTACATAACATGTTTGAATGTGATTTTTTGCTGCTGAGCACAGCTACATCCTCAGTTATAAGAGGGTGTGCACACATATGCCACCATATTATTTCAGTTCTTTATTTTTCCTTCCTCCACCTAAAAGATTTCAGTTTGTGGTTCAACTGAGTTGTAAAGTTCATAGGTCTCATTAAAGGCGGAAAAAGTTCTGAAATGATTTATGTTGTCTTATTTATTTACATCGCAGAGACTTGACATTTTAACGGGTGTGTAAACTTTTTATATCCACTGTATATCTAACAAGCCACTTGGCAACCACAAACAGCAAAGATGTTCACACAGGCAAGTGGATGAGGTGTGTGCGGGTGTGGGTGTGGGTGGAGAAATGAATATTTGCTGCCAAAGAGGATTCTTTCCCTACCAGTCCACCAGGCAGAAGGGTTGTTTTTAAGCAAGCAAACAAACAAACAAACCTAGCCAAAGCTACTGTCCTGGTTTTTCAGGCTAATTACAGGAGACAAGGTTCCTCTCCTTAGCAGGTGGGATGGAACTGCAGGCTGTATGTATCTTAGCAGGCTAGTAAGAAGAATCATTGTATGCCACAACCTCTTGTATGTTTAGTTTCAAAGGAGCTTTAAAAATGCACGCAATCATTTTGAATCATCTGGAAACACCCAACAGTCAATACAGTTGCCCTGAGGAGATGTGGGCCCTTCAGTTAATCCCTGTTTAATAACCTTAACTGTTTTGGGCTGTTTTCCATACATATTATATTGCACATCTCATTCTGCTGCTACATGTCTGAAGAAGTGGATGTGTGCACTCTTCAGTCAACATGCAGCTTTCTACTCTCACATTCTTTGATATACTCTTCAATTTAAATACAATTCATTTGCTCTGTTAGCAAAAAATAATGTGCTTCTGGGGTATTTTTTGTGCTTTAGGAACTGGTTCGAAAAGGGATACCTCATCATTTCCGAGCAATAGTTTGGCAACTTTTGTGCTCAGCTCAAAATATGCCAATTAAGGATCAATATTCAGAACTGTTGAAAATGACATCACCTTGTGAAAAGCTTATAAGAAGGGACATTGCTAGAACATATCCTGAACATGATTTTTTTAAAGAAAAAGACAGCCTTGGACAGGAGGTTTTATTTAATGTAATGAAGGTAAGTTTGTGGCTCATATTTCTTAACATGATGACATATAAGTATTTAATGCTTACCTTGTGTTGTTTTTAGCCATCATGCAACTCTTTGTTTAGATGCACATACTTATGAGTGCCAGTTACTGAGAAGAAAGAATAACTCGCCATAGTTGTTGAAGAGTGTTAAAAAGATTGTGATTTATACAGTAGTCTGACCCCGCAGGATCTGCTCTTGAGAATGTATGCTTTGTTCTGTGATGTGGGTGAAAATTGATCAGAATAACTCATTTTAACTTTGAAACATATTTGAAACAATCAAACGAAAGAAATAAACTTCTGGGTGTTACCTATTAATAACAGGGATTTCTGGGGATTTTGTTTTTCAGGAGTTAACACCAGTAATATATAGTAGATGGTGAATTTTCATGTTTGTGAGGGAATTGAACTTACTTAAATTAATTTGTTCCAAAGCCTAGAAAAAAGACAGAAACACCCTTTTTTGTTTAAAAAAAACACCTCTTTATAAAGTGCATTTTAAAGACACGAACACTGTGCAAGGACATTATTAATCAAGAATAAACATTCCAAACATCGCACATTAATTACACTTCAGTGACATTTCAAGCATACAACTGCAAGCTTTAAAACATCACACGGCAACTTTTAAAACACGGCCAACTTTAAATGTTCTGCATTTCTGCAGTACAGGACAGAACATAAATATTTTCAAATGTTTTTTAAATTGCTGAAAAATCACTGGAAATCGCTGGTAAAATCGCTGCCAACTCCCTGCACATCTCCACACTCGATGCCTTGTGTAACCCACAAGCCACTGGGTCACAATGCATCCTGGGAGCATTCTTTTTTATTTTATTTTTTTCATTTCATAACAGTTTTTTTGTCTTGCGAGCCATCCCATAAGGAATTTCCGTTATGCAAAGCAACCCTATTCCTGGAATTTTTTTTCTTATGAATTTTATGTCTTATGGGGCATTCATCTTAAGAGGTATTACTGTACTTCTTTGGCTTTTGAAAGGTCATCTTGTGATGTTCATAAATGTTACGTGCATCTTTGCAGCAATAAGAGTTACAAATTTGCTTTTAAAATAATGAAACTTGGCATCCTCAGAGTCAGCAGAATTCTGTGGTTACTTCCTGGCTGTTGTGGAGTTATATCTTCATCCCTGAACGTAGGAAATGTCTTTAACTTCCTTTTGGAAGCTGGTATATTATTAGTTCTGCTGATCAGCTCTTAACAGGTTTTATTTTATTTTATTTTATTTTTTGCTTAGGCTTATTCTTTAGTGGACCGTGAGGTTGGCTACTGCCAAGGAAGTGCTTTTATTGTTGGGTTGCTCCTTATGCAGGTGGGTAAGCAATATTTTACTGTGCTGTTCTTGAAATTTTGCTTTGTTAAAGGCATCATTAAGAGAAGAATAACAAAACTGTGGGAGAAGATCTGTGAATTGGAACTCTTCTTGTGCAGCATCATAGGGCCTTTTCACACGACCCCTAAACTCCGCGGCAAATGGCTCCCAGCTCCGGAGCTTAAAATTGTTTCCTCACCAGCTCCGGAGTTTACAGAAAATTAAGTGCGACCATGCCCATCTAAGTGCGTCCCAGTGCACTTTTCAGGTACCTGTTCTCCAGGGGTGAAAATCCCTGATGTGGATGTACAGGAGTGAGTGCCGGGCTCTCCTCACTTCTGTTTGTTGTTGTTTTTACCCCCCGCCCCTTTAAGAGACAGGAATCAGGACGACGATGGGGCTCGGGGCGGTCAACCGGCAGACGGAGTTGAGCCTGCATTTTTTCCTCTCTTTTTTTCTCCCTCCCCTCATGCAGACAGGAGCAAGGAAGTGCAGAGGGGGTGGGAACACAGGAAGAGCAACAAACCCCCAAGATCTCTGGTCCGAATTTAAGTGGCCAGCAGATCTTAGGGGTCGTGTGAAAAGGCTCATAATTAGTCTTTGAAGTTGATTTTCTTCGCATGAGAACTCCATAATATCTGCGTGGCTTGACGATGAGACTTGATATCTTTGAATCTTGGAGCTAGGCCCTAGGGTGGATATTTGTCCTATGTATTTTGTCCCAGGCAAATTCTCCAGGGCTGTTCCAGTGATAGATCCTAGTTCTTCTATGGGGCAAAATTATTAGAGAAGCCGAAAATGCTCCAGAAAGGCTTATATAGCCTAGTTCAGTGGCAGCAAATTTTTGGCACTCCAGATGTTTTGGACCACAACTCCCACAGTTGCTTGTCATTGGCAATATTGTCTCCGAATTCTGGGAGTTATGGTCCAAAACATCTGGAGTGCTGAAGGTTCACCACCACTTGCTTCCTTCAGTATTCATCATTGGCCGGAGCTTACTGATATTGATAGGCAATTTTTTCAAATCTTAGGGCTGAGCCCTGTTAAAACAAGTCTCCAGAACACCTATTAACAGAATTTTGCTAGGGGTACTTCAAAAAGGTGTGGTGTTTCTTTGCTTCCAAGTAACCATAGCTAATGTAATCAACTATCTATGAGTGCAGCCAGCCATTTGAGCATGGGGAGCCAACACCAGCCTTTGTATTCAGATACTGAAATGAATGCTTACAGTCACCAAATCAAATTGTTGAAGGCTTAGCAACGTGTCCTGCCCTCCAGGTATATGCTTGCATTAGTCCTGTGGCTGTATGGTTGAGAACTTTCAAAGTATGTATAACATTGTAAGGGTATTCTAACTTCTCTATTGTTCGAAACAGATGCCAGAAGAAGAAGCATTTTGTGTGTTTGTTAAATTAATGCAAGATTACCGACTTCGAGAACTCTTCAAACCAAGTATGGCTGAGCTGGGCCTTTGCATGTATCAGTTTGAGTGCATGATCCAGGTATCCATCTCTCTCTCTTGTGCATTATGTAGTTATAGGTTATGCTTCTTTTCTTCACATTGTAGATATTTAAGACCTTCTAAGAAAGTGATGGGTTAGCAAGACTAGGTGGAAGGTCACAGCTAAACAGATTAATAAGAAGAAACAGTGTACAGAGAAATGGCTAGAGGATAGTAGTGGGGGGTTGTGCTTTACCTGTTTAGCTTAGCAGTTAGAGAGACCTTGTACAGTATATCTCAGATGCTCGTTGTTTTTACCACTTGCACAGTGGCCCATTGCACAAGCAATTACATTCTCTTGGGGTTTGCACAACATTATATTCATTACCCCTTTGTTGTACAAGTGGAAGCCCCATTGCTTTGAAGGGGGAGATCCCTGGCTGGTGAACCTGTGGGCCGGAGATTATGTGGACAGTACAGTCACCCCCCACCATTTCGCAGTTCAGGTACTGCGGTCCCGCTATATCGCGGGATTGCAGTACCTGCACCTCGGAGCTGCGCCGGAGGGGCGGCGGGAGGTCAGATCCTGCAATACCACCTGTGCGCACTGCACCAAGACTTCTCGGACAGGCGCGCAATCGCCCCCCCTGCTCCTAGGCCCCCCCGCCCCTCACCCGCTTCCGCATATCGCAGGTTTTCATGCATCGCGGGTGGGGTGGGTCCCTAACCCCCGCGATCGGTGGGCGGTTACTGTATTGCTGTTTGTTTTTTCTGATGAGAATTCTGGCTGGCATCCGTATCTCACAACTAGTTCTATGGAAGAGTTGCATATCTCCTCAGGCAGAAGTTGATAATTTTATGTAAGAGTATCCGATGCATCACTCTGTGCTTAGCTGCTGGATAGCCCAGTGGCTTAGGTCTCTGGCTACAGTGTCAGAGGTTGGGTGTTCAATTCCTCACTGTGCCTCCTTGATCCATGGGGTCCCTTCCAGTTTTGCAGCCCAAAGATTATTATTACTGTATACTGTGTGATGGAGTTCTGATTGGCATGTCTCTTTCACGCTGTCTTATTCATATGCCTGCGGTGGAACTTCTTGTTTGCCCAAAATGATAGATTTTGCTGCTTCATGTATTATACTTTTTGTAAAAAAAAGTCTTTGAATATTTTTCTTCAGTAACACCGCCATGCTACTGCATGCTTTACGTTACATTTCAGGAGCAGCTGCCAGAACTTTATGTGCATTTCCAGGCCCAGAGTTTTCATACCTCTATGTATGCATCATCCTGGTTCTTAACTATTTTTCTGACAACTTTTCCGCTACCAACAGCAACAAGAATATTTGATATATTCATGTCTGAGGTAAGCTGTTGTTATATTTGAATGTGGGTATTCAATTGCATTCTGTTTTCCACTAGATTTGTCAATGCAAATGCTGTACCGAACATACTTTAAACGCTAGGGCTGGTGGAAAATCTTGGTTAGCACTGACCGCAACATACCGGTAATAAGTTTTAATGCCAACTCAATTAGTCATAGCTAGAATAAACCCACTGCATGAGTGTAACTTTTAAAGCCAAAATTTATATAAGTACAATTGATTCAGAGGGGATCTTGGTTTAGCTGGTGCTGGCGAGTGGATTTATAAATTCTTCAGACAATTTAGAAATGCTTATTTAAAATAAAATACCTGCCTCCTTCCTAGGGTTTAGAAATTGTGTTTCGGGTTGGCTTAGCACTACTCCAGATGAATCAAGCAGAATTAATGCAACTTGACATGGAAGGAATGTTACAGGTAAAGGAAATGTTATATTCATGCACCAGAGCTTTAGAAAGTTTGGGTATAATGTCAGTATCAATCGCTTGCGACTGTGTGCTGATTTTGCTTTTTAGTTCTTTCAGAAGGTTGTTTCACATCAGTTTGACAGTGGGCCAGACAAGTTAATCCAAGCAGCTTACCAGGTCAAATATAATGGGAAAAAGATGAAAAAGTAGGTATCACAATTT
>JAHTLZ010000129.1:22695867-22715879 GCA_023846285.1 Phrynocephalus versicolor
TATGTATGTATGTATGTATGTATGTATGTATGTATGTATGTATGTATTAGATCTTATATATACTGGATATTTCCAAAAGCCCTCTGGGTGGTGCACTTTAAAAACAAGATTATAGTACAAAATCCTTGCTCAAAAAAGCACCAACATTTCAGTTAAAAGCACCTTAAACAAGATGAAAGCAATAGTAAAATGCAAAGGTTTCACAATATTTGATAGTTTTCATTTGTTTTCATTTTTCTGTGGGAATGGCCATTAAACAAAGCAAACACTCTAACTTCTCCAACTGATATATTATTTAATGTCTGAAATCTTGTAGTACGTCATAACTAAAGTAGATCATCTGTGGGGATTTCCTAAGTGTCCCTTTGGCCAGACTCGTACTAGTCTGGAATGGATACTAGATACTGCTTTCCAATGAGTGAGTATATATGCAGTAAAACAGGCATTTGTGTGCTTCTCCCACACCCTGGTGCCAGAGAGGAAGGACTCTATATTGATGTATAACTTCTACAGTGAATCACTTTCAGATCGTAAAGAAGAGGACTAGAAAATCAGGAGTTTTCAGTGCTTAGATGCCCTGAGCACATCCGATCTCACCTGATAGTTTTAAATAACTTCCAATGTATTTCAGGTTAGAAAAAGAATATACTACCATAAAAACAAAGGAGATGGAAGAACAAGTTGAAATCAAGGTAAGTTTTGGGATTTGCATGATAATAGCTATGATTTTCAGTTAACATGTGAGGTCTGAAATCAGTTCTGGGCTGTTTTTAAGTTAAGAATTGTCCTATTTCAAACTGTAGAAGTTCTAGAATCTGGCACAGCACTGAATTGTGCTTAGGATGATCTTGGTTCATCTCTTCAGGCTAAATCCAGTCAGAGGAAATCAGGGAGCATTCAAGGCAATCACAGAGTGGAATTAAATAGTGCTGCACTGGCAAAACAAAATGAAACAAAAACAGTTTGTTGGGGCAATTTTAGTTCATTTTTTAATTTATTGATATATCAACACAAAACACCCATCCCTAGTTAGGATCTAACTGATGGTGATTCTGGGTGTTAATTTTTAAATTTATGGATTATGACCTGAAGCAATAATGCTAGTATATACAGTTGTGTGAAATCAAATGCCAGAGAGGGTTGACATGTTAGCTGATCACTGAGACTTAAAAGTCCATTCAAATTGCCAGGACCATACAGTATTTAAATTTTGAGGACCTTCTCCTACTCCTTTGCGTTTCAGAGATTACGGACAGAAAACAGGCTCTTAAAACAACGTATTGAAACACTAGAAAAGGTAAGTTTTTTAAAGGTCCCTAATTTCTCGACTCTCTGTTTTTCTGGATTCTTCATTTTGCAATCAGTAACATAATTCTGAGTAACTGTACTAAGATGAATCACAGGGAAACTATCTTTTTGATCATGGTTCCTCATAATTACATGGACCAATCCTCCTGTTGATATAAGATTGCAACTCTCTTAACTATCTAGAGGAGCTGTTTGCTAGATGGCAAAAGTTCAATCAGCCAGTCAAATGAAGGACTAATTGGAAAGTTATATTTATCTTACCAGTTTCAATTTCATATTAATTTTGGCCTGACATAAACCTGTGATGCACTAAGAAATGGGCAGATGTGCAAAACTGTTGTGCAGCCATTAAGTTAATATTTAAAAGTTGACATTTCTTCCGGAAATTTTTCTGTTTTTATATTATTAAAAAAAACAAAATATGAGTATGGTTTTGCCTTACACCTGGCTTGAGTAATTCACTGGCACTTTGATTGGGTTTGAGCCTTAAATAAGGTAAAGTGAAATGGCTATTAGGCAGTCACATGTGGACTTCGAGCATGTCCTGAATTCTAAAGCTAGAATATTTTGAATTTTTTAATATTTCAGGATAGTACTATCCTTCTGTGAACACTATGTAAAGTTTTGAGTAGCATCTTTTTTTTTAAGAAAAGATAGACAACATGTGCTCTACCAGGTTGTATGGGAATATCTGCTGGGTATCATTGGAAGTGAAAAATGAGTACTATCTGGGTACGAATAATATTTTGTGCCTTTGAAGAATGGCATCTCTCTTCTTCCAAGAAGTTCATAATACTGGCAGGCAAACTTGTGGATTAGATTATTCAGTGACAGGAAAACAGTTGAGAAAGTCCCCTACTCCTTGGCACCCAAGAGGCAGCCTGCAAAGAGAAGCTTGTTTTCAGTGTTCATACCACTGTTCATACCAGTCTTGTTTTGATAATGGAGAGCAAGTAAAAGATGCATTCAGGTCTTCCAGGAGGCCTTTTATTTCCTCAGTATTTCTGCTGATCAACTTCAACTGCCTGTTCTGTAATTTGTAAACTAGGTTTTTACTTCAGTTCCTTCTAAAAGAGAACACAGCAAACAAGTTGAGAGGGTCTGCCCCCCCCCCAAGTTGATAAGGGTACAGTTATTGTAAGAGTGTGATACATTTTTCCTTAGGTTGAACAAAATGGCAGTATTTCAAAAGAATTTGGAGAACTGGGATGGAAATTTATCCAATGTCCTGATTCAAAAATTGTACTTTTTTCTGATGTCACTAGCAGTAGCTGTTCCTAGAATAACCAGAGGATGTTCTTCTACATCTGCTACTCACCACCGTGAAGTATTCTTAAACTGCTTCCCTTTCTGGGAAAATGTCTCAGTTGAGGCTGGTTCCTAATTAGCATGCCCAGATGGTTAACCGTGGGCAGTCAAAACAGAATATCATACAAGTACTCTGCCTGGGAACAGGCTCACAAAGTGTCACAAAGTGCATTTTGTCACATGAAGTATTAATGTGAAAAGGGAGCTGGATTTTTGCATATGTTTTGCCTGAAATGTCCTAAGCAGACATTTTCAGCCTTTTTTAAATTTTATTTTTAATTTATATTTTGGCCACACCTCTAAACACAATGTGGAAGAATATAGGCAGAATTCAGAGTACAGTGGTACCTTGTATAAAGGAATTAATTCATTCCAAATGAAATTATGTTAAGCAAATTTTCCTTTATACAAATTCCCATAGGAATGCATTGAAAATGGAGTAATCCCATTTTTATGTTGTATAGATTCTCCCCATAAGCAATTATGTTAAGCAAATTTCCCCTATCTCCGGAATTTTTTATGTTGTACAAATTTTATGTTATACAAGCTGTTTGTTATACAAGGGTCCACTGTATATAAGACACATAAAGATCTTATAAGGTGGTATGTGAAGAACAGACCGTTTCCAGTCTAGTGACCTGTTTCAAATGTACCAGCCCGATATAGACTGGATGCTTTAAAGAACACTAGATTTGAAGAGGCCCCAAGAGGGATGAAAATTTCTAAAATATGTGTGTCAGGGGGGATTCATTATAAGAAGAGTTGGTAGCATTTGGTGCTGTCAAGCTTTTGTTGTTGTTCTCTGGACACAGTGGATGTGACTAGGCTTGGAAAGCCAAATTGGAGCCATTTGGCCTTGCTGCAGTTAGATTCCCAGCATGCATTGGCAGCACATTTTAAAATGGCTGAATTTGTAGTCAGTGGTCAAACAAGGGTTATGTTTGATTTGGGAGTTCACCTTTCATACTGGATATAATGCAATTCACATTCCAGTGCACAGCCCCCCCTTTTTTTTCCCTTCCTCTGGTTCCGCCTCTGCCACTCTGATGGAGAACTAACAGGAGAGTAAATGCAGGAAATTATGACATCAGTGATGCAATGAGAGGGTGATCTAGTGCTGAACTCGTAAGAATTTTTTAAATAAAATTAAAAACAATTCAGAGGACTATCAGGGGAGCAGAAAGAATGTGGTATGTGTGTGTTCTCCCATTCCTGAACATCACGTCCCGTGTTATTGAAACACCATCTACACACACATACCCATCTTACAAGAACATATCACAGCCAGCCATATGGCTTGAAAAAGTATCACAGCTAGCCCTGGCTTAAAAAAGTAGAAACCGCCAATGGCAGAGGGAAAACCCCATTTTGGGAGCAAAAAGGGCTAGACCAATTCAAATTAGCATTTGCATCATGTAGTCACTAAAAAAGCAAAACAAAAACTTCACATTCTCCTATTTTATAAGTGGAGCAAATTCCAATGCTGAGGCTACCTAAACTGCATGTTAATGTAGTGCTTTTTCTCTGTATGACTGGTAGTTGTGTACAACCACATTATATTGCTCGGATAGCAATGGTAATTCGTTCTCCGAGATTAGTTGTTATCTGAATCACGTCGTTATCCGAAACACGGTTTCCCATAGGAATGAATGGGAAACCTATTAATCTGTTCTGGAGTCTAGGAAAAAGGCACAGACACCTGGTTTTTTGCTCAAAACTCTTTATAAAGTGCACTTTAAAGGTACAGATGCAGTGCTACCTGGGGTAACTCTTTTTTACTGATGCATGCTGGAAATTCGTTATCTGAGGCAGTTCATAGGGAAAATTCGTTATCCGAGGCAGCCCATACAGAAAATTCATTATCCAAGGCAGGCCTATACCTAAAATTGTGATTCGTTATCCGAGGCAGCCCATAGGGAAAATTCGAAGTCCTATATCCGGAAATTTGCAATTGTTATCCAAAAAATTCGTTATCCGGGGCAGTCGTTATCCGAGGTACCACTGTATATCTGAAATGCCATAGTTAACCTGCTTATTGTCTAGTTAAGTACAATGACATAGTGCTTTCCTTCAGTTTCTAATCTGAATGCTTGCTTATACATATTAACTTCAAGTATACAGTATATTGGCTGACCTGCTTAATGCACTAGATCAGGGATTCTCAACCTGTGGGTCCCCAGATGTTCCTGGACTGCAACTCCCAGAAATCCTGGCCAGCTCAGCTAGTGATGAAGACTGCTGGGAGTTGCAGTCCAGGACCATCTGGGGACCCCCAGGTTGAGAACTACTACACTAGATGTTGTATAGGCATAGACACAGCCCATGGTTCTGGTTCTAATTTCCTTTTTTAAAATTCATATTTATCAACAAAATGAAGTAGAAAAGAAATGGGGAACGCCATTACACATTGGCATTAATGAGAATTAAACAGGATACCTGTATAAGCAGAATGATTTTCTTTTTAAACAGTCACTGGTTTACTGTATATATTAATATAAGCAGTCCATAGGTCCAGGAAGGTTTCCAAAAATAAATGATAACTAAGAATCATACATTCTACTTTATCAGAAGGTAACTTAACAGTTCATAAACATGTGAATGTCATAGTCATGTTTGATTAACACTCACAAAGAGAAAGTCCTAAGATAAAATGAATGTGGTTCACAAGTTCTGACGAAAAGAAAATTGCCATAGGACATAACCACGTCATATATTCAAAGAAGCATTGTTTGTGCTTCAGCAGTGACATGGTGGTTTAAATAACCAGCTGCTTCTTTTAAAATACCATTTTTGGCTCATCCAAGAAAATGGTGTATATAGAGGTGAGAGAAGGTTTATTTCCACATTATGATTTATGTGACATTCTTTATTCCATTCAGTGTTATACTTCAAATTTGATGGAATTGATGTAGGGATTGCAGTTGTGAGCTTTGCCATTCAGAACTGGCAATTAAATCATTTTAAAGCTGATGAAAAGTTTTAAAGTGATAAAAAAAATACCACATTTTAAAATGATGAAAAATATGAACCTCGCATTCATCCTGCTGTATCGATTAGAAGACTTGTCCCTCTATTTTCAAGTCTGGATTTTTAACCCCGTGAGGAATAGTGCAGGATAAGTGTATGGGTCTAGCTCTAATTGGCAAGAGATCACACACAAACCCACCTGACCTGTTGAAGTTCCAAGTAGAGGTCTAGCTTTCATTTTTCTTGACCAGTCCTAGTTTCTGTTCGCTTAAACAAGGATGTAAAATACATTGACTCCAAAAATACCCAGAAAGTGGTACTTGCCAAAAGAGAGGCATCCTATATGTTTTTGCTATCAGGAATGAATGGCTTGTGATACAAACTCTTTGGTAAGTAGGCCCGCCATTGTGGATTGACAGATATATCTTCTTGGTGAGCGAACGCTTTCTTGAGTTCCATTGCTTCAAATGGGCCCACTCTAGTTATGCTGGTGCATATCACATTTGGGTAGACCCATGGATTTGGTGGACCTGCTGTAGGTGTCATACTACACGAAGCATCAGGATGTGCTTATTTGAAGGTGTATATTCTGGATTTCTAGCTTTTCCTCCTCCCCCTCTCTCTTCTTTTTCTGCAGGATTTAATAGAGCTGTCTAGTTTTTGTTTATATGTTTTGTTTTTTTCACTTTTTGAAATAATAATTGACAGGGATTTTAATTCTTGACCCGAAAAAATCACATCCACACTAATTGGGAGTTGTTCTGATAGCCTTGAGGGGCATGGTGGCTCAGAGGACTAAGGCTCCAAAAACTGTTGGCTGCAAAGTCAGCAGCAGAGCAGTTCGGATCCCGGGTGCCATGCTAATAATCCCAGCTCTTGCCAATCTAGCAGTTCGAAAGCATGTAAATGCAAGGAGATAAATAGGTACCGCTGTAAAAAAAAAAGTGGGAAGGTAAAACAGTGTTTCCTTGCAACCATGCGGCCACGTGGCCATAGGCTTGCACAATACTGGCTCTTTGGCTTGAATACGGAGATGAGCATTGCCCCTAGAGTTGGACACGACTAGCACGCATGTGCGGGGGGAACCTTTACCTTTTACCTGAAAGCCTCATTATGATTAATATCCCCCCACACACACACACACAAAACACACACTCCTTGTACATCCTAGGCTTGAAGAGTTCCCCCTTGCATACTCTCTTTTCTCTGTCATAAAACAGTATCAAAAAAGCATGTGGGAACTCGTTCTTCAGTCACTTTATGGCAAGAATAAGCAATTTGTGGCCTTCCAGACGTTGGATGGCAGATCCTATTATTTCCTGCTAGGATGGCCATTGGTGAGAGGTGATGGGGTTTGTAAGTCAGCAGTACTTGCTCCCCACCCCCAAGTTTAGAGGGCAGCCCCAAGTTCAAATTCAACTTGAATGTAGTTTTTGGAGTAATCTGGCTATTGAAATTTATCTTCTTTGGCTTTAAAAAGCCACATTAGCACGAGTCTGCTAATGCAGCTTCATTCTGGGTTAATTATTACACTAATGCTTGAAGCTGTGTTTCCCTTGTGAATATACTGACTGGACTTGCCCTCACTCTGTTGATTTTTAAGTTGATTCTAGAAGGTGGGGATAGATCAGTTAAGGTGGCCCAGACCGGATTGAAAGCTGTCGAAATGATGGGGTTGCTCTCAAGGGTCCTTTCTGTTGTCAAGTCTCAAGCTTAAACAATAAAATGGAAACAGAATCATTGCTAGGGTTTCCTCAAACAAGCTTATTTAATTGGTGTTGTATTTCAGCTGCTCTTTGTGCCTGGCACTGCATCCACTGGAGTCCTACTTCTTAAATGTTACTGTTAGACAAATATCTCTGCCCTCTTAGCCTAGATGAACTTCTTCTGTGTGCTCAAATTATACCTTCTTGTAATCCATAACACATTGGTCAGATAAGTTCCAAATAAAATGATCTAATTTGCTGTTCCATGAAAAGCCAAATGAAAATCAAGAAATAATACAGAATGTTGTTTTTTCTAAAAAATGAGGCATCTTCTTTGTGGCCAGAGTGTTATCAACTTGAAGGTTCAAACAACCTGTATGTGTCATTCATAGTGCGTGAAAGTAGGTAGAATTTGGGCATAGTTCTTCTTAATTGTATTACTTCCTTTTCCTTTTTTCTCTTATTCTCGTCTGAATTATTTTCCTTTTTGTAGGAAAGTGCTTCCTTGGCAGATAGATTGATACAGGTATCGTTCTTTAGTTTTTCACCATGAAATGCTTCCCATTCTCAAAAAAAAAAAAAGGCTTCTGTTTTTTAATGCATGCTGAATTTAACATGCATTTTCAAAATGCAAGTTGTCTATCTTAATTAATTGAACAACTGGTTTCTAGCAAATCAATGTTAGAATAATATTTAGACACACACCTGCACGTTATGTCTAATGGCATCTGTAATTTTTAGTAATTGGGCTCTAATAATGGGCTCTAATATTGTCATGGCACTAATTCAGTAGGCCACTGCAAACTCATAACTGGATGTGCATGCCCAATGGAGTGATAAATGCATGAACACGAGTTCTGCTGAATGCAAGTATATAATTGACCTTGCCTAGGGATACTAAACATGTTAAATGTGATGCGGTATGACAGTGCTTTTACTTCACTAAATTTATATGCTGGCTGTAACAGTTCTGTGATGATTTGCAAGACTTTTAACCATGTGGCAGAATAAATATGTAAAACTCTCGGTCTTCCCTGGATCGGTCCTCCAATTGATTTAAAAAGAAAATTATGTCCTAAGGGACAAGTGACAAGGGCCCAGGAGGCTGAGGAAAACTACCTCATAAAACGGGAGCTGGCCACTATCAAACAACAGAGTGATGAGACCATAACTAAATTGGAGCAGGCTGAGAATACCATCAGAGAGCTCCAGGAGAAGCAACAAAGGGTAAGGCATCCGGCAGCACCTTCAATGTCTCATCTTTTATCATTTACCTGCACTCATTTCAGTTGGTCATAGCATGATCTGAGGTAATCTATTCCAAACATGTTGGCATTTGTGGTATTTAAAAAAAAATCAAACTGGATGACCCCAATTCGTAGACAAGTCATTTCTATGCCCACGGTAACTGTGTTGATTCAAAGCAAATCCTGTTGATTTCAAGTCTCAAGTTGGAGTAAATCTGCTCAGGGCCACATCTGATGTATGTGTGTACAATATATGAATGTCTTATGTAAATAAAGTGTCCAGAGTTCTCCCTCCCTCCCGAAACCACAAACATCTCTCCACTTTTCTTTTGTTTTCTCTCACACACATATATACGCATAAATGGTGTATGGGGTGTGTAAAAATACATTATGTTTAATAAATGGCTTTAAATGAATTTGGGAGGCATAACTTTCCTAGTGTCCTAGAATATTTTGGAATTAGCAAAAATACTTTGTTCTATATTGCAAACTGAAGGGATTATTAAATGGCCCATGTGTTTTGTTGCACTTTCCTATAGTGCAACCCAGTTCAGAATCTTTCATATAATGGCTTCCCCAAGTTGGTCCTGTTTCTGCCAAGTACTGTGTAGCTAATTCATTTTTGCGTTTGTAATTATTTGATGTGTTTCAACTAAACGAGACTACAGGCAATATGTGTTACATGGTAAAACTAGTAAAACTGCATGTCTTTATGAGTTGTGAAAATAGATGGCTTTCTGAATGAACAAGTAATCGTGATCATATCTGGAAGAAAGGTGACAGTTCTAGGTTTTTGGAAACATGTTAAAAGGTTTTAAACTCTTCCAAAATTAGAACAAACATATTGGTGTTCCAAAACTACAATTTCTTTTCTTTAGTTGTATTTCCGTTCTTGTTTATGATAACTTTGTTAAAGCAAATAAAATACTTCCCTAGCCAGCAATGTACAGGACTCAAATAGCCAATTCTCAGTTCATTATGGGATACAGCCACTTTTCTTCAGTAATTTAGCCAAATCAGGCTTGTCAAGCTTGCAGTCCAGGAAGTTAGTCCTTTAAAATTATCGACTATAGCAAGAGACTTTGCATTTGTGGCTCCTGCTTGTTTTTACCTTGGTTTGTTTGCCAAATCTGCCTGTTGCCATTAACAGTACTCAAGTATGCCATGAATAGTGCTGCTGCACTGGAGGAATTCATGGCTCAACGACCACCTCTACCACTGTAGTCCGGCAGTCTTCTTTTCAGTACTTTCAGCATACATGGACCTCTACAGAAAATCAGTCTCTATAGGCAGTACTCGCACTAGTTCTCAAATGTAGGTGAGAAAACACTATACGTGCAGAATAGTGCAACCCCCTATCATCTTTGTTTTAGGAAAAAAGCAGATATGCATATG
The DNA here is from genome assembly GCA_023846285.1 of Phrynocephalus versicolor. Taxonomy (NCBI): domain Eukaryota; kingdom Metazoa; phylum Chordata; class Lepidosauria; order Squamata; family Agamidae; genus Phrynocephalus; species Phrynocephalus versicolor. The sequence continues at coordinate 22,705,799 of JAHTLZ010000129.1, forward strand.
CTTTGAAAACAATAGATTGAGCAAATAGATTTTGTGGCTATCATTGGTACCAGTTTTCCTAGGCATAAAATAACACTGGAAACTTGGTAAATGTGTGCTGTCTTTTCTACTGTTGATCAAGCTCAGCAGGAATTCATATGTACCCGACAGCCTGTTTACCTTTGTTGCCTGGAGAAAGAATATCTAGCACACTTTAGAGGTAGCAGGCACCATCTCTGGAAGGCAAGCATGCATTTCCTCAGCCACTATTGACTGTGTTGACACTCCAGCCATACTAATAATAGGACAGTTGGTGTCAGACACTGGGAATGGCTGCTGTTTACTGTAAATATCATGGCAGTTGCATGAACACAGCAGTAACTTTCTACAGGCACATCACCCCTCATAAATAGCCCTGATATTTAATGCTGCTGGTGGAAATCTCAGAGAGTTAGGGCTGGACCAACACTTAGGAGTTTGATCCCCCACGATGCCTCCCATGGGAAGACTCAGCCTGTGTATCCTTGAGCTGCAAAGTCCCAGAGCACCTCCAGAACAAAGGAATGATAGACCTCTTCTGATTGTACTCCTATCTAGAAGACCCCAAAAAGGAATGGCTGTAAGTTATAATTGATCTGAGGGCACACGGTCATTGTTCAGTGCTAGTTAATCTGTTTGTGACATCGATTCCCTTGTATATTTTGCTATAAAGGAATGCTGTGGTATTTGATGGAAGTTGCTGTGGATAATGTTCAGTGAAATATTTGTAATTCTGTGATGAGATTGCAGCCTAATGTTAAGAGTGACCATGGAAGGTGCCGGATCTGTATATTCATCATCGTAGAGTACCAATATAGGCACATTTGTTAGGATTTGCATTGATCAGCCTAAACTCAGATGTTTTGCAGGGCCAGAGGATTACTGTCATTTTGGAAACGTAGGGCACCACCTAGTGGAACTTAACTTGTCAGTTGTTGTGTCGTTACATTCGTGACCAACTCTTTGTGACACCATGTCCATGGAGTTTCCTTGGCAGGAATACTGGAGTGGTTTGCCAGTTCCTACTCAGGGTGCCTACAGGACCTGGTATTCCCTGGTGGTAGCCCATCCAAGTACTAGCCAGGCCCGACCCTGCTTAGCTTCCGAGATCAGGCGAGATCGGATGTGCTTAGGGCATCTAGACAGCTTAAGTTGCCAGTACAGACCCTTAAATTTTGGTTTCACTTGGGCAGCAATTCTTAGCATACTTTTCCACTTAGTTCTGTGCTCAGTTGAACTTGGTTTATGACTTACGGACAAACATATTTAAGATACTGCTGCACAACTAATAATTTTGCAGTGACACAAAACTCTCAAATTCTTCTGGTTTCAGCCTCATTCTTACGAAAACAAGTTAATGTCTGAGTCACTGTTTCTTTGGGATAATGTTAGTCTCACTTTATCTGTACTCACCTGCTCATCTATTGAAGACTTCTTATTTGACACTTTGTGACTTTATTAATTTTTCCTGTCTATAGCTCTGTAGTTGTATACTGTAAGAACCACAGGAATTTTTTTAAATCAAGCTATATTTTTCTTGACAGTTTTGTTACATTAATAGTACTTCTGTATCTGATCTGAAACAGGTTTCTGCTTTATTGGTGCAGTACTTACAAATTTAGTTGATACTGTATATCTGTATAGAAGAAGTTAATCCATCTTTCATTATATTATTGAATACACATATTGTAATGAGATTTGGAATTAAAGAGTACATTTCTAGAGATGTACAAATTCACATATCAGTGAAAGTGCCTGATGTTGCAGTGGGATGAAATGAAGAAGAGTCACCGATTTAGATTACACCAGTTTTTGTGGCAGCTTGTTAAAGTCAGGCAAAGAGTGTTCAGGAAGGCTTTTGGAGGCTTTAATGCTCATTAAATCCAACATCTGAGGTTGATCCTTTGCTTTAATGCCACGTGCATTTTGCTACCTTAAAAGGATTTTTGATTTCTTGGTTATGATGGAAATAAATGCAGGGGGTTAGTGTGTGGCCGTTACAAAAGACAAATGCAAGAATAGGCACTTGGAAGATCGGTAAAGGAGCTGAAGCACTTGGTTGTCTGCTGTAAATCAAACTGGTTGGTCTTGGAAAAGTCCTTGTTTCTTAAGGTGATTGTGGGGGGATAAAAGTTTTAAAACCAGTTTAGGCTGAGATAATATAATGCAGGCTAAGAAAACAGAAATTATTTGGTAGACGTGCAGAGTATGATGAGAAGTGGATGACAGATACCACAGGAAGCAACAGCAAGCTATAAATAACAACCTGTATTTTTAAATCAGTTGCTGCTGCTTCATATTCAGATTTCTTAACTCTGGTGACTAGAACGGTTGTTTTTCTTAAAGTGAACCCCAATATGCCAAAGAAATCAAGTTTTGGAGCCCTACCCCCTTTGGATTCCTAATCCACACAGTTTTAGCACTAGACCTGTTGTGCTTAATCTCCAATAGTCTGGCTTTTAGACTACCTGAAATGTTGGTACTTGGGAATAGACTGGGATTTTAGTTCAGTGGAAGTCCCAGATGAAAGTACAGAAGTGCTGTCTGCAACCTGAAAAGGCCAAGGTAGTGATTTTTCACTGGACTGAAATTCCATTTAATCTTCCTTTACTGCAGATATTTAACAAACTATGTTTTTGAACTTTTTTAGCACACTTTTTAAAGTGGCAGCCTTTTCTGTGTAGCACAGCGGTTTTAAAAATGAAGCTAATATATGTGGCATAAAAGAGTGCCGTATAAATACAGTACTAATCTTTTGAAGTTTGCCTAGAAGTGAAATATTTCATATTTTCTATTAAAACAAATTAAAAACACCTGCTCAGTTGTGGGCGGCTCCACTGGATCCAGAAGTTCTTTAACTTGTCCCCTATACCTCAGAAGCCTTGAAAGAGGCCACTGGACTATATTATTAGTAATTAATGAGTTATCTTGGGGTTCTTGAACTTCTCTTGGCTTACAATTGCCTCTTTAAAAAGATTTTCAGCTATTTTTTTTAAAAAAAGTCTTATTTGGGGCAGCAGCAGCAACCATCCCACCCCCTCAGTGGACAAGGTACCATATATTACCGATGTCCTCCTGTGCTCCTTCCGGGAGCACAGCTTTTGAAAGCATGGCTGGCTTGGGGTTCAGGGAGGGACTGGAGTGAATGGGGGGAGTGTAGCCCTCGGCCTGCACTTTGTCTCCCCCCCCCCATTTTAGACAGGGCGGGGGAGAAAAACATGCCACTAAGTGTTACAATGGGCCCGTGGCTGCTCCTGTGCTATAAAAATGATGAGTGTGGTATTTCTAAGTTGGCAGAAATCACTTGCCTGCTTTCGGAATCATGGTGTTAACACACAGATCTAGGAATGGCTGAAACTACGTCGAAGGAACTGTGGGGCCATCTGAGGTCTCAGATATATTTTACAGCTTCTCCTCTGTTTGTACAGCTTTATTTGACTAGAGCTGTAAAACCACGTACAGGGGAAAGTCTTTGCAGAAAAGTGCATTACTCTGGCTCTGGCTAGCTGTTGCAAAGAACACACCATTGCGACCAATTCCGTTCTCCCCTTCGAGTTTGTCTTCTGGGATGCAATTAAGGAAATACAGATCGCGACCCCACACTTAAGTGTTTCATGCCTGTTCACTTGGTGGCACTCACGGAGGATGGTCCTGAAGGCGGTGGCGGTTGGTGTCACTGGGGAAAGGCAAGGTACTGGTTGGTGACTGCCTCACCATCCTGGCTATGCTCGGGGAGGCCCCGAGTGACAAATGGCAGTAGAGCCAAAAAAGACCACTTGTCATGGAAGTGTGGCCTCTTGCTTGTCGTTGGCCGTGTTCCTTTGCCATAGTTGGTGTTCTGGTGTTTTGCTAGTAGGGGAGGAATAACTGTGCCAAATAAAGATGACCTGGGAGTACCAGATCATGACTCACCGCAGTAGACTGGCTGACTCAGATGATCTACAGTTGGAAAAACACAATGACTTAACGGCTAGCTGAAAAAGTAAAAATATTGAAGTCTTAAAATACTTCTGTTGCATCTTAAGCTGTAGTGGCGCCACTAAAATGCTGAATGTCCTGACCAACCGAGGAGCTCAGAGCAAGGCTTGGGAAAGCTGGAGGTGTGCTGCAACTTTCAAAAAAACACCCAGCAAGCTCCTTAAACCTCAGGCTTTAGGGGGAAATCACTGCTGAATAGAACCAAGGCATTCCATGCAAGTTAATGTCTTTGAGTGAGAATAAGTCCTGTCTCTGCTAATTGTCATGTTCTAAATGTATCTTAAGGAAGGCCTGCATTATTCCTTTAGCACACCTGTTGCATAATCTTGTTGTTGGGTCTGCTTTAGCAACACATAGGACAGTGTGTGTATATTTGCCGTCATTGCGTTCCCTGACGTGACACTAATGTTGGACTTTATCACTCTGTATATAGCATAAGTGCAGTTCCCAATACAGTGAAGATTTCGTGTTGCAGTTGGAAAAAGAGTTGGTCCAGTCAAGACTAAGTGAAGCAGAATCTCACTGTGCCTTGAAGGAGATGCAAGATAAGGTTCTTGAGATGGAGAAGGCAAGTCCAATCAGAATATCTTTATAGAAGAACGTTTGGCAGTCTTCTGAACTGAATATGATGTTCCGTGAAGCCTGTATCTGAAGGCTGGTGATGGTTTAAGCATACATATATTAAATCTTATAAGTCACAGTGGTAAATTGCTGCTAAATAATGAGGTGCAGCTTGCATTCCCAATTGCATGCCTGTTGTGTAGCCAGACATTCAACCAGAAACGCAGCCAGCACCTGTTTAACTAACATGAAGTTGCTTTCACAACATATGCTATTTTACTTATGCTCATGAGTGTGAGCCTAACACTTACTTGGTTACAAATAACATACTGGCTAAAATTTAATATGGGGCAACTTTCTGATCAAAGGATATTCCTGCAATGATTATATACCCGTAATCTACAGGTACTTGGAACCAGTGCATTTGAAGGACTACCTTAATCTGTAGATTTGTGTTTGGCTGTCCTGTTCAACACAAAAGACTCCATTGTGCATATTTTCCCTTTTGAATAGTTGCCACATGAATAGAGCTTTTCTGTTTGAGAACCCAATTCACGGAACAATTTCTCTAAAATAACTGAATTGGTCCCCACTTTTTAAAGCTTCAGGCAAGCTCTTGAGATCCATTTTATTCAACTAAGCTTTTAGTGTGGGCTAAGGTTCTGTGTCCCTCTTTTAATACGGAATCATATTCCTTATTACTTATGTATATATTTTATTGTAATAGAAACTGTATTTTAACTTGGAACTATTTTGCTTAAATGTATATTGTTATATGTTTCGTAAGTTGCTTTGAGTTTATTTTATTGAGGAAAGCAGGAGCAAATGTTTTGACTAGAGATGGGCACGACTAGAAATTTTTTTTTCGAGTTGTCGTTTTTCGGGGCAGGTCCGTTTCGGCTCGTTTCCGTTTTTCGCAAAAATTCGCAAAATTTGTCGTTTCATTTTTCGTTTTTTCATCTGTCGTTTCTTCCGTGATTTCGCGCAATTTGACGTCCCGGTTCCGAGTCCCGACCGAGACTCCCAGTTGCGGCGCTCGGTGTTTTTGCGGGGGCGGGGAGGTGCGGGCGTAGGGCGGGCGGCGGTGGCGGGGGTCCATGGGTGGGCGGCGGCAGCGGCAGGGGGGAGGGGCGCGCGGGCGGCGCCCGGGCGCTGGTCCCGCAAATTACGCAGAGCAGGCGAAAAAGAGTTTAAAAACTGGCCTGGGTGATGGACTTGCTGCACAACAAGACTAGTGCATTCTGTATAAGCAAACAAAGTGGGGCAGAAAGAATGCATTTCTTTTTTTCTCTCTTGGTCTGCTGATGCTGAACCGGCTAGCCACCCTACTTGGTCTGGCTGCCGTGCCTGTTTGTTATACTTTTTTGTTGTTTGGTTTTGAATCCATCCCATCTCCCCTCCACCTCTCTCAGAGGCAGCAGGAGAAACAGACATTCCGTTCCTCCCCAAATCTGGGGTCTTATACAACACAACAACAAAACTAGTAGAAGGGGTGTGCCAATACTTTCACACAGCACAGGGCAAGTAACTAAGTGAACTGTAAGTGCTTCTAAGATGTAATTGTAAAATATTCTATAGAGGTGGGTGCCCTTCAACAAATATGTTTGTTTGAGTGCCTGACTGCAAATAAATGAATGAGGTGTTGACCCACTAAGCTAGTACAGTATTGTGCCAAGCTTGCACAGAGTACACCAGTAAAGGACAAGTAAAAGAGTAAGTAAGTAAAATGTAATTGTAAAATATTCTATAGAGGTGGGTGCCCTTGGAGAATAAAAAAAAGAATAAATGCAGGAGAATAAAAAAAGAATAAACTCTGCGTTGCTATTCCCCACAGCGAATGAAAGAAATTATTTTTTCCTAAAAATTCAATTGAATCAAATAATCAATTCCCTCCTCCTGCCTTCCTAACGCGATCGCGACCGCGAAATCGAAACTAGACTGAGCGCAGCAATCCAGCCCTGACCACCCTCCACCAAGACCCAAGCCCAGACTGCGACTGACTGGGAGTGCCTCGCCTTTTTATGCCCTCTTGCACATCCAGAAGTGTCAGTCAAAACCTGGCCATGCAATTGGTAGAATGGGTCCAAAAATTTGCATGGTCCCGTCCCATGGCCAGCCCATCATTGCGCAGGTGTAAAAAAATAAATTAAGAAAAAAATAAAATAAAATCAACGGAGACGTATTTTTGCAAGACAAACCCACTGCTGCTACTGTAAAAATTCAAGCATTTAAAATAGCTAATTTGCGCATGTTTCTGTGGTGCTTTGGTGAGTTTTTGGACCACGATTTCAAAAAAAATATTGCGGTCGCCATTTTGGATCCCCCCGCCCGCACACCGCATGGCAAAGGCAGACGAGAGGATGCCCCCCCCCAGCCTGGTACCAGCAGCGCAGCAGTAGCCAAGGAGAAGGGGGCGGGGAAACCCCCCCCCCAATAAACCACCCTTCTGGCCTGGTAGGTGCCCTCAGACAGTTTTCGCCTGCTTTTTTGGCCGGGAATCATTTTTTTTTACTTTTAAAAACTTTTTTTTTCTGTGCCGCTTGGCATCGCGCGATCGCCACGATGCCAAGAACGACAACGACAAATCAGACCCAATTATTGCCGCGATGCCAGGAACGACAACGACAAATCAGACCCAATTATTCGTTCGTTGGTTCGAGTTCGAGTTCTTGCGGCGTAATTCCCGTTATCGTTTCCGTTCCGTAACGGAAACAAGTAACGGAAATGGAAACGGGAATTCCGCTAAGTCGTGCCCATGTCTAGTTTTGAATGAATCATGGGTTAAAAGGTAGGAATAAAATTGGCTTGGTTGTTTAAAATCACCTCCAGTAGTAACAGAAGTCATTTTTATTCTCATGAAATTATAATACCCTTGTAAAAACCTTTGTGTTGGATTTATAATTCCTGACGCACTTTGTGTGGGTTCTCTGATGACAATTTTAGTGTAATGATTTTAGTGTAAGGTTTTTATTATTGTTTTAATTATTTATTGATATTTGGTGTTTTAAATGTTTTAATTCTTTGATTGTAAGCTGCCCCGAGACCTTTGGATAGTGGGCGGCATATAAGTTGTAAAAATAAATAAATAAATAAATAAATAAATAAATAAAATGTAGACAAGGTTATTCTAGGGGTATTTTTGGATCTCTGAAGCGCATGTTACCACGCACTGCTTTAAATGCACACGGTCATATTCAGAAATGTACAACAGCTTCTGATTTCTTTTCTGTATTCTGCAGTCCTATTTATGTGTACATATCAGTTTCTTAAGATACTATTTTCTTGCAGAGGAATAGCTCTTTGCCTGATGAGAATAATATTGCTAGGCTTCAAGAAGAATTGATTGCAGTGAAACTAAGAGAAGCAGAGGCGCTGATGGGGCTAAAAGAACTTAGGCAGCAAGTTAAAGATTTAGAGGAACACTGGCAGGTAAGTCTTATGTGCCCAGAGATTCAGGTCAGGTCAGCTTCACAGAGTTCTGTGATTACAAAACATCTTCAGCCCTCTCAGTTAAAATGACTTATCCATCTATATTACAGTAATGCTGTCTTAACACTAAACTTCTTATTCTGGAGTGTGAAAATACGCTGTGAGCGTAGATGCTACCAAACGTGGGATTTGTGTCCTTAAAGAGGCCATGAACAGAGGCCACAAATAAATCTCTGCTCTAATGCCCGAGTTCCCCTCTTTGTGGCAGAGACTTGCTTTTACTTTTATTTGTTTGGTATAAAATTGAATGGATCCTCTTCCATGCTTAGTCCCAGCTGAATAATGTTTTGATTTTCATAGCTGGCTTTAATAGAAATTAAAAAGTTGAGCCGTGTAACCAGAGAAACAAATTCAAAAGGAAGTTAGGTGATACCTTTATTGGTCACTGCTAAAACAAAAAATATGAGCTAAGCTTTCGATAGCAACTGGATTTGTGTTACAACATAGTGATGTTTTTAGCGCCATCTCGTTCGCACTACCGGAAGATGGAAAGACCCGCCCAAAAAGAACACTGTAAATGAACTGCAAGATGAACTAATGACAGCCAGACTTCGGGAAGCAGAAACCCAAGCAGAGTTGAAAGAGGTTAAGCAAAGGATGATGGAATTGGAGACACAGGTAGGAGTGATAGAGAACTAATGGACTGGGAATATCAGGTATTTCATTGAAATAGCTCCTTATAGGCAAAAAATATATAGAGCTCACTTATGAAGTTGGGAGTGTGTTTAATTCTAGGCAGCATAATTTCAAAGCATTACTCATCTCTGGTCCCGAGCCATTCATAACTTCCCAGCCAAGCCTACTTCCTGAAGTGTTAGGTGAAAATAGGCTTAAGTGTTATCTTAGGCAGAAAGAGCAAATATGGGGACTTGGCTGGTATAAGTTTGTTGGATTGAGAAGGAGCTTAAATCCAGCTTCTCCAACAGAAGGTACAAATTGGCAGTGTATTTGTTACGTGGCCAAATATATATGTACGTTATATATATATAAATTCATTTAGATGACTTACAGCCATCTTTTCTGAGGCAAGGCTCAAAATATCCAACAACTATGTTCAAACAAAACCAAATTTCCAAAAGTAGTGAATGCCACACACACAACATTAAAGCCTAGCTAACTGTTAAAACCAGTGAGAGGAACAGTGCAGTGCGTGTGGAGGAAATGCAGTCAGTGCAGCAACTGAAACCACTTTCCAAGGCTTTAACCAAGCTATGTACTGTATCATGTAAGTACATTGCAGCAAAAAGAAACAACTTCTCTTATCTGGAAGTTGAGTCATGGCAACTGGACTTCTTTATCTCTCAAGAAAAAAAAAGTAGTCCAGTTGCCATCACTCAACTTACAGATAAACTCACCTGATGGCTGAGAATCTTCACAGAAACTTCCCTTATCCTTTCAGTCAGTAGGGGGTGTAGTTGTACTGTTTGATCCCTTAGCTTAGGTTGGATATGCATCTCAAGTGGCATGTGACTTTTTCTGAGAGCCACTGTCAGTGCTGAATATTTCTTGTAGGATATAACTAAGTAATGTGCAAGGGAAAAACAACTAGCTATGGGCAGCACATACATCCAATAGCCTTCCTTTAACAATGTATTCCAGAACTGTTGAATGTTAATTCAGTATGTTGTGCTTGGCAGATAGAGAAGATACAGGGCAAAAAGAACTGTTGCAGCAACAAGTAAACACTTAGATCTTGATATGAGTTTGTTGTCAGTGCAGAGAAGACAAGTTGGCTTGCATGTATTTGCTGCTGCAAAGATTTAGGACTGAAGATGAATGCATTTCCTTTTCTCCTCATGTCAATGTTCTTGATCAGAACCAGATAAATAGCAATCATTTGCGGAGAGCAGAACAAGAAATCACCAACCTTCAAGGCAAGGTGCAGCATTTGTCTGCACAAAACAAAGGACTTCTGACTCAGCTCTCTGAATCAAAGAGGAAGCAAGCAGAGATTGAATGCAAGGTAAGTACACTGGATACATGAAATCATATATATATATATATATATATATATATATATATATATATATATATA
>JAHTLZ010000129.1:22723966-22756442 GCA_023846285.1 Phrynocephalus versicolor
TTATTATTATTATTATTATTATTATTATTATTATTATTATTATTATTATTAAGGGGAAAATATGGAGTAAAATTTCAAATAGCCCAGTTCAAGCCATGAAACTCACTTGGTGATACTTTCTGTCAATCTCGCCGACCTCACACAGGGTTGTTGTGAATACTAAGTGGGGGGGAAGAGAACCACATACTTTGAGCTTGGAGGTGGGGAGGTGGGATGTCAATGTAGATAATAACAAATATTAAGTACGACATCGTAAACATCTACTTGAACCTCAGTACAGAGGACTTGCAAGTATTTTGTACAAGGGCTGCAACATAAGTGCTGACACATCACATCGTTTTGGGGGTTTGTTTTGGAGACTTAAATAAGAACAGTGTGAGAGGATATTGAGAACAGCCTCTACTCCTTGTTGCTTTTAATATTTCCAAACCAGCCAGCATCAAACTATTTGTACAATAATGTGAGGTGTTTAACAAACGCTTTTAGAATTGTCACTCCTCCCTCAGTGAATTTTCCAGACTGAGCAGGGATTTGAATCTAGGTTTTCTGGGTCCTGTATTTCTGTATTCACTACACCATACTTACTCTTACAAATATTGTATATTAGATAGTATTTGGCATATGATTGTGGATCCTGGGAATTTCAGCTCTCAAATCTTGCTGTTGAGATGTGTGGATAGACTTCTGAAGCAGCAAGATGCAGAGTGGAAGTTGGGGGAAATGACACAAGTGGAGGGGAATGGGAACTTCTTCGATCAAAGCAGCCATCTGTTTCCCTCACAGACTCTGTTAGTTACTCTGCTAGTAAGCTACCCAAGCTTTAACCAGGAGATTTTGTTTAAACCAGTTTCTTCAACCGCTTTAAGTACAAAGGGCTTTAAATAAAATAATGCTAATGTTGGTATTCTTTGTCTGTTTGGTGGAGTACGGAATCAATCACTGACTTGCAGAGCAGATTTAACACACAACTATGCCTTAAAAACTGAAACTGAAAGGTATTTGGGAGTGGGTCCACCCCCCTTCCAACTTGCTAATTACCTCTCTTTTCTGCTGATCCAAATATTCATAAACACGTGGTGAAACTTGTAAGTTTACCTTCCTTTAAAGATGTGGTATATACAGCACGAGCACAAACTTTTTGGCTGCCTAGATGTGGGCAACATTCACAGATGAATAAGCAAAAACATGGGAAATCAAATGGGGCTTGGTTCAGCCTACCCACCTGCATCCTTCAGTTGTGCAAGACAAATCAGTGTGGGGTACTGATGCAGCTAGAAAACTTGAGCTCATTAGTTGATGCATAATTATATAGTCTTTCTGGTCTTATCATCATATAGAAATTCTGGTAGAATGACCTTATGTGTACGTTTATACACCACAGTGTCACAGTGTGGCATCACTATGGTATGAGTCTGAAAAAGGGCCATATGGTAATTTAGAGCAGGGGTTTCCAAGCTTGAGTAACTCAAGTGTTCTTGGACTGCAACTCCCAGAAACCCTGGCTAGCATAGCTGGTGGTGAAGGCTTCTGGGACTTGCAGTCCAAGAACACCTGGGTTACCCAAGATTGAGAACCACTAGTTGAGAGGATCAACATGTTAACTCTGAATGGGAGATAACATTATCTTATCTATGGCCTTCTGCAGGGTTGTTGTTGTTTTTTTGGGGGGGTTGGGTTTTTTTTTTTTGCCTTTCCTGAATATTTACTGTGACAAGAAAAAAAGAGAAGGAAAAGAATCTGACCCCACCTTCTGACACACCCAGTATTAAAATAGAAAATTACAACCATTACATGACTTAAATGGTGACAACTGTGGTTAATTTTTTTTATTAAACATGAATAAAATCATCTTAAATTCGCTTTTGAAAGCTGGCCAAATAAACACCATTGGAGATACGCTCTGATGAAATCACGGCTAGATTATAAATAATTATTTCTGGTTACATAATGCATAAGCCAACTTTATGATCAGCACTGAAAAGCAGGCAGTCCCAAGAAATGCACTTAAAATCCAAAATGAAAATGTGGAATGTTTTAGCAAGTAAATGGATCTTGGACTTTGGCTGAATAAATAGTAGGAGCCTAGCTACACAGTGGAAGTCACAACAGACCTGGTCTGGAGTAATATCCATAAGAGGAAGATGGTAATGTACAAGAAAAAAATAAGGTTAGCTTTGAGAATGTGCACAGCCCTGTACTGTGTATTCTCATCTCTGCTCCATGACATGGGAATGTGGATTTTAACATGGACATCTAAAAGAAAAGACAAAAGCATGTGAAACATAGATTTGTCACAAAGTAGTAAGAATGTTTTTGTTCTTGTATCAAGATGATGAATCAGTGAAGTAAACACCCAAGAAATCATAAAACACATAAACAACAACAGCCTGGTCACATATTGAGAACTGACACATACAGATTGTTACAGCTGATTATTCTGGGGGAAAGGGTTAGACTCCAACACCACATCATTGTTTAAAACTGGTACATCCCAAGTCAAGATTGCTATGATGATGTCCAGCTTCCAGTAGGAGAGCACAGGAAAAGAAACATGAGGTGGGCAGTTATGGCAGAAGAGCTAGAAATGTGACTCTTGTGGGAGTCCGTAAAAAACAAAAACAAAACTTAAATAGGAATACAGTGACTCCCCGCGTATCGCGGATGTAAGGGACCTGACCTGACCCGCGATAATTGAAAATCTGCGATATGCAGATGCAAGTTGAGTCAGGCCTGGGGGGGACCTAGCTGGGGGCTCTTGTACTTACCTCCAGCCTGGCCCTACCCTGAACGGGCCTGTGAGGGCCTTCCTGGGCCTTCTGGAAGCCCCAAAAGGGCCTTGCTGTGAACCGGAAGTGACTTCTGGTAAACCAGAAATCATTTCTGAGGCCTCCAACAGGCCTAGAAAGGTTCTCGGACGCCTCAGAAATGATTTTCAGCAATCTGCAAGTCACTTCCGGTTCACAGAAAGGCCCTTTTAGGGCCTCCAGAAGGCCCAGGAAGGCCCTCACAGGCCTGTTCGGAGCAGCTCCAGTCCTGGGGTAAGTATGGGAGGCTTGAAACAGGACTTTCACCCCTTACCCTAGGGGATCTTTTTTCATATACTGCGGTCCCGCAATATAGCGGGACCACAGTATATGAACCACAAAAGAGCGGGAGACCACTGTAACAAGCTCAGTGTAAATTTAATGTGGCTTAAATTTGGTCTGTTTTCTTGTCTATGTAAGCTGTGCATTGTAGATGCAAGCCATTATCATTGCACCACCTTAAACTTTGGACTAAATTAGTGGGGCTTTTGCTTAAAAAAATTAATGGGGAGCAACTACTCTAGCAAAATGCAGAGCTTTCTTTCAAAGGTGGGACATAGGAAGGGAAGTCCCCCACTGTTTTGAAATGCTTTACTGCCTTGTGGGAACTATGAAATGGGGGCATGCAAGGAACACCTGCGATCTGACATACAAGTTAGCCATTTTTGCTTCATTGCCACCTTTGGTCACAGCATATAAAGGCAGATCTCTTCAGGAAGACTTGATTATGCTATCCTTGGTTCAGATTGAATGGATCTAGAATGGGTCAGCTGAGTAACTACCTACATGGTGCACCCAGTCCAGACAAAAAGAGGCAGTTGGCCAGGGTGATACACATTTTCTTTCACATTAGTATTGTTTCCCAGAGCACAAATGATTTATCATCCACCTAAGCTGTCTTAGTGTGTTTGTTGTGCTGCTTCTTTGTATGCTCCATATTCCCAAGCAGCTATCTTGGTTTCCTGTTGGATTTCTCAAGGAACAAATGTGTTACATAGATTAGAGGGGTGGTATATACATGATTACAATTGATAAGGCTGACCACAGACTACACTGACAGACCACAACATACCTTGAGAGGCAGAAGCAAGGAATAGTGGTTTCCAGGGAGGCAAGAAAACTGGATCAGCACATCTCTGTGAAAGTTTGTCTTACAGTATATGTAATTTTTGCTCACGTGGTAGTTCTTCATTATACAGATTGTCACTCTTGATGTTCAGGCCTTTCATTATACAAATAAGCAGCTTTCATGCTGCAAACCCACTGACAGTAATATCTGATTTATAATACTAGGAGTATCTTCTTTTAGTGGATACAAGCAACTATTATCACTGCAATATTTCTTTTTGCCTCATTCGATCACTTCCTTCTCAGATGGTTGCGGAGTTGAGGGCCCATCAGATCTCAGGCTTAGCTGGTTTTGTTCCGAAAGTTCTGTGTTTGAAAAAGCCTGAATTTCATTTTATCTTCATATTCAGGAGCTACTTATATTTAATTTAGTCTGGCTTGAGGATATAGAGGCAAATCCTGTAGCCCCCAAATATTCCCCAAACTTACTTTTTTCCCCCTTGAACATTTGCACTCTTGTGAAATGAAGCGCTAGGTTTCGGCATCCTGCCATTTTATTACTTAGTGGTATCTATTGGGCGCATCAGTCTAGAGAAGCTACTTGGATGAGTAGTGTAACATTTTGACTTAACAAGAATAGAAGTGACAACATTGGAAGCTACCGTGTTGTGCTACAAAAAGGAAAGTTTCTCCAGTTTTGAAAGATTAAAAAAAAATCCTTAAAACTTAAAGGGAAAGACAAGCTTGCTGTCGCCATTAAGGAAGATTCCTATAGGCAACCTACTGGAAAGATAGGATACAGTGGTGCCTTCTATAAAGAATTAATTTGTTCCAAATGAAATTATGTTAAGCAAATTTTCCTTTATACACATTTCCCATAGGAATGCATTGAAAACGGAGTACTCCCTAATCGCGACCATTTTTATGTTTTACGGATTCACCCCATAGACGATTTTGTTAAGCAAATTTCCCCTATCTCCGGAATTTTTTATGTTATACTGATTTTGTGTTATACAAACCGTTTGTTATACAAAGGTCCACTGTACTTATACAATTCTTTTACATTAATAATATAATGAATAACTGTAATTGCAAAGGGTGTATTGATAATAAAAGTCAACAGTAGTGTTTTTTAAGGGGATCAATATCTGATGATACATTTAGTGTAATATCTGGTGCGTTTGTTGTGCTGCTTCTTTGCATGCTCCATATCCAGTAGGTTAACTTGGCCAGTTCTTTCCACAAGCAATAAAGCCTAGACATAATTTTGAGGTACAGTGGACCCTTGTATAACATACAGCTTGTATAACATAAAATTTGTACAACATAAAAAATTCTGGAGAGGGAAAATTTGCTTAACATAATTGTCTATGGGGCAAATCTGTACAACATAAAAATGGGATCACTCTGTTTTAATGCACTCCTATGGGAATTTGTATAAAGGAAAATTTGCTTAACATAATTTCATTTGGAACGAATTGATTCCTTTATACAAGGTACCACTGTAAATCATATCCAGTGTACTGTATTTTTGGTGTTTGGTATGAACTGGAGGCTACTGTGATATATCTTAACAGTTTTATCTGGCTATTCCCCAAGAATACCCTTTAATGATCTCTTATAACTTAGCGTGTTCTATTTTTAGGCAGCTGCCACATAAGGCAACTTGCAAGAAAACCTGCTCTAGTACAGGAGCTCAGAAAAAAATGACTGCTTCTTAAGTAAATTGTATTTAAACAAGTTTTTTAAAGTTCTGGCAACTACTTTTTATTGGACGGTTGTCTACCACACCATAAATGCTCATATAGATTGCCCAGATAGGAAAGCTTTTTCTTGTGAAACAATTACGGTGTCCATGGTTTCCTCAGTGTCAGAACTCCTATCTTTGTGCACCTTATGCTGTCACCCATCTGATATTTCTGTTCCAGCAACCTAATGCAACCAAGAACAGATTCTGATTATCTTTTCTTCAGATAATTCTTCTGTTGAACTAACACAAGATGGCCTTAATGAATACTTGGCAGTTGTTGAAGATCAAGCACGCTGCTTTTAAACTGCTGTACTTGTAGAAATAATCCTGTAAACACTAAGTAATTACACCCAGATAAATAATTCATGTTGCATAAACAAAGAGCTCATATATGAAACTTGCTTCCTAAAGAATGGATATGAAGCCCTGAGGACATGTATTCTTGCTACATCATGACAGAACCAGTGTAGTGTTCTAAACATAGGGCTGTTTCTGAAAATGTTTCTGCTTTTCAGGGTCTTAATGCAGATTTTATACAGGGAATATGCTACTTGTTGCCCTGGCGCCCAACTGGTTTCCAGATGCAACTAAGAGTGATAATGATTTTTAAAGGTATCCATAGGTTAACAGGATATATGAAGAGTTTGCTACTTCTACACAAGCTTCGTCACTTATTAAGATTGTCGTCTGAATCACTCCTTTAAAGTGTGTTCCTTCGTTGAAGTTGCTTAGGGCAGGGGTCCTCAACCTAAGGCCCCAGGGCTGGATATGGCCCCCCAAGGTCCTAAATCCGGCCCCCGGGACCAATTGCAAACCCTCCACCTACCCCCTGCTTTGCAAGCAAGCCAGCCTCTGCAGCTGCTTCTATTGCTGAGGCAGTTCAAAGCAGTGGGCTATGTCGCTTCTCCCACTCCCCCCAACTACCGCCCAGATGATCAGCATGCTGGCTAGTGGGGCATTCAAAGTGGGAGGGTTACGGCAAGGTCCCCATTCCCTCTCCCTTTTTTCCATGTTGGCCTTTTGGGGGAGGGACTGTGGTCCGGCCCCCAGTGGTGTCTGGGTCATGGTGGACCGGGCCACTGTTTGAAAACTTTGAGGACCCCTGGCTTAGGGCTTTGTAGGTCAAAACCAGCAGTGTTGTCCTGTAGATTCTGAAAACCCCATCAGAGTGGCCATAAATTGAAAACCAAGTAAAAACATGCAGTTTCCATGAGATTTGTTTAATATGGATTTCAAAAAGTGCATGCACCATTTTGAGATGCCAGTGAAATATAGTAAAAAGTAAACCTCTTCTCCTCCATAACTTTGTTTTATGCTGAAAGGAAGTGTGTTAGCTCTCAGATTTAAAGTGAACTTTTCAGCTTGTGGTTAAAGCTTACAGAGCAATAAATCATGTGCTTTCCTCATAAGATATCTTGCAAATGCAATAGGACACGACCACCAGATTTGCCCTCACACAAGTCAGCAAACTTATTGGGCAGCTAAAAAATGCTGTTTTTGCTAGTATGTATCAGATATGGAGCATCTATGCTGGTGGAGCCTGATTTGAATGGTTGTGGTCAGTCTGAGGAAGCTGTGATGTGATAAGATAGTGTTTGAGAGGTCATGTGGTTAGCAAACACCCAATCTAGCATAGCAGCTTTGTGGACTCTGTTTTTCAAACTAGTTTAACACTTCAGCTGTATATGTGATAGGGCTTGTTTGTTCTTGAGAACCAGAGCTGCTCTAAATAGAAGATACATTTGCCTCACTCTGTAGCTTACTTTCTAGCTTACATTTACATCCAGTAGTCGTGAAACCTGGGATGTACGCACAAGTATACCTACAAAACATTTTAAAGTTCTAGAAAATTGTATTGTATATTCGTCACTGAGTTCAGCATTACAACTAAGTATACTGTACTCTACTTAAATAAAAGGTGCTGGGCTATAGTAAAATGAATAAATATGCTTTGGTGGGTGTTAAGTATTACTGGAATATAGTTTTTTTAAAAGAATATTTTCCCTTTCTTTATTAAATCCATCTAAAAGGAGCAAGTTTCTCTTAATAAACTTACTTTGAAACCAGTACTTGCATCCCTCTGTCAGGCAAAAGCCTATATAACATAACAACATGCAAGGAGGAAAATCAGGTTTGCAGTAAACAAATACTGTACATCTGGAAGTTGAGTCATGGCAACTGGACTTCTTTTTCTTGAGAAAGTGAAATGTTTTGCTGCTTACTTTGAAACCAGTACTTGCATCCCTCTGTCAGGCAAAAGCCTATATAACTGAAGAAAGCTATTTGCGAGTCCTCCATTTCAGACTGACGAAGCTGTTTGGATGAGCAGCGAAACGTTTCAACCTCTCAAAAGAAGATCATTTGCCATGACTCAGGTTCCAGATAAACTCACCTGGATGACTGAGAATCTTCACAGAAGTACTGTACATGTTTTTGCCAGGTGCAGACCACAAAGTTGTTCTTCTGTTTCCTTGCCATCAAACTTTCTTTTTAGGATTTTAAAACTTTTGATTATAGGGTAATAATACAGTGATTTAAAAAAGTCATGACCCTACCTAATCAAGTCATCGGTTTCTTGGTTCTGACTTACTTCTGATCTCTGCGTGTCATTAGTTTTAATCTGTCATGCTTGCAATACAGTGACTTGGTCTTTGCATCTTGTTTCCTTTTGGTTATTTAGCTGTTGATGAATGATAAAACTCCAGCCCCTTTCAGTAAACAAAGATTATTGAAAGAACATAACCAAAGAAATTTAGAAATTCAGAATTAAGACACTGGACTATTAAAATTTATTTCACAAAAGAAAGAAGCAGTGTTCACTTATAGAAACAAAACAAAATAAAAAAATCCATAAATAGCAATACTGGTATTCAAACAAAGTACAGTTGTGCCTCAAATTATGAATGCTCCTAGTTGTGAATACCTCAAGATACGAAGGGAAATCTCTCCGGGGCATAGTGCACCCTCTCTCTGGGAGAAGATGAAAGGAATACCAAATTCATAGGTTCTCAGGTTGTGACAAGCTTGGCGAAAAATTGGAGGAATAGGACTTTTAGATCAGGGAAATAATGCTAACAAACTGGAAGTTAAGTCATGGTAACAGGACTTCTTTTCTTGAGAGATTGACACGTTTGGCTGCTCATCCAAACAGATTTGTCAACCTGAGAAAAGCTAGTTGTGAATCCTCCATTTTGTGGTTCACTTTGACCTCATGTCACCCTGGTCTGAAATAGGCTCAAAAGATTAACAATGCCCTGAATCGGCTCATTAGGTGGACAGTAGTCCCAATAGGCCATTAGGTGAACAATTGCCTAAGGTGCTGAAACCCATAAATATAGGTCATTAGCTATGGCCTTGGTGGTGGAGGCATGAAGTATTTTTGATTTGTCTGGGTATTGTTGAAATCACTGCCTGAGATAAGTAGCAGATAGACTTTGCCTGAGCTCCCCACTTCTGTTGAGAGAGGGGTTTTCAGTACTCACATGAATGGCTTCCCTGACCCCTCTCTCAAACCACCTCTTCTCTTCTTCTTTGAATGAGTGGCCTTTGTCCTTCAAGTGGAGGTGTACTGCTGATTTCAGAATCAGAAGTACACCTCCGCTTGAAGGACAAAGGGAACTAAAATGGAGGACTCACAACTAGCTTTCCTCAGACTGACAAAGCTGTTTGGATGAACAGTAAAATGTTTCAATCTCTCAAAAGAAGCACAGTTGTCATGATTCAACTTCCAGATAAACTCATGTGGATGACTGAGAATCTTCATAGACATAATGCTAACAAACCTTGTACTAAAGCAAAGTGTTCTGCTTATATATCGCTCCATACCACTTCAAGTAGTCTCTGGGCAGTTTACAGTTTAATTACAGTATGCAGGCTACATATTGCTCCCCCCCACACACATACCCAGCAAGCTGAGTACTCATATTTCAGACCTCGGAAGGATGGAAGGCTGAATCAACCATGAGCCAGCTACCTGGGATTGAACCCCAGGCCATGAGCAGTTTTACCTGCAGTACAGGCATTTAACCACTCCTCATAAGGGTGGTTAGAGTCCTTGGAGGAAATGAACATAACATCTTTAAAGTTATATTTGTAAATTCAGTAGACATACAGTCATTCATGAGATTATACTGTATGTTCAATATATGCTCATAGATTTGGTCCAGCTGCTAGTTTCTTCACTAGCTTTGCTTGAACTGAATCAAGACTGACTAGATCACTCTATTCCAGTGGTGGTGAACATTCAGCATTCCAGATATTTAGACAACAACACCCAAAATTCCAAGCCTGTATTGCCAATGAAAAGGGCTGTAGAAGTTTTGGTCCAAAATATCTGGAGTACTGAAGGTTCACTAGGACAGTTCTATTCAAAGTACTGTACTGTATTTGGGTTTTTTTAAATTGTCTTGTAGATCTCCCCTCCTCCCGAATAATTGTTCTGCTCTTCATATATTTGGGTTTAAACATACTACGTTAGTTTACTGCATTTTAAAATCTGGATAATTTAGAAATATTAAAACTCCTAAACATTTTCTCTGCTGTCTTTTCTTTTGCTTATGCTTGGGTCTGACAGTCTGCAACAGGTAAGAACACAATGTAAGGAAGTCTCTGGTATGAATTCAACTATTTTTCTGTGCATGGCTACTTTGTGTTCTTAAGTAGACAGACAAGTAAACCATATTACATAAATATGGATATAGGTGTGTTTGAGATTTTGGATCACTTCTTAACTTGCTGTTTATTTGAAAAAGTGTCAAGATCAGTGATGGTGCAGACAACCCTGATTTCTGCTATATCTTTGAAACCCATTGATAGTTTTTGGGATAGCAGCAAGTACATTGTTGTAGTGTTTCCGATACTTCACAGGCTCTACTATTCAAGATTCTTTATGTTCCTTATTGGCAGTCTAGGCCAATCCTCTATTCCAGTGCATTGCATCTTCCATTACAGCTTTAACCTAACTACCCACTTGGTTAGGTGGCTTACTTTAATTCTGGTTCTTTTTCTCTGAACTGAAGTGAACTCTGGAACATTCATCTTTAGTCTTGGCCTGAGAAAAGGAGTCTATTCTGTGTGAGGTTTAAGCAAGTGGAAGGAGTATGGTTAGGACAGAAGTGGATTTTGAGTTAAGAGAAAAGACTGATAATTTTCTGGGAGGTGACAATAGTCTCCCTCATCCCTACGTTGTGGTGGGAACATCTTCCTTACCTGTTCTGCACTGAAAGTCAAAATTTTCATTAACCTGAATGTCGGCTCTCCAGGTGTGTTGGCTTCTAATTCACACCCAGCACTGCTAATATTAAAGGACTGTGGGAACTGAAAGTATTTGGAGGGCTAGGTTTCCCCACTCATGCTGGAGTTGATAGCCTCCCCCATTCAGCATCAATTAAATTATATTGAAATCTCAAGGCTGTGGGGTCTTTTAAGACCATTTGGGTTGTGATCACACTGGGAAATAGATTGCATTTTGGACCCCTTGTGGAACGGTCCAGTGCAGTCTGTTTCCCAGCAATCCCATGGTGCATGGGGAAATAACACTCCAGCCTGCCCCCAAGTTGTGTCCAAGCTGGATCTTGTTGGTCTAGCTGTACAGCTATTACTTTTGGGGGCCAGGCTGGAGTGATTCCACAAGAGAGAAAGGTCACTTTAAGGGAGGTTGCTCCCTGTTAAGCAGCTCTTTCTGTTATGATCAGGCACATGCCTTTGCTGCCATCTGATTTTACTCTCAGTCAATTCAGCAACCCTGGCCATTTATGCCACTGCTTGTTGCTTGTTCTTCATGGTCTCTGTAATTCACACACATGGGTATTTCTGTGCCTGCGCAGACTCTTTTGGGAACATTCAAAAGCTTTGTCCTTCCCCTTGGTTAAGACACTTTTCCACCCAACAATCACTCCTCAGTTGCCCTCTGAACAGCCAACATCTTAACAGGGTGACATCTTGGGAACATCTGGAGCTACACTTTATATGTAAAGTATAAACATCTGTGTAATTAATGGCAGTTTTCAGATAAGACACAGTTTCCCTTTCACAAGTGTAAACTAGCAATATTATTATTTGATTTATATGCCACCTTTCTCCTGATAAGGGAATTCAAGGAGGCTCATAATATTAAAAGAAACAGAATTAAAAATATAACTTAAAAATAAAAATAATAATTACATGCTAATTAAAACACAATTAAATAATTAAAAGCAAGAAAACAGTAAAAACCATCTTAATTCTAAGAAGGTATTCAAGGATTCCTTCATGATTGTTAATTGGATTTTAGCCATGCAAATTAAGTGTTGCATTTTGCTGGAAATAAGCAAGTGACTTCCCATACATAGTGAAAGTTGGTAGCACTTATATACAGTATTGGTTTTCCTTCTCTCATGCAATAATGTGCTACTGCATAAGAGCAGAAATTGTAGAAAACAAATTTTCTGATTTTTGGACTCCACTTACTCCAACACCCTGTTTCAAATCACTTATTCCCAGCCTACTAGTCATGCCACATTCTGCAGGCTGCATGTGTCCTTTCACCCAAGTTTTGTTTATTTGAATGCTTTGGCTCTCTCCTAGGACATTATAAATATAATTGTCTTAAGAGCAATTTAAAAAAAAAAAAGCCCAGTTCCAAAAATCCCCATTAAGGATTTCCAAAACATATCTGAAATGTATTGTCAATATGCCAGTGCTGCTCAAGGTTTAGCTTGCTATACGTAATTAACATACATTTGTTTCAAGTTCTTCAGATTGATTGCCTGATGAGCAATGAGTTGACTCAACAACTCTTTCTCGTCTTGTCATTGTAACTGTGTTTGAAGACAGAAGTGACATGATGAATATGGAAATGTTTGAATTTCTTTAGCACAGCCCATATGCCATCATTTGTTTTATATGTCTCCTTTTTTTGTTATTGAACAGATCAGATGCCTAAAAGGCAAGAGAGCCTTTTCAGGCCCACACACTTTTGATGGGATTCATATCGTGAACCATTTGATAGGTGATGATGAGTCATTCCATTCATCGGATGAAGACTTGATATCCAATCATGTTCAGGAGGCTGGGGTCCAATTTCACTTGCACAGAAGGACTGGTCAGATGGATCTGCATCCAGACACACTAGACAGTAGCAGCAGTGATACTGAAAATACTGAATTATCAGGCACCATCATTCAGAAGGAGAAGAACCAAAAGAGAGCCGAGTCTTACTCTACTACTGTGTGATCACTATGGACAATATTGGCCTTCATTCTCTTGCAGCTTATTCCATGGTCAGGTAAATTAGCATCGAGCTGTTGAATTGACCATGCTTTGCCTTTTATCTTGACGCATGATATGTGCACATCTTACTGTCTCCTTTTGCGTTTGCCAAATCTTGATCCTTGGCTGTATCATTGCCATATCGTAGACTGGTAAGAGAGTGGAAGGATCAGACAACTTTAACAGTATTAATGACTTTTTCCTGTAGTGTTTCTCTGCTAGAAAATGTCCTCCCCCAGTTTCTTCCTACTCTAGAACTGTGCAGGCAGTTTGTGAACAAGGGGAAGAATGACTCTTCAGAAGAAGCAGTTTTTGTGCAATATTTTTATGCTCTGTGAACAAATGTGCTATTTTTACATAAGCAGGTTGTGATCAAGATGGAGGTACACCAGAGGGGTTTATTAGATATAGCATATATCTGACTATTCTAGAGTGTCTTATTTTTAATTGAAATAATTCCTATTATTGGAGACGACCAAAGTTTCCAATTTAAAGCCTTTACCTATACTATTTTATACAATAATTATCACATTTTGTTCTAAAAGATTAAAAAAACTTTTTGTCAACTTTTATGTGCATCTGCTTTTGATGTGTTGCTAAAGAACCTGGTCAAAGTATGTTAACTACAAATAATGTTTATTTTGTATATATTTATATATCTCTGCCCCTGCATAAAGATATATATTGAATTTTGTATGTGAGTTGTGAACGCTGCAATATTATTGGTCTTCACATTTTAAAAGGAAAATGAAATTCTATGTAAACAAATAATTTCAGGATGGGAGAGATGTCAGAATACTAATTCCTGGTGTAAGACCTCTGCTTACCAAATGACTCACAGATTCATGTCTTACTGACATGTGTTCCAAATGACACTATTTACTGAAATTTTAACTTTTGTGTATATGTTATTGTACTGTATAATAAATTTTTTCATGATTTAACAACTGCTAAACAGTTAGCTATATGACTGCTCAAACAACTGTTCATTGTTGTAAACTGTTGTGTGGTTTCCTTTTGAAAGGTGGCATATAAATTTCAGTGAAGAATAAAAATATAGAGATGTCCACCAAATGGTGGTAGTACATATTGAAATATGGCAAGAAGATCATATAATTGTCAGGTGCCATTTTTCTCCCTTTCTAGCCTCGATTCTTTGGGCCTTTTCACATGACCCCTAAGTTCCACTGGCCACTTAAATTCGGACCACAGATCTTGGAGGTTCGTTGCTCTTCCTGCGTCCCCACCCCTCCGCACTTCCTTGATCCTGTCTGCATGAGGGGAGGGAGAAAAAAGGGGACAAAAGAATGCAGGCTCACCTCCGTTTGCCGGTCGAAGCCTCCCCAAGCCCCGTCATCGTCCTGATTCCTTCTCTTAAAGGGGCGGGAGGCAAAAAAACCAACAAACAGAAGTGAGGAGAGCCTGGCACTCACTCCTTTACATCCGGATCTGGGATTTTTCACCCTCCAAGAGCAGGTACCTGAAAAGTGCGCTGGGACGCACTTAGGTGGGCGTGGCTGCACTTAATTTTCTGTAAACTCCGGAGATGGTGGGGAAACAATTTTAAGCTCAGGAGCTGGGAGCCATTTGCGGCGGAGTTTAGGGGTCGTGTACAAATACCCATTGTTACTTTTCTTGGCCTTGATTCTTAACTCAGAATTTTCCCCTGAACCTCATCTACACTGCTCTAGTTATCATTCTGATTTTCTTCGTTTATTCAAATCTAGCTTATCTCGGTTAGTAGGAAAGTGATAAATACAGATCAGCAGGACAAGAGGGACAGTTGAAAGTAAATAAAGAGAAATGAGAGGGAAAAATAGTAAAAAGGCCTTAAAATTTTGAAGCAGCAAGCAGAAGATATCAGACATCAGCTTTTAGGATGCAGTGAAGAACAGGAAGACCAAAAAGAATGTTACAATATGTCACAATAGTCATGGAAAACAGAGGATGAAACAAAACACTGGAATTGTTTATAGAAGTCTAATTCTTTGTACATTTAAAAAACAAATATTCTGAACTTCAGAAAGAAAAAAACAATGAATATAATTATATGAGAAGGCATCAGGCAAGGAATAGGAGAACTCAGTTTAGCAGAGCATGTTTTACCAAGAAGAAAAAATGACCCATGGTGGAAAGGGAAAGGATAAATAAAGGATGTATGAAGTGTAAGAACATAACAAGAATATAATATTTCCTGAGAAATTGTACAGAAAAGAGAAAAGATGGAGAAAAGGACTACAGTACTTAAGCATTTTAAAAGTGTAAGAACAGCAGTGTGATTGCTATAACAGTATTGTTTGCACAACTAAACGAATTGAGAAGCTGTGTTTGTTAATACCAAAGGCTAAATTTGTGAAATGATGCACCACACAAGGTCTTAGATTTAATTGCAAGAAGATAATTAGAAGTATTTGTTTGTATAATTATGTTTGTGTAAAAACAAGCTCTGGTTAGAATGCATCAGAGAAAACAAAACAAAAAAAGTTAAGACTAAAAGAAATATATTCAAGAAAAAATATTAGAAGAACAAATAATCAAAATGATTGGTTTAACAAAAGTATGAATGCTGAAGAAAAAAATAGCAAGAGACAGAACCATTGTAAATATGGAGCAAGGAGAGAAAACTCTAGAAATTTAAAAAGAATTGCTTTAACAAGACTGGTACTTCCTTAATTGGAGGGGGAGAAGGATGGCATAAACAAAAGGGAGTGAGTGAGGAAGTATTTAATAAATAGCTTCAAGGAGAAGTAAAATGGAACTTTCTTCCTTCACCTTATATTATCAAAGTATTTGGAGGTAAGAGAAGAAAATTGCCATATTTTGGACGCATAATGCACAATGAGAAATACCATCTGCTGCAGGTTATCCTTCAAGGAAAAATAGATGGGAAGCATGGCCCAGCGCGTAGAAGAATATTCTGGCTTAAGAATTTAAGCCAATGGTCCACAGTGAACACAGTTGCTCTGTTTGAAATAGCTTTAGGATTGATACCACTTCAGGCTACTGATTGCCAATGTTCTACGTGGACATGGCAGTTGAAAAAGACGATTTGGAGGTAAAGCAAAGCAAAGTGTTCTGCTTATATACCGCCCCATACCACTTCAAGTACTCTCTGGGCGGTTTACAGTTTTAATTACAGTGTGCAGGGTACACATTGCCCCCCCCCAGCAAGCTGGGTACTCATTTTACCTACCTCAGAAGGATGGAAGGCTGAGTCAACCATGACCCTGCTACCTGGGATTGAACCCCAGGTCGTGAGCACAGTTTTACCTGCAGTACAGGCAATTTTACCACTGCGCCATGAGGCTCCTTAAGGTAAGGAGTTAGGAGATGACTGTTGGAGAGGGATTTAAGGAGAGAGGGATGATTAAGAATAACAGAAGGAGAAGAGAGTTACTGAACTTGGAATAGAGAGACATAGAATGCAATACATAAGTTTAGAATAAAGGAAATCAAAGAGTTTGCTGATATTATTGATCATTAGTAATGATGACATCACCATCATTATTGGATCACTGAAAAGAAAGGAAGGTAGAAGTTGGGGAAAGAAATGAACTTTCAGATCATTTGGAATGCTTTTGTCAGGTGGGGCATTTCATTACTTGGGAAGCAAGGAGAGAAGGACAAAATGTCAACATCCATCCTGATCAGATTGTTTTTTTAAAAGGGAACTGCAATTACATGAGCTTCAAAATGACAGCCAACGGGTACTGTGACCCCAAACTGTGGACTGCTTTGTATATAAGATCCTTGGAACAAGAATAAAGCAATGAGAATAAAAAGGAAATTATGACCAGGATAGAAAAAATGTTAGGAATTTTAAGAAATGACTAGTATAAGGAAAACCCATACTGATTCTAAGCATACTCAACATATTGTAGATTGAAATAATATTTAGGGAGCTGTCTGCCACATGGCCCTGGTGACAGGTACCATGAGAGTTGTAGTCCAGAAAAAGTAACTTTCCCAAGCTTGGAACTATGGATGGAATGCAGGTCCCAAGCCATCTCTTGGTTCTCACCAGCTAAGTGAACATGGTGGGGAAGGTGAGTGTTGCTGTCCTGTCATGGAGTTAAGTGGTTTGTTAGTGTTGTTTTTTGGGGGAAACTAAATTTTGCCAAGTCCTTAAATAACAAAATGACTCAGCAATGATGAGCAAATCTTTTCAAGCTCTAGTCTCTTAAATAGAAGCAGTATGAACTTAATGCTGCTTCTTCGGATGTCAATTTGGTTTCATTGAAACTTCTAAGCAGAGACTGAAAGTAATTGCACACAAGTAACACTGTTACTTGTGAATTATCTCTTTTTTGTAACAAGGTAGCAGCAAAGTAATGCAGTAGAAACAAAGCTAGTTTATAGATGTAACAAGTCAAGAAATGTTTGGACATTTTGATGGCTGTTTTTCAAATTTGATGCAACTCTTGAGTCAACTCAGAGTTTCTAAAAAAAGAAGCCATGCAGCAAATAAAAATAATGGATTTTTAAAGCTATAGTTAAGAGAAATTATTTTTTAAGATGTAATTATCCATGTTCTGCTTGAAAGTAAATAGGACTGAGTGAGGTCGCATTTGTACACTTACTTCACAGTCGCCCACAGCATCATGAGTCTACTCATAAACAAGCTGGACTGGATGCTAATTAACCTTTTTGAACAGTACCTTTTGAACATTTCTGTTCAAAACACCTAAAGCTCTTGGTTTACTAAACAATGAAATCTCATGTGCTAGAAATTTATAGAAGAAATAAGTTTGTCTGGAAAGTTTGTTCACTTAAATAGATGGTCTGCAGGAAATTCTTAAAACAACTTTTCAGAGCTGTTCTAACTTTCAGTTTTTGCTGGGCTATTTTTGTCAGCATACAGGCATCATTAAATTACATTTCTCAGAACCAACGCCGTGTTGGCGGGCTGTGGAGTGAATCTTGTACTCTTCAAATCTAAACAGCAGTTTCCCCAAAGGGAGGGGGGAAATAGTTTTGAGTTCTATTTCTTTCTTTCTTTGTAGATTGCATCTGCTTTACCTTCCCCAGTGGGAATCCAGATATAAGCGACTGACAACCACTGCACCTGGGGCTGGCCAGCTGAGGTTGTCTAGAAAGTATTTTCTCGCCTATTGTTGGAGGCACCAGCTGCAGGTCTTGGGTGAAAGCAAAGCTCCTCCAGTGCGTGGTATGAGAAATTCAGTTGAAGGTTGGCCATAAAACATATTGAAGAGTGATGTGTAATGAGCATGCAGTAACTGCCATACTGCGCAGGTGCTTGTAAAGGAGACTGTACAGTGTATTGACATTTGTTTTCACTGGAAGTCAAACAATATGCAGCTCCTCTACTGGCTACTGCTTTGAACTACAGGCAAGGAATCATTGTGGGAGATAAACCTATCTGTCCCATTTTCTAATTAAGCATTTTCACCCCACAGAGAAATCCAAATATATTTCCACCATGTGGAAAAAGGCAACAACAGTGGAACTATTAAAAAAAATCAAAAGGAATTTGGTGGTCACTTGACGCACGGCAAATTTGGCTCAACACAATTATGAATTCATCCAGTCATTTCCGCTTGAAAGAAAGAAGAGTGGGAACCACTGAAAGGACTTGAATATTGCAGAGAGTTTTGACTCTGAAACAGTGCTGTTCTGTTTGGTGGTGTAGGAGATAATTAGGGCGGCTCCAAACGTATGATTTTATAATGTAATTGCATATTAGAAGAAACAAGGGTTTTCCACCAGAAATGCCAATCCTAAATTGGGTTTCCTTCCCCAAAATATACAGAGAAACCTGACTTCTTTTTTTTTCTTTGTTAAAATAACATACAACTTTAATGACACATGTTAGAAATGTTAACAAAATAAAATTTGCATAAATGCAATAACCCTAAAAATTAACATTGGCTAACAAAAAAATTACAAATATTTTTTTTCCAAAGAAACACGAAACCTGTAAACTAAATGCATGCCAAATAACTGTGTTTTTAGGGTGGGAAATCAAGGTCTGCAGCTCCCATGATGACTCACCATTAGCTTTACCAGCTAGGGCTGATAGGAAATGCAGTTCAACAACTCCTGCAAGGTCAGACTTTCCCTATCCCTGATGGGTGATTAATTTGCCTCATATTATTACTCCCCCCCCCAAGTAACAATCTGTGATGTCAAACAAGGAAACTCATGGCTCACTGAAGCCAACAAAGTGGGTGAAGTGAACTAGACACCCTGGAAAAGAAAGTGAGAAATGAACACAGAGTTGTCCGTTTCTGAAGCAGCTTTTCTTCTTTTTCTTTCTTTTGTGTAACATAATAGCTGTGAAATGCAAATCCCCAGCTGTGGCTAGGGAGCTGCACTTGAATGCTGCTTTAAAAAAAACTGTTCTAGCAATGACTGAAATGGGTGCTTGCACACATACAGGCATGTGGGAGGGAACCAATTCCAAGATATGGACACCAACACCATGCTTAAGGGATATTATATTTGATCACCTTTTGACTTTGTTCACTTGTGCTTCTGTCTTTCCTGTGTGACTGCAAATCTGTGGCCATAAAGGGTAGAGGGGAGTTATATTCTAATTACCTCTTTAGTCATTAAAGTAAGACACATCTGCTCCGCTCTATTCCACCATAACAGGACAAAAGGAACAGATGCAAAGTTCAAATCTTCTTTCTCCGCTATCCTAGTAAAGAAGGGACTGGACATGTTTGTTTGTTTGTTTTAAAGGTGCATATTCCATGTGACATGGAAATAGAACAAAGAGATGGCCACACACCAAAGCATTCTTCATGAAGAAGGCTAGTAGAATGTTCCTTTTCCTTTTAGCTGCTAACGTTCCTAATCACCTACATTGTAGATGTCTCTGCAGAGCTGGTCCTCCTGCTAGGCAGAATGAAGTAACTCTTCTCAGGCAACAGAAGCTGGGATGCAGGAAAATCAGAACTCTTGAGTCAAAAGACCAGTGTTGTCTCCTGTGGCTCAAGTGGCAAAAATGACCTAATGCTTTGAAATAAAACAACTTCTCCATTTGTAACAGCTCACCGTACTGCTGCAGCAGTGGGGAAATTGTTTAGGGGGGAAATATAAAGTTTCGTGAAGCTCAAACAACCAGTTGTGTGGGTCTTTGGGTCCTGGTCACAAATGTATAATTAGCAGAGGGACATCTGTCTGTCTGTCCACACAGAAAAAGAGAGAGCTGTGCCTGGAATGTTGGTGCAAATGAATCCATGGGCTACTGCTGCTTTCAGGTTCAATAGTCCTGTAATAATATTGCTATTCCTATATCCACTTTGGACCATTTAAAAAATGTTTACCTCTGAATCTCCATGTAGAACACATAGGTGTTTGGTTTGTAATGGAAGGGTTTCTGTTTTGAACTGGTTCTAAATCATGAAACACAAATCTATGACAGTTTTATGTAAGCTTTAACATCTATGCTTGTGATGATACAAAAGCAGCATCCACACAGATAATGCTTATTATGAAACTTGCTAATCAAAGGATCAGTTAGTTATACACTCCATCATGGAAACCAGTAAATCTCTTTCAAAATTAGTAGGTGTGTTAATTCTTTGTACAAGTCTGTGTACTACTGAACTTCACAAAGCACCTTACATGAGTGACAAAAAGTCAATAAAACATTGAAGTACAATAATCATGGGACATAAATACTGTAGCATGAAAGCGCCCACATGGAAAACACAGTTGTAGAGATGAAAATATCACAGAGAATGTTATTGTGCCTCTACAAATATGCAATAGATTTAAGATTTGGTGGCTTCAGAAAGTTCAGAGAATAAAAAAGCGTATCAAATTCACATCCAAAAGACCATAAAGAAATTGCTAGGCAGGTCTCTTTGAGGGAGAGCATTCCACGACCAGGGTGCCACCACCAAAATTACCTGGGAACATTGATCTGAATTATGTACTTCAGCAAGCAAACATATTATATGCCACAGTGTACCAAAAAGGTATATTTTAGACAGAACAAAATGAAGTTACTGTAATTTCTTTATAAATATGTTATTCATTTTTCAAAACCCTGAGTATCATATATGGTGTTCAAGGCAACTCCTACTATCTAGAAGGTGATCTTCATGAACTACCATACTGTACTCCTGTGCTCTGAATGAATGATGAGCTCATTAAATCATTTTGATGCTTGTTCATGTGTCATGCCTCCATCTTGCAGAATACTGGGGTTTCTAATTGGATAATGGATTTACATTTTCCTGTAACAGAGCACTACAGGCCATCCAAACTATGGCAGTGCATTTTAATAATGATGAGAACGATGTGCTGTCAAGTAAGTTCTGACTTGTTGGAACCCTTTCCAGAGTTTTTTAGGTAGAGAATACTCAGAAGTGGTAACCATTCCTTTCCTCTGGTGGCATCCTGGGACTGTGCAGCTTGCCTATGACACATCAGCTAGGCCTGCCTAGCAGGAGATTGAACTCTCCAACCTCTGGTTCTATAGACCAGTGGTTCTCAACCTGTGGGTCCCCAGATGTTCCTGGACTGCAACTCCCAGAAGTCTTCGTCACTAGCTGAGCTGGCCAGGATTTTGGGGAGTTGCAGTCCAGGAACATCTGGGGACCCACAGGTTGAGAACCAGTGCTATAGACAAATACCTAACTCAGATCCGAAGACTCCATTGGACTGAGTCATGGCAGTTGAAATGAAATCAAAGTTCTGTAGCCGTGTAGTGTAGGCAGATGCTCTGATGACTGAAACAGGTGATATGCCGTGCTCTAAGAACCCACTTTTATTTATAGCCAGGGCAAACGGGTTCACTAGCCAAAACAGGGATGATAATTATCATCATCATCATCATAAAATTGCAGAGATGGAAGGAACCCTATGAATCAGCGAGTCAATGTTTGGCCATTTTCCTCCATTTCCCTGCAATGTGGCATCTAGAGATTTCATTTATTTTACTGGAAAATGCTTTTAGCCAACTATAAGCCTAGAGTCATCTCTTTGGACCTACACATTTTGAACACACAAAGTGTCCTGTTTTTCAGCATTTCCAATTATAAAGCATGAAGAAGTCTCCATTGCCTTGGAATCTAGCTCTGGAATTCTTCGTATCCACAAACACTCCTATTTCCTAGCATTGTCATAATCAATGCAAGCATCCATGCCTATTCTTAGAACGCTAGCTTGGGACTTTGTTCTATGCCTTCAGGAGCCTTGGCACTACAGATGTCCCAGTGGCTTCTTGTCACAAAGACTGGCCTGATATTCATGGTTCACTTGGCAAGGTTTTCGTCTCATGCCATCATTTTGCAGCCTGACAGGTTTGTGATGAAATGTTTACCTCCCCCCCCATCAACTGTTGATGTTTTATACTGGACAACTTGTGGCCTTCCAGATATTGCTGAACTGCAACTCCCACTAGCCCAA
The DNA here is from genome assembly GCA_023846285.1 of Phrynocephalus versicolor. Classification (NCBI taxonomy): domain Eukaryota; kingdom Metazoa; phylum Chordata; class Lepidosauria; order Squamata; family Agamidae; genus Phrynocephalus; species Phrynocephalus versicolor. The sequence continues at coordinate 22,746,221 of JAHTLZ010000129.1, forward strand.
GTCAGTGCAACTGATGGTGAACTATGCTGGGAGTTGCAGTCCAAGTCATGCACTCCTTGTCTGAAATGTCTCCCATTGTTAGAGGAGCAGAAAAGGCTTGGGGAATAGAATTACATGGCCTATATATAGTGCAGTCTTGGTGAACCTATGGCATGGGTGCCAAAGGTGGCACTTGGAGCACTTTTTGTGGGCACCCGACATCGCCCCTTCACAGCCACCTGTATTCAGGTTAAATTGCTGGATTGGCACTTTGCAAAAAATTAGTGGGTTCTGAATAGTAGTTTGGGCACTCAGTTTCTAAAAGGTTCGCCATCACTGATACAGTGTATATGAAGGTTTCAGTTTGCAAGCTATTTACAGTGTGGCCCACCTGCATATCAAGGCCACCTAGATAGTATCAATATTGTATGTTGCTGGTATTCAGACTGTATGTAAAGGTTGCCTCTCAGAGGGCCAATAGGAGTAGAAATCAATGTTCAAAGGAAATCAGTTTCTTGTTCCCAATGAGAATGGACCCAATCACTCAGTGCAACCTAACATTTAAGACATATGCAAGTTAAGAATAGGGAATTAGAAAAGCCATCTTAGAACATTGAAAGGTAACATTAAAGCTACAAAGAGCATGGAAAAAGAAAAAAATCACTTAGGAGGAATGGAAAGTAACATGGAAAACACAGGTGTTCTTATGAAATCCATCAATGTAATCATGCATGGTATTCCATATAAAAGTCACATAATAGGTAGTCCCTCATTCAGGGAAAGCTTGCCTGGAGAGGAAGGTCTTTGCCTGCTTCCAGAAAGATAGCAGAGATGGGGCAGTCCTGGCCTCCAACAGGGAATTCCAAAGTCTGGGAGCAGCAACAGAGAAGGCCCTTTCATGTGTTCTTATGAGAAGCACCCGTGAAGGTTGAGGGATGGAGAGAAAGGCCTCTCCTCATGACCTAAGCACCAGGGCCAGTTGATATTGTGAGATTTGATCTTTGAGGTAGCTTGGCCCCAGACCATTTTGTGCTTTGTAGGTTAAGGTCAGCACTTTGAATTGTGCCCGATAGCTGATTGGCAGCCAATGGCAGCAAATTATTGCAAGAAGAAGTACCTAGGGCCAATGCAAGTAGACATCAATGTTCAAAGGAAATCAATCACTCAGTGCAACCTAGATAATGTCTTCTTGCCCAGCCAAACAAGTTAGGCTTCTCACCATGTTTCAGAATCCTGACCCACAATGCTGTTTAGAAAGACAGCTAAATGAATATTTTTAGAAAGGATTTTTTTTTTAGAAAGACAGCTAAATGAATATTTTTTTCTCCTCCACTAGATGATTAGTGAAGACAGTCTTTCTTCACTAATCATCTAGTGGAGGAGAAAAAAATAAAACAGCTCCACCACACCAACAGCTCAGTAGAGCCTTAATATAAAGATAAGATGCATTAAAAAGAATGAAGCATGTTATATAGTCATGAGTGATTCCCAGATGGGGGAACGTTCCATCCTTGAGAGAAATGAAGACGTTCTTAGAAGGGCATAAGATTATTAGTTCTTCACAAAGGGAAAAAAACTTATCATCTTTAAAAATTATGTGGCAAGATATCTTTGTTTGAATTTGGAAAAACATGTTGTGCTTATTTTCCCATTTAAAATTATGTCATTAAGTTTGGGGATTTATTTTTAATTTTTAATTATTGACAGTTGGAAAAGAAGCAATATCCAGGGGTATAGAAAATGGCTTGTCTATGCTGTAACTTTGAATATTCTTGAATTGGACCATCTTTGCCTAAGGCTGCTGCCATCTGGGGGCAGGGCCCGTCCTACACCTTTAAAGACCACACTGACAAGCATAATTTCAGCAGTGGAACATTTTCTTGGCCTCAAGGTGTCACCTGCTGGCTTTCTGACTGCTATAAGTAGGAACCATGACTTCTCTTTAAAGCATTAGTGAAAATAAAATAAAACGCAAAAAGGGGAGATAAAGTCATGGTGACACCTTAAAAGACCAAATGTTGATATATTTTTAATGTGAGCTTGGGTGGACAAGTACATCTCATCAGACAAAGTATGAGCTTGTTTCAAACACATACTTTCTGTTCACAGAAATTCCCACATTCAGTTCTTAGTCTCTCAGAATCAGAATCAGAGACCATGTACTGCTAAACAGAGCTTTAAAAAAATGGTTCTTGGACTATAACTCCCAGAAACCCCAAAACTGATTACACTGGGCTGAATTTTGTTGTGAGTTAGAAGTTTGTTTTGAACTTTTCGAGTAAACTTTTCCAGTAAATCTGCCGGAGTCCCTGAATAGCCCCAGCCCCAGTCACAGTAGATAACAAAGGTTAGAGAAGGACCATCTGACTAGGTAGAAACAAGGCCAGCACTGTCATGGAATAGAGGCAGCTACCTTCACAGATCTGGAGCATCATAAAAGGCTTGACCTGTTGGTTCCTGACTGCTATCAACTTCTTAGCACACACACATTTCAGGTGTAAGGTATGGGACCAATGATTTTTTTGTTTGTTTGCTTGTTTGAATTACAACACCCAGAAGACACTGGCTGGGCAGTTTCTTATTCTTTAAAGTAACTTTCTCAAACTCTGCATGAGGGTTGGGAGGGAGAGGAGGGCCGACCTCTCGCTCTCGCTCTGTGAACTTTGTGGTTTTTTTTCTAATTTTGCAGGCGGTGTGATTTCATGCACTGGGCTAACCTCTGCTAAAATGGGGGTAGTCATAAGGAGACCGTCCCGACCCGCACCCCACGGGGTCGTCGCACGCACGCACGTGTGTGTGTGTGTGTGTGTGTGTGTGTGTGTGTGTGTGTGTGTGTGTGTGTGTGTGTGTGTGTGTGAGAGAGAGAGAGAGAGAGAGAGAGAGAGAGAGAGAGAGAGAGAAGCTTTTCTAGTCCGTGGTTGCAGCTCTTTTCCCGCCAAAAGCCAGGGATTCTGCTGTCGCCATGGCTACCTCCGGCCGAAAGGAAAAAAAAAAAGGAAGACGCGAGAAGTCCTCCCACCTGGTCCAAATTTAAGCTTTTCCTAACAAGTCCCTGAGGGAAATGAGCCAGCCTGGAGGCCCGGGTGGGTTGTCGAGGTATTTTCAGCCGCGCCATTGGGGCGGGTTCCTGCCCGCCCGAGTTTTCCACCACAACCTCTGAGGGGGGGAGGGGGTGGTGGCTGCGATTACTCCGTTGCTAATTCTAGGATGGTGTCGGCCTTTTTAAAAAAAAGTGGAAATAAAACAAAATAAAATCAAGAGGGAGGGAGGGAGGAGACGCCTCTGCTTTTAACACCACGAGGTGGAGGTCGCTTCCCCTCCCCCAATCTGCTCCCATATCAATGGGGAAGGGTAGAACCACCACCCCGCTTTTCACTTGTCCTCTTCAAACACACTAGATCTCATCGATCCACTTCCCTCCCTCTTTTCCTGGTCCCATCTGCCTCTCCTTTTCCTCCCACTCCCACTTCCCTCCCCCCCCTTTTTTTTTTCACCCCATGGAAAAACTTGTCCTAAGCATAAATCAAATAGAGATTGGATGGGACTTAACCCACCTAGGGACTGTCTGCTGCCCATAGGCTGCGCAGTTGGGGGGTAAGGTGGGGGGTGTGCAGGGCCATTGCAATGAGCTTTCCAGGTGAATGTCTCTCTCTCTTGGGGGTGGGGGTGAACACAAGGGCGCTACCAATTTAATAGCACCAGCACTAGCAGTAGTGTCCTGGTCCCATTTGGCTGGTACTATATAAACCAAGAAACCAAGGACCTAGTTGTTGAGATAGCCACTTGGCAGCTCTGTTTTGGGAAGACGTGCAACCAAGGGTCCTGTGAGGCCATCTTGAACCATTCATGTATGCTTTTGTAGATGCTTTTGTAGATGCCCTCGCTCACTTTTGCAGAGCCATGAAGTTTTATCCAGAATTTCAAATACACACAGGCACACACAGGAGTCCTCCCTGTGTTGTGCTGTGTTTTTAATATTGCATGTCCATTGATGATGATGATGATGATGATGATGATGATGATGATGATGATGATGATGATGATGATGATGATTGCACAAAACAGAGAAAACTAACTGTGGACTTCTATGTGCTTTTTGCTAACACCTTCCATCAGTACTAGCTGACATAACCAACAACGAGGGATTACTTCTAACTAGTACCCTTAATAATATCTAGAGACCTACTCCTGCCATACAAATGGGCATTTTTGGCCTCAGTAGAATACAGAAAGGACAACAGGTAGGAGATGCCTTCTGTCCTCACTGCAGGATCCACAAGTGAATGGAACTGGCATAAAACAGTAGAATCTTCCGGGACCAAAGCAAAGGCTCTTGTAAACCAGTATTATTTTCACTTAGAAAAAGTTAGTGAAACAGTATTTTCCCACTTGACAGAATATGTATTCAGTCTTCCTAGCCTATGTAGACCAGGGTGATGTGAAATCAAGGTGAAGTATAAAATAGAGGACTCCTCACTAACCTTCCTCAGACTGATGAAGCTGCTTGGGTGAGCAGGGAAATTTTTCAATCTCTCAAGAAAAGAAGTGCAGTTGCCATGACTCAGCTGCCTGATAAAGACAGCTGGATGACTGAGAATCTTCACAGCAAATGGATTTCTCTTATTGCATCCACGAGTGCTTTGTAAGTCCCTATAGTTTTTAACAGTGACATGGTCCATTGGTACCTGCTGCCCATCCCCGCTTAGAGCAGCTCAACTTCCAATCATTTAGGAATGATACATGGTGATGTACAAAGTCTGGTCAAGTTGCTTTACTGGAGGACAACTCCCAGAATCAGATTCTGACATTTGCCAACCAGGAAAAAAAAGTTGCTTATCCCACCTAGGAGAACAGGATAAAGACCAACATGGTTATTACTGCCTTGGCCCTAAACTTGGCTTGACTGTTGGCACACCTCAAGGAGAGGATTTCCCGTAATAGTTAAAAGGGAGAGGTGGGAAACAAAGCTGGAAAGGACCTCTTTTTTTGAGTGAGGATTTGGAGAAAGAGAAAGGGGGGCTGGGGGTGGAGGAAACAACACACCAAAAAAGTTGTCGGTGGTGTTGCTGCTGCAGCAGAAGCTCCCCTAACGCTCCGGAAGTGGGATTTGTGGTTTCAAGGGCTGAGCTCAGAAGGGGAGTTTAGAAACACAGACAGAAAAAGTCCAGCTCTGAGACGCCCTGCTTCAGAGACAAGGCGGAGGCAAGCGAAGGAGAAGGCGAGAGTATACGGGCTCTCCACACAGTCAAGGTCCCCGTGGGGCAGGAGAGGCAGAGACACGGGCTCCTTCCCTCATGGTAAGCCTCGTCTTCCTTTGCCTCCTCGTGTATCTCTGCGATCTGCTCTCCCTTCACAACCTGCTGCCACCCAAAGAAAGGGAGGAGCGAAGGGATCTCTGTCTTTCTTAAACCTCCAGATTCGGGGTGTGTGGCTGGGTAGGGTTGCTTTCTGGACTACAACTCCCAGGATCTCCCCGCCCGAGCGCGCTGGCTGGCAGATTCAGCCAAACCCGCAGAACATGGGGTGGAGGAGGAGGATTTGGAGCGCCCATTCCCTCAGGTGTTGGTGCTGCTGCCTTCACGGAACGTGTGAATGGAAAAGAATTACGGTCGTCCTGGAACGGGATGGACGGAGTCCAAGGGGCTGGCTTAAATTCCTTCTCGGCACCTGTTGATTCCTTCCCACGATCCTTGTTTAGAGTTTAGAAGAGGCTTTTGTAGAGATCCTTGCGGTGTGGTCGCGTGTGAACACGGGCAGAATTCCACCACCAGTCTGTCCTCACTTCTTCGCGCCCGAAGCTGAATATTCACAGGCGCCTTGGATCTGGGATGAAGGGGGTACCTGTCGTGGCGGAGAGGTGGTTTCATTTCATTTCATTTCATTTATTTTTACAGTTTATATGCCGCCCACTACCCAAAGGTCTCTTTTAAAAGAAGGAAAGTAATTGAGTGAGGATATAGAGGAGGTCTCTTTGTCACCCTTTCTCCTTGGCTTTTTTTAAGTAAATCAAAGTTTGTTTGCAAAACACACGTGGGGAAGCAGAGCGAGTGGCAGATCAGAGTGGAATTTTTGACTGAGGTTTGCAAAAGGGAAAGACCCACCGAGAAGTTTCCTCCACAGCTGGAGGAAGGCGACCTTTAGGGCTTGCTGTGCCCCTCTCCCTCCCCGCCCCCTCAAACTCTCACACAAAATCCACCCACCCCACCCCAGACGTTTTCTTGGATTACTCGAGGGTCCGTAGCGAAGTGGAGGACGCCGGCCTCCGCACGGGGAGAGGAGGGTTGATCAGGAGGGGGTCTTCCTCTCCCAATCTCTGAGCAGAGGTGGTTGTTTTCCTCCACCAATACATTTGACCGATCCCTCTGCGCACTATAAACAAGGAATTGATTGCATGCCTGGCATTGATAAACGCGTGTTATTGCAGGCGTGTACGGTGGGTATCGTTTTGATAGGTTTGTTTTGGTCGTGATTTCTTTCTCTGAAGAAAGTCTCAAAAGGACTTGCTCCCCGCAAAAAAAAGCCACCCATTATTTTATTTTATTTTATTTTAAAACGTCCACGTTCCGTTTGGCATAAGTCTTTCCTGGACTTGAGACTCATCTAAGGCTGGCGCGTTTGAGGAGAGGGGGGCAGGCGGGGAGGAGGGTCGCCGCCTCCGGGGTCCTGGCTGGTTGCCCGAGAGGGAGAAGCACCAGGGAGAGGGGTGTGCGCCCGCCAGCTGGGTGGGCGAGCGATTCTCCCAGCCGCCGGCCCTGCCTTATCTCGAGCCTTTCGCCCTGACCTTGGGGAGGGCGAGAGCGCGCGGAGATTTGCAGTTTAATGTGTAAGCGGCTGCAGCGACAGGTCGTGCGTCCCAAAGGGAACCTGGGCGCCGCCAGGGGAGCTTTCCTCCCCTCCCCCTCTTCCTCCTCCTCCTCCTCCTCCTCCCGCCGAGAGAGATGGCTCAGTTCAAACCTCAGCCGAGGGGTAGGGTGGGGAGGGGAGGCAAGCTGGTCTCTCACCAGCAGGGAAAAAGATAAGGGGCTTCTCCGTAGACAACCCATCCCACCCCCAGTTGCAAGCGTGGGATAAGAACCGCCCGCCGCCTGAAGGCTGTCGATGCCGGAGGTGAAATAGTAACAGCCCGGCGCGTCCAGCTTCCCCTACCCGGGAAGAGCTGAGAGGCTCAGGCAAGGATCTCCAGTATATTGGGGCACAGGGTTATGGGGCGAGCTGTTAAGGGAGGAATCAGGCTGGCGCCCACGCTTACGATCCACTTCCGCGTTCCGGCTTGTACGGTTCCCCGTGGAAGTGCGCTCCCCCCTCCTTCGGTTCAGTCGAAAGCTTTGTCGGTCGATCTTGGTTTGTTTTGGAAAGATCTGCGCGTGATTTGATTCCGCGCGTGGTTTGTCTCCAACCAACCCCCGTGTTCAAGCTTCGAAAGAGCACCAGTTCTGGGGCGGGGGGGGGGGGCTGAATTGAAGGAGAAATTAGGTGGCCCTAGACCAACCAAGTGGTCCGTTTAATTGAGCTCCTCTCAATTCGTACTCACCCCGGCCGAACGTGACTTTCAGTGAAGGCCTCCTCTTTAACAAGCCTTCCCCCACTCCTAAAACATAAACTGCTACTGCTAGTCCCCGTTAGCAACCCACTCAAACTGACTCAAGCGCTGAATGATAAATCAATCAACACTTGCCTAAATCCTTTTCAGTCAGTAGGTCTACTCTAGTTGGAACCAGCAATACTCGTCCTAGTTGCAATTCTATGCCGTCAAGTCAGTTGTTGTGACTTCTGGCGACCCTTTTCCGGATGGGTGGGTGGATGTTTCCAGGTAGAGGACCCTCAAGAGCGGTTTACCACCGCCTTCTCCTGGGGCTGCTCTAGGACTGCACCGCTTGCTCATGGCTACCTCGGTTGGCTCTGCTTGCAGGAGGCGTGGGGGGGGTGGGAATCGAACCCGCAACCTGCGCCACTCCAGCCTGATCCCTTAACTCAGTGAGCTCTCCAGGCAGATAACCTCTCTCTTTTTCTCTCTCTCTTTTCAAGTTATATTTCTCTCTGGCAGAAGTAGGATAGGATAGCCGGGGAGTGTGTGTGTGTTTTGTGTCTTTCCATTCGTGACCGACCTTTCCTGACCCCACATCCATGGAGTTTTCTTGGCAGGAATACTGGAGTGGCTCCTACAGCACCTGATATTCCCTGGTGGTCTCCCATCCAAGTACTGACCAGGGCCGACCCTGCTTAGCTTCCGAAATCAGGGGAGATCGGATGTGCTTAGGGCATCTAGGCAGCTCTAGCTGGGGAGAGGGGAGCCGAAAACGTATCCACGCTGCTCGGTTCGGCTTCAACCTGCCGCGTTTCCCAAATCTTCTCCCAAACGCGGAAGGAAGCGCATCTGTGATTTGCAGGGTGAGAGGAAAAGGCAGGTTGGAACCCTTCAGAACGCTCCTTTCAGGAACGGGGCGCCGCCGATGTTTCCCTTTCAGGGCATCAGTCGAGGGCGGAGGCGGCGGGGGGGGGGAAATGTCTCTCCAACGGGCGCCCCAGCCGACGGCTCTAGTTCCGCGCCTGCCTCTCCTGGTCAAGGATGATCGGAGCGGCAGGTGGAGCGCGGGCCCTTTTCTCTCACCCCCCGCCCGCTGCGCGGCGCTCAGTGGCCTTCGGCGTGACGTCTTCCATCTGAAATCGACCCGAGAACCAGGCAAAGACCGCCTGTTGTCGCACTGGGGCCAGGGACAAATCCCGATCGCAGCCGACCCGCTCTCGTTGGTGTTCGGACGCCTCCCTTCCCTCCCCCACCCCCGTTGCTTTTTAAGAGAAAGGTCTAATACGCCATAGCTCCGCAGTGTGATATGTCAGAGGGGGCTAGAACTCTGGAGATCAGCCACCGAAACTCACGGAGAAAGGGGGGGATGAAATGGGCAAACCCACTCTTTAATTGTCTCACTTTGAAAATCCGATTTAGAGTCGCTATAAACCGATTCCGATTTGACAACGCAGAACACACCGTAGGTACATCCCGTCTCGATTTGCTTAGCGGTTCGTCCTGGGTTCGGTGAATTGGGAAGGGTGAACCTTTGGCCGGTTAGATAGCTTGGGCTTCAGACTCCGAGGTAACCCCATTGTGGCCAAGGGTAAGGGATCGTGGGAGATGTAGCCCAAAAAGTCTGGACGGCCAAGAGTTCTCCGTCTCTGAGGTCCGACTCGATGCTTTGGAAGGGGGTCTTTGCGCTTGGGCATTGTGCAAAAGAGCCGCTGGAATTACTCAATAACTAGTTGGAAGAAAAGCGTGACAAAGAAACACCCGCACCCCCCCCCGCAGCGCCTATTAAAAATGTTGTCCAACAGTTTTCCCTAGCAGTTCCCTGGGAAGTTCTCTTACGCAAAAGGCGCTGTCAGACTGCGATAACCAAACAGTAAATACACCTCTCTCCAGTTTAGCAAACATAATCTGGGGAGCAGGTGGATGGACGTGCAAACTGTCAAAGATTCCTCCTGTCTCTCTTTCAATGGCGTTTTGCCCCCTTAGAATGTCCCATCCAGTGATCGCACCTCTTCAGACAGGTTGGTGGTCTACTGGGTGAGGTTTGGGGGATTCGATGCCCTACTGTACGTCGTTGACAGGGATTGGAAATCGATGACCCATAAGGTCCCTCCCAGCTCTGCAATTCTCCTTATTTCAACGCAAATGATTCCCCCCGCCCACCGCTAAACATTTCGCCCATTTTGTCTCACTTAGTTATTTTGAATTTATTCCCAAGCAAAGCGTGCAGCCTATCCTTGGCATCCTCAAACAGTATTTTCAAGCGCAGTTGTCAGCTGGGGAAACCTTGGCCAAGCAGCACAGTCCCAGGGCACACACACCTAATATCGCCACACAATATTAGGTTCCCCCCCCTCGCGCGGGAAACTCCCCCCCCCGCTGCTTTTTAACACTGCATAAACCTTAGTTCCGGCGACGTTAAAGCGTGGCTTGGTGTTCTGATGATGGAAAGAATATCAGGTGGCGCAGGTGTGTATGTGTGTGAGAGAGAGTTGGTGGGTTGATCTAGCCAAACAACCAGAGGTTTTCCATGGTCTGGATTTAATTTGGGATCTTTCGGAGGTGTGTGTGTTCTTCGGTCTCTCTCTCCCTCTCTCTCTCTCTTTCTGTGTGTGTGTGTGTGTGTGTGTGAAGACAGACGGGCAGGCAGGCAGGCAGGCAGGCAGGCAGGCAGACACACACACACACACACACACACACACACACACACACACACACACA
>JAHTLZ010000129.1:22756452-22769677 GCA_023846285.1 Phrynocephalus versicolor
AGAGAGAGAGAGAGAGAGAGAGAGAGAGAGAGAGAGAGAGAGAGAGAGAGAGAGAGAGAGACTAGAACCTGGGTGTATAAGCAGCATTTAATAGGTCTGAGTTTCGAAATTTTTCCATATGTTGACCCTTGACTGTATCTATAATTATTACCATTACGCTCACTATATCGTGCATATAGTACAGTACCTCCACTCTGCCCGTTTAAGGGCACAAACCACCGAGGACTCCCATCTAATGTTAGTCCAGGGGCCCACCGAAGCCAATGGACGGGATGCTACTCCTGGCCAACACTCGTGACAACAGGGTTACCTCCACAGTCCAGACAGAACAAACAAACAAACAAACAAACAAACAAACAAACAAACCCCAACATATCTGAATGAGATTCTTTAAAGAGCCATCGTGTCATCTACGTCCTCTAATCGAGATTTGTTGGTTCCTCAGCACTGTGTTTAGCATTTAATTCAGGCAAGGCGGATGCCCAGCACCTCTCCCCCTTCCCTTCCTTCTTTATTCCCTACTGAAAATAAAAATATCGGTGGCTTATGCTTGGGGCTGAGTCACGGCGCTGGGGAGGGTGGTTCCGCCTTAATCTCAGGGCAAGGTTGCCAGCCATTAATCACCCAAGATTCCCCTTCACCGATTTAAGCTCTTCGCGATTTTCATTATACGCTTTATTGGGAGTACAGGTCGTGGAACTCGCTTAGGCTTCCTCGGGAGTAAAGAGGCGCGGGCTGTCGCTGACAGGCCTCACATAGACACACGCCCTTACTTGGGAGTAAATCCCGATGGATTTAAGAAGGGCTGCCTTCCAGGGCATTCATTACACGCCTGGGATTGAGCGTTCAAACGTCCAGTTGGTACCAGCGGGGAAGTCGGGTGTGCAAAAGGCAGGAATCAACCCCCCCTCCACACACACACACGCGCGCGCGCACACACGTCTTCCACTCCTTGTGTTTTAACCGAGAGCAGCCTCCAGAGGCTGAACAGAGGAACTGGGGTGCTGGGTGCGGAAGGGGAGATAATTATTTCCTCCTAGGCAGTGTTCTTACCTATTTCAAGGCAACCTCTCCAATTATCTCTTTACTTCAAACTCCTAAGCAAGCGGCCGCCTGCTTTTCAACAGGGGTATTAGAATTAAATTCAGAATCCGATCCGGGTCGAATGTTTCGCCCAAAGGAAAACAATCTGTTCCATTGTCCGGAACTGGGGGCGGGGGGAGCGAAGAGTGATTAGAATAGGATAATTCATTTTCATTTATTTATCGGGTATTCATTCATTCATTCATTCATTCCGCTTCTATCAGATCTTTCTATTTTTTTGAAGGCGCTGAAGGAGGTTAACAACACTAAAATCGAATTAAACAACATCAAGATCATAACTAGCAAAACAATTATTTTCATAGGAAATCATGAAACATGGGGAAATTGTAAAAGGGCAGATCAGAGAGATGGGTCTTGTTCACAGCCTTCCAACAAACCCCGAGAGTGGGAAGGAATCAGGAGGGAGGAGGTGGTCCATTCCACACCCTGGGGTGGAAAGAGAGGGTCCAGAAGTACAATATTTAACCTCGCCCAGTTTCCGAAGGACAAACGAATCCCTTTCCTAGTTCATTAAAATAAAAATGGGATGTACACTAAAAACCCTTTAATGCAGTTTCCAGTGCTCCCCTACGTGCGCAGGAAAGCCTTAAAAGAAAGCAAACTCAAGGTGCAGCGACATTTAGAAAATGGCAGAAAATAAAATATTTATAAGGTAAAATCGGAGCGCCATAGCAGGAAGGGAGAAAACGGATGTTTACCTGCCTCGCGTGACACAAAAATAAAACTAAACAGTGCTGGGTCACTTAAAAGGTGTATTTATTTCGCCGATCTATTTATTTTACACTGATTTATTTCTGTGCAAACGTTCCCGGCATTCAGCCACCTTCCTGAAGACGAAAGGAAGTGGGTTAAGTTCTGCGCTGTACTCCGCAGAGTCTCGCTCTGACATATATCTGGTAGCCTTTCAGATGGCCTTCTGGTTTTTACTTGCACTTCGCTGGCTCAAACAGCTGCCTCTTTGACGCTTGGGAGGGTGGGTGCTTGTTTGTGGACCCGTTTTGGTGGTGGTGGTGTTTCCCTTCCCGCTTATCTTGCGGGGGGTCAGCGCTCATTCCTTCAGTAGCCAATGCCTCCGGACTTTTTCTACAGGATCGGAAGTTTCAGAGAGCCATTCGTACCTAAATTGACTTCCACTTTGAGGGAATAAACATTAATACATTCTGCGCTCAAGGTCGACCTGGAAGGAAATAACATCATCCTAACGCATTTAATGAAGACGATAAGCTCTACTTAGTGTTGGTGTAACACATATTCACACCGGAGCTTTCTGGCGTGGAAATATGTGTAACTCGTAATAAGTGTAAGCCCTCAAGTCAAATGCCCAGCGTTTTCTAGGAAGAGAAAGAAATCAAAAGTGGTGTGCCATACCCTTCTTCTGGGTGTTCTGCTTGCCCAAGGCTACACAGGCTGGCTCTTCTCTCAAGAGGCCAAGTGTCTTCTTTATACATACATACATACATACATACATACATACATACATACATACATACATACATACATACATACATACATACATACATACATACATACATACATACGTAAAGCAAAAGCAAAGTGTTCTGCTTATATACTGCCCCATACCACTACAAGTAGTCTCTGGGCGGTTTACAATTTTAATTACAGTGTGCAGGCTACACATTGCCCCCCAGCAAGCTGGGTACTCATTTTACCCACCTCGGAAGGATGGAAGGCTGAGTGAACCTTGAGCCTGCTACCAGGGATTGAACCCAGGTTGTGAGCACAGTTTTACCTGCAGTACAGGCATTTAACCACACACACACACACACACACACACACACACACACACACACACACACACACACACACACACACACACACACACGCACACACGCACGCACGAGAAACAGCGTATCCTTCTACATCAGAGGAATATCAAAATTCAGTTGTATGAAGCAAGCAATTTTATCTTTTCCTAGTACCCCCTTTCCTCCTCTTCATCATCTCGGTTGGTCGAGTTGACAAACACGAATCTGGCTCATTGATCACCCCTGGTGGAGACTCTGTCCCCAGGGAAATCCAGGCCACAATCAATGTCTTCCGGGTGTCACAGAAGCCTTGATGGCTTGGGGCTTTCTTGTCTTGGGATCTGTTTAGCCGCTGTTCTGATGGCCTTGGCCATTGCCAAAAGTAAAAATATATCTTGCTAGTTTCATCAAGCAGGGGGGACCCCAAACACAAGCAGTGGTGAGACTCCTACTTTTAATTCAGAAGAGCTCGTCCAGCATTTAAGACACTGGGTGGGTAATTTGGAATTACACAGAACTCTTGATCGGCCCCTTGATCGGGCTGCGGGTTCAAATTCAATGATGGAACAGAAACGACCCCCGCCCCTGTATCTGATACGGAATTTGACTGATTTAAATTTCCTCCACCCACGTTTTACCCCCAGTCAGGTCTGAACATTGCAGACCTTCCCTTTCCTCTTGCTTCCAGGAAATGCTGCCCACCTGTGTTGGCTGCTTGGTGCCTCTCAGAAGAAGCCTCCAGAAGACTTTTAAGGGAACACACCTAAATACCCCATAATATTTTCATTTTTGGCGGCTCCCTCCCTGGCTCTCAACAATTAGCCTTTCTGCGGATTCCTAGGAGTAGATCGGTGCCTAGATGCCCTAACCACATCCGATCTCGCCTGATTTCGGGAGCTAAGCAGGATTGTCCCTGGTTAGTACTGGAATGAGATACCACCAGGGAGAGAATATTGTACCAGGTGCTGTAGACACCTGGAGTAGGAATTGGCAAGCCACTCCAGTGTTCCTGCCATGAAACCTCCATGGTCGTGGAGTCACGAAGGGTCAGTCACGACTGCAATAAACAACACACACACACACGCAGCACACACACACGAGTAGATCAGTGGACTTAGTGAGATTTATGTAAATGAGGATTTACGATTCAGACGCTGATTCTGCAGGTCCGCTCTTGTGAGGAATAAATACCAATAGAAAGTAGGGATAGAGCTATTTGTCCTAGAGTTAACCATGGAAAATGGGGCTGCAAGGCATCAAGCTTTTGCTCCCAGAGGACGGAATGGAAATGAATTAATTCATTTCCATATTTATTTGTCTTCATTTATTTACTGGAAGGTAGGGTGATGTTTGGAGCCTTTAACCGCTTTGTTTGAAACAACAGGTGACCTTTGATGGATGGTGCAAAATATTCGTCTGCCCCTAAATAAGCGCCCGTTGGAATCGTCGGGGATTTATTCCCGGGTAAGCGCATATATACACGGGATGGCATCCTAGTGGATTTTTGGTGGCGCCGCTAGCAAAACAACGAGAATATATGTGCACATATACACATGACAGACCGAGATCTTGCTTTGCCGAACGCAAATGTGGATTCAAATCGACGGGATTCCTCGCCTTAACATTTTCCTTTTCTTTTTTAATCTCTACTTTTATTTGCACGCGCAGTTGTGTATGTGTGTGTGTGAGAGGGGGGGGGTCAGGTCCGCGAAGCCGGTGGCCGATCTTATATTCACACCTAGCATCTGTCAGAGGCGCTATTAGAAATGTACCAGTTATGTCGCCTTTTTCTCCAGAACGTACCCAAGGCGGCATACAAGGTACTTAAATCCAAAAGCAAAACCAAACCAAGCCCAGCATCACTTACTAGTGTGTCGGGCAAATGGAACTTGAACTGCGTGTCAGGTTCCTTTGCGAACCACACGTTCCTTCTTGTGTGTCAGGAAGGGGGAATGCCCTGATCAGGGTGCACAGTGAGTGGGCAGGTCCCTTGGGCCATTCTGTAAGTAGCGAGTCCAAGCAAGAAGCGTCTCCAGCCCCAGAGAAAGAAAGCCGAAGCGCCCTGTAAGAGGCAGGCAGAGGGCACGTCCTCTAAGAGAGTCACTTGTCCCCCCCGCCCCTCCCCCGATCAGCCGTCCCTGATGACACCTGTTCCTCAGTTCTGTAGGGAAATCCAGCCACCTGAAGGGGAAGGGGGGGGCTCCCTGGAAGGAGCGATGGGGCTGGGCCGTTCTCTTTCCGGAGCTTGGCTCCTTGCTGGGACCCACTTGTGTGAATGCCACCTGGTGGTGGGCAGAGCCGCCCTGCCCGCGACCCGCCCTGCTCCTCCTCCCTGCCTCCTCCTCCTCCTCCTCCTCCTCCTCCGCCCCTTCCAGGAACTCCTTAACCAATGGCTTCGTCAAATCTCTGTGCAGATCCTTTCCAGCCGGCCTGGGGAGTCCGAGCGATTCGCTCCTGGCAGGGACGCACGGAAGGAGGCTGGCTGTCCCGTCGCCCGACGAGCCCAAACAGCGTGAATAATAATAAGCGCCCCGGCAGCAGCTTGCAGATCCCGCCACTGCCTCCTCCTCCTCCTCCTCCTCCTCCTCCGTCGCAGCAGGCACCATGCCCCGCTCTTTTCTGGTGAAGAGCAAGAAGGCTCACAGCTACCACCAGCCCCGCGCCCCCGACGGGGAGTACAGCCTCAGCTTGGAGAGCGTCCTGGCTCAGATCTGCGCAGGTAAGGGAGCCGTTCGCGCCCGTACTCATCCGTTTCCACGCCCCACTGGCGGTGAGGGCTTTTCTTGCGCGGTCCTGGGCGCTTGGGTGGGCAGGAGGGGCTCTGCTAAAGGAGGCCGGCGGGAGAGGTACGGGTTCCCTCCAGCGCGCTGGGCTGCAAAGCGGAGGAACACCCCACCACGACCCCCGACTGCTTAGGAGGCAGAAAGCGGTTCACCGGTGGTAGCCAGGGTGGGCAACTGCGGCTTCGAGAGCCAGGGCTGACCCGACAGATCAGCCTGCCCTTAATGAGGGAAATCAGTACATTTACGGAGTCTCTCTCTCTCTCTCTCTCTTGTTTTCCTCCTCCTCCTCCTCCTGGGCAGACACGAAGGTCCCCGAGGAGATGAGCCCGGGGCTCCCGGAACCGGAGCCGGCCCAGGGTCGCTTCTCCCCGGATGCGCCACTGCCCGACGGGGTGGACGGGACCTCCGACTCGGCACCCAGCTGTGAAGGCAGCGTGTGTGACCGAGCGGCTGAGCTGGAGGATTTCTGGAGGCCGCCTTCGCCCTCAGCCTCGCCAGGTAGGCAGGTCGGCTGGCAGGGGAGCTGGGGGGGGGGGGGGAAGGTAGCGGCGAGGGAGGCCCTTCTGGGTGGGTGGGGACGTGCGCGGAATTGGGGCAGGCTATACCTTGGCACTGTACCTCAATCAACTCGATCCCGAGCTGGTCCCGGAGCTGTCCACACGCCCTCCTTCAAATCCTGGAATTCACAGACGAATCAGAAGTCACACCTTGCTGAATTCGGTCCGGTTTACTCTCCGGTAAACCCGCGGGAGATTCCGGTATTAAATGTGCACGTCTGGGGAAAGGGCGGTGGCGGCATCCTTTTATCGCAAATCTCTTAAAGAAGGGAATTGAATTTTTACGTGGGTTTCTTATCTTCCAACCCAAACGTTGACTTCCGAAAATTTTAATGTTTAGCATAGTGAAGAGAGTGGGGTTGGGAGGGCAGCAAGGACGGCTCCGGAACCTGCAGAGCAATAAATAAATAAATAAATAAATAAATAAATAAATAAATAAATAAATAAAATGCGTGGAAGGTAACGTCTGAATTCCCCCCACCCCGGATATCTAGTTGACCTAAGCATTCTTTAGCTGAGCTTGTTGTTTGTGAGCTGGACTCGAAGGCGGTGCGGTTCCTAACCTGTCCTCAATCAGGAAAAGCCCGGAACTCGGATGAGATCTGGTCCTTTTGAACCCAGGGATCCTCGCGTCTCTCGGAACTAAGTCCAGCGGGTGGATAGCAGGGCTTCCCGCCTCGGGACTCAGCGCCCGGGTTTGTAGAAGAGCCAAGCCAAGAAGAGGGTCAACACGGGCGAAGGAGGAGCTGCCCGCGGGGTTGGCACGAAAGGCGGCAGCAAGATCCAGCCGGCCTTCGGGTACTACTGTACAGTATACTGCGGTAAAGCTACCCCGGACTCTAGCGAGGCTGAAGAGAAGGACACGTTTTACTCGGCAGAAAAACGGGCTTCGACCTCCTGCGCACCTCCCAGGCCCAACAAAGCTTGTTGTAAGTGCCGCAAAAGTCGTTGTGGCGTTAAAGACGCGGAACAGATCCAGTCCTTCACATATTCTGGACACTTTCTGGGAAGGGCTGTCCGATTTGAATGGAGGTGGCACTGCGTGCATCTCCATTCCCCCCCCCCACGTTTCATTTCCTCTGTACTTGTAAGGAAACGCTCTACTACTGCTTGCTTTGGGAAAAGCCCCGTCCAGGGGGCAATACCTTGAACGAGCCATGTGTACATCACAAGCCGGTGAGCTTTCCAGATCCGAAATGACTTACGTCGGGAAAAATAGGAAAAAATAAACAAATAAATGCCCGAATGTTCAACGGAGGTGTCTGTCAACCGATCCGTTTTTGGCACTCTGGACATGCACCGGCTCAGAGAAATTGCTCTCCGGCCCCAACCAGGGTCGGTACAAATGCTGGATGCACCTCCAGAGCTGAGCTGCCTGGGTCTGTCTCCTTCTGCTTTTGATGTGGTCGGACCCAGAAGGAAACTCGAGTGCCTCCCAGGGCATCCTCAGCTTGGGCGCCTTTAGAAATACAGCCCAGGCGCTTGGAAACGATTTGGTGGGGTTTTTCTTTTCTTCTTTGCATTTTTTAAAAAGAAAACAGTTTTTAAAAACCACAATCTAGTTTATTTATATTTATATTTATATTTATATTTATATTTATATTTATATTTAGGGCCCCCCACGACCATCTCAAGGAAGTAACGCTCCGTCCGGATAGTGTATATAATAATTAACTTACAAACAGTGCCCAGCGGGACTTATTCCCTGAGGTGGTCGTGGGGCCCCCTCAATATAAATATAAATATAAATATTGAGCCCCCCCACGACCATCTCAAGGAAGTAACGCTCTGTCCCGATAGTGTATATAATAATTAACTTACAAACAGTGCCCGGCGGGACTTATTCCTTGCGGTGGTCGTGGGGGCCCCTCTATATAAATATAAGTATAAATATAAATATTGAGGGGGGCCCACGACCACCTCAAGGAAGTAACGCTCCGTCCCGATAGTGTATATAATAATTAACTTACAAACCGTGCCCGGCTGGGGAGCATCTTCCCTGATCAGAAAAGCAGTTTTAATTTAATTTCCCAGTCCGGAGAAAAAAGGTCGAACAACCTACAGTCTTCTCCACCCACCCCCACCCCACCCCACCCCAAGGAATGACGATGCTGGCGGAATAATGGGGCTTCTACCCTTCCACGCCACGACGCCCGGTTCTTCCTCTCCTCCCAACCGCGTCCCCCTCGCAGGTTGACAGGCCCTGCCGCGGCCGGTCCAGCGTCATCCCCGGGTGAGCCAGGAGAGAAACGGGGCACGCTCGCTTCGGAATAAGTCCCACGGTGTCGGAGCAAAAGATTGGGACTTGGTCGTTAGCGGCTTGTCTTCCGGGTCTCTGTGCAGATCGATGAGGAGTCGTGTTGTACCGTCAGCAACACAGCCCTCAACACGACGAGGAGCCTCAGAATGGAAGGACAACCCAGTCGTTTCGTGTCTCTCGCGCACCTTCACACAGACAACATGGAAAAGCTGTGTAGAAAGAAGAGTATTCCTTCTGTTGCCCCAGCAAAAACATCACCACCAGCTCTGGCGCGATCCAGAACTCTTTCCCAGCTCTTAGTTAGAAGGGAAGTGGAGAGGGAATAGAAAGGTGAAATAGGAAACCTTAGGCGAGGGAGATCTTTCGCGAGGAAAGCTTTCCTAGATTGAGAGTCAGCTTGATCAATGGCAGGAAGAGCAAATTTTCAATTGGCAGGGATAGAAGCAGAGGGGGACGTTGGCATGTATAATGTCAGCAGTGAAACGGGACGGGAGGAAAGAACAGCAGAACTGGAGACACCGACCATGACTTTAAACGCCGGCTATCCTCAAAACATCGTGGTGGAAGTGTAATGTCACATCATTGCACAGGTGACCTTAGTGCCTTTGGTAACAAATACATGGCTGAAATAATACATTGATACTGTATTTCCCATAATGGATCCCCTTTTTTTCTGATGCCAAGGCTGCATCTCCTTCGGAAAGAGCATCCCTGTTAGTTTCCTGAGTGAAGGAAAACAAAAGAAATCACCAGTTTTGTAGACGGGAAGGCGAAGGCTATAAAAGTGAGCCATTATGTATGGGCGCATTCTTGTTTATACACTGCTTATTTCTGTGTAATCTATTTCATAGACTTAATGCAGTCGTCGTGCGCATGTATTCTTTATTATACCAGTTGAATTCCGTGGCGTCAGTTACTCAGCCATGCACCCAGATGTCTTTGCTGTGTGGCACAAGTTCCAGTAAAGGAAGTACATTGTTTAAAAATCACAACATTTGCTTACAGGGGGAAAAATCTAAGTAGAACATATTTTTAAAAAACACATCTTATTGCTTCCGGTCTAAAGGGTTTGCATTGATATTCACTGACTGAGAATGCCTCATAATGCTTATGGTGTTGTGATTGAATTGGAGTACAGTACTATCAAAAATCTTGCAAGATGTGCTAAGAGAAGTCTCTTCAAGAACATAAAAGCAGCTTGTCAGGTCAGGGTAACACTTATTCTTGCATTTTAACAGTAAACAGCATTGTTGCCACTCACCAGCCTATGATAGTAACACAAACTGCTTACTCTGATTCTTGCAATTCTTGATATTTTGGTAGAGCTGGACGAAGGATTTTGAAAGCTGAAGTCTTTTAAAGAAGTTACTTCCCCAATCCATGACTACAGTACCATATTGCTACTTCCTTGTTGGGGGGATGGAGTTTGATGGCAAGGCTGTGGATAGCTGGAAAATGGATTCTCCTTCCAAGATGGGATGAGATCGGATATTTGTTTATGACATATTGACATATTTTATTTTTATTTATTTATATTTCTATACCACCCCCTTAGTGCAAACAATACAGGGATATGTGAGGTCAAGGTGTCCATGTTTATAATTTGACTAAGATCTGGTATCTTCTATGCGTTAGACCACAGCACCAATCATCACGGCCAGCCCAGCAATCACTGTAATGACAGGAGTCAACTCCTTTTGTAATATTGTGCCAATGTAGCAGCTTTGAAGGAAGGCCCCACTGTGGAACATCAATTCTCCCTCCTTGGCCATGTTTTTCAGAGCTTTCTATGGTCCCCAGCCCAGCAAACTTGATATTTGGTCCAATCAATAAACAAGAAGGCAGACAGGCCATGTTGGTATACGTTGTGTCAGGTGGGGATGGAGCGGACATTCAATTTAAAGATCTTGTTTTTATATTCTGTTGTGATCAGAAATAGAAATTGATGACTGATCGATCAGATCATTTGTCTAATGAAGCTTTCATGGGGTGAGCCCCTGAGAGAAGTAGCACAGGCGTGGTACAGTGTAGAGCTTAGGGCTGGTTGGACCAAATATGAAGCTAAGTGGAACAGAGGGAGCTGCTCTTTAGATTCAAGTGCCTGAGATTTCCTGAGTCAGAACAGCCAAAGAGTGCCCAAACAGATTCTTCTATTCATAAACTTCTAATCGGACTGGAAAGCCAATCTAAAGCCCAAAACAAGTCTTGTAGCTTAGTAGGTGTGGATGCTGGGGTGTCTTTGCAAGAAATTCCTGGAACAACCCCATGTAAGAGAGAGAATCAAACACGTGTGTATCCCAGTACAGAACTGAACTGAACCCAAAATATGTAACACGTGTGTGTTATGTTGTTACAGTCGTGACCGACTCTTCGTGACTCCATGTCCATGGAGTTTTCTTGGCAGCAATACTGGAGTGGCTTGCTAGTTCCTACTCCAGGCGCCTACAGCACCTGATATTCCCTGGTGGTCTCCCATCCAAGTACTAACCAGGGCTAACCCTGCTTAGCTTCCAAAATTAGGCGAGATCGGATATGCTTAGGACATCTAGGCAGCTACATGTAACACACAGAACACATTTTAAAGCATTTTTGCTATTAGACTGGGCAACCCTCTTTTGATTTCCTTCTGCACTGAAAACCACTAACAGGAGTTAACTGTTGCCATGGTGTGCATTTCATAACATTTTTCTTGTTTACGCCTTATCATAATTATTTAATAATTAATTATTTAATAATTTTTATTTTAAAAAAGTTTCCCTCCTGAAACTGTAATAAACTGCATCCAGGAAAAGGGAGAATCAAGTGTGGTGCGCAGTGATCGGACAATTGCTTAGTTTCATGTAAAAATTCTGAAGCTGTGTTACTGTTTATAATGCAGGGATATTGGGATCTGTAGTGACCTTCCAGTGGAAACATTGCTTTTTTCTCTTAAACTCAAAACACCTTGTGGTGAAGATATGAATATATAGCTGAATGGCTAACATTTATGTTAACTGATGTATCAGCATAAGTAGATACTTATCTATTTAAACGAGGTTGCCCTCAATTTTGGGATGTTTAGGCTGCAAACCTACGGCTCCTTCCTTACTTGGGGATAGACCACACTGAACACAGCGGTACATTGTTCTGAAAAGACATATATCAGTTTGTGTACCGTTTTGCTTGGAGGCAGACCAATATAATTTACTTGAAGTAAATCCCAGTCAACTCAGTGGGACTTAAGTCTATCGAAATCTACTATTATTATGCTGCAACACTTTCACTTAAATCAGAGCAAGCCCTACTGAAAACAGTGGGGCTTACTGCCGGCTGACTGGTCTCTTGTACCTTAATGCTTATTTCCTGCCACCACTATACTTTAATAATTCCAATGGAACCAACACATACACCTTTTCAATAAAATCCTCAAGTTAAAATTAAATAACCAAGCGTGAGATTTTGGAACATTGCAGAACAATTGGTTTGAGTGCCTGCCTTGTTGTTTATTTATTTATTTGCTTCAAATGGAGGGTGGCCCTCTTTAAAATAGGACCCATTGGGATTTTTTTTTTAAATAGTATCATACCTTTCAATGTAAAATTGTGTTTTGCTGTTCCTAAGTAGAAAAATGCTACATCCAGAACTTAGAATATAGTATGTCTGTAGGGGAAACGCAACATGGAATCTGTGTTGGGTGCACCATGCTTAGTATGACCAGATGACAAGACAGTCTTAGTTTACCTTCCATTGTAGCTTAGAAGTGGAGGTTTCACTTCACAGTACAGCTTTTAACTCAAAGTGCAACTACTAAACTTTCCTTCTTCTTACAACTGTTAAAGGCTGTGGATTTATTGGTTTAAGTTATAAATGGAATTAATAGTAATAATTTAAATAATATTGATCGCACAGGAGGGAGGGCTCTCGCGATGGCACGGGAGCAAAGATGCCAAGAAAGGTCAATGCCATCACTCCTGTCCAAAATGTTTAAAAATGAGTTCTAGTCTGGCAATAGTGTAAAACAGGGATTTTAAAAACACAATTTGAAAGGATCACAATTAAAATTTAAGTGGGAGGAGAGAAGATGGCAAAACGGGAGACAGATTCTGATTTATATGGATAGATGCAATAATGGTAAAGATCAAGTCCCCTGCACTGTGCCAGAAAGAGGAAAGACTGACACCAGAGGAGTGTCTTTTAAGTGTTTTATTTTAAGTGTGAACTGTTTGTTGGTGAATAACTATAAGGCCTCCCCTCTTCCCTTTCACTGCTCTTTATCTTTAAATTGGCCTGCTCTTAAACAGAGAATATCCCTTTAAATGGAGGACCACCCTCTCTAAAGGAGGAGCCAAGACTCTCCTTTTTGCTTTCTCCTCCCCCCCCCCCTTTATCACTTCCAAAGCCCTTGATGGGCAGCTACTGTTACCTCAGGGTGGCTGCAACAGGGCAGATTTCACAGTTACCTCTAGTTAAGCCACAAAGCAAGTGCTGTTTTTTTTTCAGGTTTTCAAAACCACCAAGTTGTTATTGCTAAACCCCTCACCTACCTAAAGGACAACGAGAGGAATTGCTCAGGCAAGGAAGTGTTCAAGCAGCCTGTTTTCTGAGGCTCACTGTGAATGGCAATATAGAAACAGAGGTGTTGCAGACAATGACATTATTATCTGAAATATTTAGGAAGAGGACAAAAGAAAAGAAAAAGAGAGAGAGGAAAGTAGCTAGGGTGGGAGGAGGTGGCAGGCAGTTTAAAGTTCTGTTTAGAAGATAAGCAGGATATAA
>JAHTLZ010000129.1:22769687-22795063 GCA_023846285.1 Phrynocephalus versicolor
TAATAATAATAATAATAATAATAATAATAATAATAATAATAATAATAGACAAATCTATGGTTCCTCTTTGCAGCATCTGGCACACATTAGAAACATGTCCATTCTGAAAGGGTCCGGTGCTATTCCGCATTTTTATTAAGCACTTGGCTGAAGGAATCAAGAGTAGATGGATTAAATTTGCAGATGATACCAAATTGGGAGGGTTGGCTAATTCCCTAGGATAAAAATCCCAAATGACTTTGACAGATTAGAGTGCTGGGCCAAAGCAAACACACTGAGTTTCAACAGAGAGAAATGTAGGGCCCTGCATCTAGGCAGAAAAAATGAATTGCATACTATACAGGATGGGAGACACCTGGCTGGAGAATAGTACCTGTGAAAGGGATCTGGGAGTCTGGGTGGACCACAAATTCAACATGAGTGTGACGTGAAGGCCAAGCAAGCCAACACGATTCTTGGTTGCATCAACAGAAACATAGTTTCTAGAGCAAGGAAGGTGATAGTACCACTCTATTCTGCTCTGGTCAGACCCCACCTGGAGTACTGGGTCCAGTTCTGCCCTCCTCAATTTAAAAAGGGTTCTTTATTGACAACCTTGAGCAGGTCCAGAGGAGGGTGACCAAGATGGTTAAAGGTCGGGAAGAAATGTCTTACGAGGAGTGGCTTAGGAATCTGGTTGAGAGGGGGTATGATAGCCATGTTTAAATATTTGAAAGGATATCATATCAAAGAGGGGGCTGGCTTGTTTTCCATGGCTTCAGATATTAGGACTCGGAGCAATGGTTTCAAACTACAAGGAAAGAGATTCCATTTGAACATTAGGAAGAACTTCATGACAGTTAGAGCTGTTCGGCAGTGAAATATGCTGCCATGGAGGGTGGTGGAGTCTCCTTCTTTGGAGGTTTTTAAGCAGAGGCTGGATGGCCATCTCTCAAGAATCCTGTGATGGGGGTTCCTGCATGGCAGGGGGTTGGACTGGATGGCCCTTGAGGTCTCTTCCAACTCTATGATTCTGTGATTCTATGAATGGGATATTATGAAGATGTTGTTTAATGGCCTGACACAGAAAGCTGTTCATCGTCTCCTGGGGTTCTTATCTTTTATTGTAGCATGTTAGTTCCAACAGAGCATTTTGCACTTTTTCTGCCTTCCTTGGCTTGGTATCGTCCTAATGGGCCAGGCTGCAACTTCCACCAGGTTGGGGGGAAGCTGCAGTAGGTGGTCAAGAAAGTGTGCTCCATTGGCTGCCTTCACACTGAGATGTTGAAAAGATGTCAAGGGCCACAATGAAATTAAAAGCAATATGGGGGGGGGGGAGGTGGTTTCCAATGGGGGAATAGAAGCAAGGGCAGCCTGATGAGAGCAGAGCAGTAGCACGTTTTAGATTCAAGACCCCACTTTGGGTGACCAGATGAAAAAAGAGGACCAGGTTCTTGTGCTTCTAGCAGTTGCAGGGAGGAGAAAATTTCAACAGGCATAGCTTGCATTACGTGTTCTCTTCTGAGCAACTGCAGTGGACCCTTGTATAACAAACAGTTTGTATAACATAAAATCTGTACAACATTAAAAATTCTGGAGATAGGGGAAATTTGCTTAACACAATCACCTATGGGGAGAATCCATACAACATAAAAATGGGATTATTCCATTTTCAATGCATTCCTATGGGAATTTGTATAAAGGAAAGTTTGCTTAACATAATTTCATTTGGAACGAATTAATTACTTTATACAAGGGACCACTGTATTCTCTTTCTTTCTTTTTCATTATTTCAAAATCAACATTCAAAAAAAATCGAATAACCTGATAGGAGTAGAAAGAGTTGTGAAGGTGCAACACAAACCTGGAGCAAACCTTTGTGGTACTTTGGTATACGTTTGAGTTTCTAACGTATCCCATCCAAGAGTCAGGCTTGGCCAATGGCCATCCCTTTTGACAGTCTGAGAGCACGTGTGATTTTTTTTTCCTGCCAGCGTTGTCGGTCATGTTCTTTTAAGCCTGTTCTCTGCCATCAGCCCTTCCAGAGCCCCTCATTGTGCTGCTATTTCTATTTTCTAGCTATGCTGCTGCCTCTTGTATGAATATAGATTGCTTGTGAAACAGGGGTTCATTAGGACTCATACACAGAGATAATATATATGAAGCCTCCCAAAAACTCAATATTTTGGTTAGCTTTTTTAAAATGTGACCACCTACTTTCCTCTGAAATGCTTTCCTGTTTGGGTACTCCCATAAGATGAGGTAATGAATGTTTCTCTCTGGCTTCACTCCCTTCACTATGCACGAAAAATCTGGACATTCATTTTAGATACCCAGATAAAGTTTAAGCACCATCTCAAGATGGTTTTTAACAGATTCTCCTCAATTGGGGCCAACATTCTTCTAAGCAACTAATAAAACTATAGGAACCCTGTCCTTTCTCAATTCCTCCTGTCCTTCCAGTAGTTTAGTCTTAGAAGAGGCATTTCAAATTTTTAGGAGGAGGAGAAGCAGTATGAAAGCTAGAAATCCACAGAATAAAGAAAGAGGACTCTGGGGGAATCCTGGCACAGACAAATTTGATCCCTAGAGGGGCTGGGTTTGGTTTCAACACCTGAAAATTCCCACCCCTCACTATATTCTGATATATAAATAACCGTGTCCATCAAGTCAATTCTGACTTATGCTGACTCTTTTCAGGATTTTCCAGGTAGAAAATACTGTACTCAGAAGTGGTTTGCCATTCTCTTCTTCTGGGGGCATCCTGGGACTGTGTAGTTTGCCCAAGGTTACCCAGGCTGGATCTGCTTTTTGGAGGCATAGCAAGGAAGCCCATTCCCAACCTCTGGCTCTGCAGCTGGATACCTACAATACAGAGTGATCCAGGACCAGTAGAACAAACTGCTTGAGGCCAGATGTTCCGAAATAGGTGAAGGACATGTTTGTGTTGCTAGTAATATGGACCCAGCTAGGCTGTGCCCAGGTGCCACGTGACTCTTTTTCAATGACTTCCCCTCAATCTCTTTTATCTCAACAGCTTCTGAGCGCTCCATCTGCCCATCCATCGAGGAGGCATCTCCCTTCTCAGTGCCCTTGAAGCCCTACACATGGAGCAGCCTAGGAAGCTCTGAGCTGAGGCATCTGGTGCAGAGCTATAGGCCTTGTCAGGCTCTGGAACGTAGCTCCTCTCTTGCGCTCTTCTGCGAGCGGAGGTCAGACTCGAGTCTCTTCGGATCCGAGCGGAGCTCAGCACTGGGACTCTACGGTGACTTTGGTTCTCCTGGACTCTTTGAGCGGCCACCAGCAGGCCCTGGGGTCTATGTGGAGGCCCCGTCTGGACTCCAACAGGAGAAGAACCCAAGCAGCATCAAACTGGAATCGGAGCTCCTCTGTCGCCCTCTTCTGCTTAGCGCTGGTTCCTACAAGTGTGTCAAATGCAGCAAGGTATGGACAGACTGTGCAGGTTGAACCCTTCAGATGCTTCTCTCTGTTTCATGTATAACCTAGCTTTTGTCCAGTGAAAGTACGATGGTGAGCAAGCCTCTCCCATTTCCCAACTTATCCCCCAAACAGTCTCTGAGGTAGGTCAGGCTGAGAGGACAAGACCGGCTCACAGTGGCTTCGTGAATCTTACGGCTTGCAAAAGGATTTGAATTTAGGTCTCTGAGGTCTTTTTAATCCAACACTCCAACCGCTACCCCTTAGAGGCCCTATTTCTGTGTCTTCTGTTTCCTCTTCCGGACCATTCAGCCAGATTCAGCTGTGTGACAGGAAGATCCAAGACGTAGACAAAATAATGGGCAAAGGTGAAAGAGAGGCTGGTTAAAAGAGAGGCTCCTGTAAGGTAATCTGACTGGATCAAGTCTCTGAAGGAATGGTGAGGTCATACCGTGCTACACGACTCACCCTGCCCCGTTGATTCCTTGTGAGTGTGCTGCTCAAGAACATAAGGAAGTGCCCACCTAAGTCAGGCCTATCTAGCAGCCTTGCATCCTGTTTATGAATGATGCAAAAGAGAAGAGTACAAGCAGAACTGGAGAATAACCCCTCTGTTGAGTCTCAGTAACTGTTATTGAGAAATGTGCTACCTCTTCTCTTGGAGTGGAATAGCCATCCATGACGACTAGTCGCCTCTGATAGCCTCTTGCAGGTTTGGTTGATTTCCCTCTGTGTTTAGTTATCTGTGGTTTGGCAACCTTTCCGAAAAGACTCAAAGATGTCTGTGATTTTTTCTCCCTGATTGATTTGATTCTTTTATTAATTTATTACTGCAAAACAAACAAACAAACAAAAACTTGGTGCTTGACTCACAAGGCTGTACGAGCCACTCCCAACTCTGAAGACCAGAAGAAAAACGTCACTGCAAAAAATGAGAAAATGATTTGGCCCTGACGCATCCTTGCCTTTTTCCTCCCTCTTTTCCGTCTCAGGTCTTCTCCACTCCCCATGGGCTGGAGGTGCATGTTCGCCGCTCACACAGCGGCACCCGGCCCTTTGCTTGCGAATTGTGTGGCAAAACGTTTGGCCACGCCGTCAGCCTGGAACAGCACAAAACTGTACATTCCCAGGTGAGAGTCCCAGGGACCACGGCGAGGGGAGGGAGGGGGGGAGGAATCCACAGGACCCCACGAATCCATAGAAGGGAATCTTGGCCCTGGGGATTCAGCCCAAGTGGCTGCTCATACGCCACCAATGTAGCTAAATAATCAGAAGGAGGTCCACTGAAGGGCCAAATTAGTGACCTCTCCTGTTTCCCGTCCCCTGGGAAGGCTAGCGGAAATCCCTCTCTATGGCAGAATTCCACATAGCCAAAATGTTTGTACAATTCTCCCTTCGGAACTAGTAATGCCATGCTAATCATGAAGAGCAGCGGTTCTCAACTTGAGTGGTCCCCAGATGTTCCTGGACTTCAACTCCCAGAAGTCTTCATCACTAGCTGAACTGGCCAGGATTTCTGGGAGATGCAGTCCAGGAACATCTGGGGACCCACAGGTTGAGAACCACTGGTGTAGAGAGTCTCCTTGTGAGCAACATGGCCCAGGACTCCACAGATATTGGTCTGAAAGCTCCTTCTCTCAGTCTAACCCAAAGCGATGGACGGCAGCTTCTGTCATGGCTGGGGATAGCAGTGTTTATGTTTGCACGCATCTATGGTGCTCCAGATTGGCCAAAGCTGCTTTCCATAAGCAGGTGCTGCCTGCCTTTAAGAACCCTCGACTGCAAGGCCAACAGGAAGGGAGGACTTGGCTTTTTATGACCTCTACTTTGAAGAAATCCTAATGATTGACCTCTAAGAATTCTGTACCATTTGGTTGATTTGGGGAACCCATAAGAGCCCAGTCTGAGAGCTTCTAAAAGCTGCTTCTCATTAGCAACTTTGAGTACAAACTCTGACCCTATATGGCTTGCCACCGAGGCTGTAGCTTGAAGTCCACCTCTCCCCCCCACCCCCTTATGATAATTCTAGCTGTTGCACGTTCAGAACTTGGTTGTATGAAGCGTTTCTTACTGACAAGGGGCAAGTGAGAACTTTCTAGTGGAGTAAAAACAGCCAGACAGTTCTCATGCAATGTTTCCAAGACCAGTGTGCAAATCATATGCAGTGGGAAGAGTTTAATTATTTAGAGAAATATTTTCAGTTAAATTATATTTAACTGAATATATTTCTCTAAATAAGCACATTCTTCAACAGAATGGCCAGGATCCTATTGTGTGTTTATACTGGCATAAATCTCACAGGCATATTATCCCAAAGTAAGCATTTCTGAAGGCCAATCACCAAACAGAGTGAGCTGATTTGCAAACACTTGGAGGCGAGAGAAAATGGCCTCCTTTTTATCATTGTGACCAAGTAAGTTTCAGATTATGCCCATGTCTGGCATATGCATAGGAGATGTTTCTGCTTCGGTTGTTTCTCTGTGTTCATAGTTCATTCAGTTTCATCTACTCTGACTAGTGATTTCCTCCTGGTAGAGCCACTGTGTGCAGTTACAACATGTTCAATTGGAGCAGTAAAGTCAGTGCAAGCTACTGTGCTGTTCTCCTGTTAGGAAGCCCGAGTCTGCATCCAACACATAAACGAATCCTGCTCTACAAGTACCTCAGTAAAATAACGCCAGGCCGGGGGCTTCCATACAGTTAATTTGCTCCTAAACTAGCATGTGTTCACCCAGTTCCGCTGAGGATAGAGGTTAGGAGGGCAAGTGTAGTAAAATGCTGCATGTCATTGACTGACTGATACATGACGTCTGAAGCACAACATTGTTGGGGCTTGTTATTTCCTGGGGTGGGGCAGTGGCAAGAGAAGTAGATCTCAGATAGACAGTAGGACCCCCATATCCACTGATTCATTATCCACTGATTCAGTTATCCACAGTTGGCAGAGGAAAAAAATAATAATTCAGCAGCCACAAAGCAAGCTATTGTCACAAACGGCAGCTGTAAAGCAAGCTATTGTCACAAACAGCATCTGTAAAGCAAGCTACTATCACAAACAGCAGCCATAAAACAAGCTACTGTCTCAAACAGCAGTCATAAAGCAAGCTACTGTCAGGAAACAGCAGTTTGTGGTGGGTGGGCAGGTGTTCTCTTATCCATGGTTTTCATTATCCATGGGAAGGCCTGGAACCAATCTCCAGTGGATACCAGGGTCCTACTGTAGTCTTTTTTTTTACTACACCATCCAGAATCCCCATAGCAGCATCTCCATGGAAGCAACACTGTGAATGATCCAGATGTATGGCTCTGTGCCTCATGCAACACATTGTCTTTCCTCCTCCCCCCCCCTTGCAGGAGCGCAGCTTTGATTGTAAAATCTGCGGGAAAAGCTTCAAGCGATCCTCTACCTTGTCCACCCACCTTCTCATCCACTCTGACACCCGCCCTTATCCCTGCCAGTACTGCGGGAAGAGGTTCCACCAGAAATCTGACATGAAGAAGCACACTTTCATCCACACAGGTGAGCCCTACCTTCTCGTTGCCCGCTGGGAATCGGAGATGCTGCCAGGGGGCATTGCACTTCCTTGGCATGCACTCCTAAAAGAAGACGGCAGCCATTTTGGTACGTTAAAAGAGTTAAGGCTCTGCAAGGAGAGGGGAAATGTTCTGTTACTTCAACCTTCTTCCACTCGGTGCCTCCAAATGTGTGGGACTACAGAATCCATGGCCATGTGGGCTGGGGATGATGGCAGTTGTATTCCAACACATCTCAAAGGATAAAGCTGCATCACTCCATACATTTTTATCTTTTAAAAAACCTCCGGTATTTCCACGTAGCAGCATTGCTTCTTTTTCGTGCGGAGTCTTATACCCAAAGAAGACCAGACAAGATGGTGAACAAATAAGAACGATCTGAACTTGACTAAGAATATAATAATAAATAATAATAATAAACTTTATTTTTATGCTGCCTTTCTCCCCGAAGGGACCCAAGGCAGCTTACAATAACAACAAAGGAAATCAACATAGACAATATTATAATATCAACATACTTAAGCTACTTTTGATATTATAAATTAATCAGATTGAAAATGTAGAATAGTAAATTTCTAGATTGCAACTTCTAGAGTCCTCCTGGGGATTCTGGAAGTTGTAGTCTTTAAATGTTGCCTTCTCAAATTCTGCCTATATGCCATTCTTCTACATTAGTGGTTCCCAATCTTCAGTAGCCCAGGTGTTCTTTGACTGCAACTCCCCGAAATCCTGGTTAGCAGCACTGGCAGTGAAGGCTTCTGGGAGTTGCAGTCCAAGAACAACTGGGCTACGCAAGGCTGGCAACCACTGTTCTACAGAAAGCTCACTGACTTGCCAGGGGTTCTTCATAAGCTTTTTTCTTCCTTAAGGTCTCACAGCTTTCCCATCAGTGGGTGCCCCAACTTGTTTACTAACCTCTGAGTTGGTTAGACAGAAAGTTGAGATGCTGCCTGGAGATCTATGGGAGTTTGTAGTCCAAAAACCACAAAACCACACATCTCTAATACAAAGGATTTGTTCTGTAACGGGCCTTCTTAAAGTTTAATTAGTACAGCTTGAATAGGCTTTCCTCTGGAATTTGTTCTGCATGGTACGTTGTGTCATGATTCTAGAGATAGGAAATGTGGCTTGTTTGTACTATAACTCCCACAATTCTTTAGCTATCATGAGAATGCCCATGCTGTTGGTAGGAGACTAGACGTTATAGTCCAAATAAATCATTTTTTTTTCAATCTTAGCACAATTTAATTATTGTGTGCCAAGAGCGAGATCCTGGTTCCTGGCTGCTAAATGTAACTGCACCATCTCTTCCTGTCCCATGTACCAATTTATAACAGGGGTATCAACAGTCAACAGAGTAACCTCCTTTAGATTAAACAAGAAGGTAGAAGGCTAGGGACTCAACTGTAAGCCTCAGAGTGTTTGCTCAGAAGCTTGCTGTTGAGCAAGCTCTTCCCAAGAAAAGGATTTAGGGCTCTTTGTAACGCCAGGTGAGGAACAATAAACTAATAAAATGCAACTTGGGGAAATGGTTAGGAGGAAAATGGTATTATGGATACTAGTGACTATTTTTCAGTGTATATGCCAACCTGACAAGCATCCATCTCTGTCTGGGCTACATGGAGGATAAATTACAAAGATGTCCAGCCTCAGACAAATAGTTGGATGAAAGCAGCATGCTGGGGTATGGAGTGTATAGCTCTTTACATGCGGTTGGACTACAACTCCCATGAGACCCAGCTAGCACACACCGATTGGTGAGTTCAATGGGAGGTATAGCCAGAAGAGCCCATGTTCTCTGTTCTTGCTCAGCCCTTTTAGAAGGCTGTTATGGGAAAAATGCTACATGGCTTGTGTTATCCCCTGGGAATCACAGTTGTTGGTCCAGCTAACCCAATGGGTCCGTGGCGGTTCTGAATTCTCCATGTGAAATCTGATTGTGTCTCTGTTACCAGTTCCTAATGGATCATGTCCACACCTTCTTGTCAACACTGCCCGCATCTGCCTCGCTGTAATGCACTTGGCACAAGGTAGTGTCAACCCAGCGTAGCTTTACACGTGTAAAGCTAAATGTGTCTCATGCTATGCTGTTGTAATTAATTAGGACAATTAATTCTCCAAGGAGCAGGAAGAGTCCCACTTTGCAGAGGGCAGCAAGGCAGTGGAATTAAAAGAAAAGCCATTGCTGCTCGGGAGGAGGAAGAGGGAGCTGAGATGTTGAAATAATACCCTTTTATCTCTCCAACACATTTGCTGGCCAAGTATCAGGGATGGTCGAGTTCCTCCTTCTGCAGAGAGCAGGGCTCAGTGGCCATTTGGCGTCCCTCCCACCTCTATCATCCTGTGATTCAGACAGCCCTCATGTTAGGCAAGTGGCATCAGCCGACTCTAGTGATAAGTTTCGAGTCCCCCCCAAAAAAGCAACAAATGATTAAGTTATTGTTGGGTCCTCATATCTTTACTGCCAGAAAAAACAATACTACAAAATGGATTGTGATGATTTTTTTTTGCCACTAGTGTCCAAACGGCTGGACTGGTGGACAGTAAAAAGGGCATGGGTGGAGCATGCAAACTAGGACTTCTGATGAACAGGGGGAAATCTGCTTCAGCTAGAAAAGGAGGAACAAAGCTGCTGCAGCTGCTATGAAGAGTGGCAGTCCCTGAACCACACAAAATTGCACTCAAGCTGTATTCCTCTGAGGTGGAGATGAACAGCAGGGATGGAGACCAGACCAATGAGCCCCCGTAGGCTTACAAGACCAGCCTGTCTGGCCTACAGAAGCCCTCCTTTGGAGGTCCCGACCCCACCTCAAAGGCTACTGCACTCTGGCAATGGAGGAAGGGTCCGGGTCTCTTCCTGCTCTATTAGACCGGCCCTTTGGAGTGAACAAGGCTGTTAGGGAAAATGTGGCAACCTTCTTTGTGGGAGCTCTCCCAGGTGATAATTTAGGTCAGGATTAGGTCACTGATCCTAAATCCACAAATTTAGTTTCCTGCAGTAAGCTAAAACATCTGTTCCCTTTGATCAGTCTAAGGCACTGGTGGCAAACCTTTGGCCCTCCAGATGTTTTGGACCACAACTCCCAGAATTCCAAGCCTGTGTTGCCAATGACCAAGGACTGTGGGAGTTGTGGTCCAAAACATCTGGAGTCCCAAAGGTTCACCACCACTGGAAGGATTAGAAGCCTCCGTGCTTGGATGGGTGCTGTGACCTCTCTGGCCAGAACATAATGGCCAGATTCAAAGGGCTGGTGTTTGGGTGACCTGGTCTACTTTTCATTTGTGTCTCAAAAGAGTTCCAAAGCTTTGAAAGCTTGCTTTTTAAAAGCAAAGCAAAACAAAGTGGTCTGCTTATACACTGCCCCATACCACTTCAAGTAGTCTCTGGGCAGTTTACAGTTTTAATTACAATATGCAGGTTACACATTTTAAGGGCCCACATTTTAAGTGGTCCACAAAATGTATTTATCCAGTCTTGCTCATGGGTGACATACAGCTAGGTAGCTTTCCACCCCACCCCCCACTCATTCTTTCCCTTTATTCTTTTCTCCCTTGAAAGAGTCAGTTCAGATATCCCATCTGAACTGAACAATGGGAAACAGCATAGTTTTAATGTAAACCTTTTATAAATTGTACCCCACTGCCTCTTTAAGAAGAAATCCCAGCTTATTTCAATGCCTGCAAATCTCTCTCTCTTTTTCTCAGCATTGTGTATATTATTTTTAACATAATAAATTAAAAAACGCAACTAAAAATTAACCATGAAACACCCCCACCCCCGAAAACACTTCACAACCTCCTCGGGGTCCCAACCTCCAGGCAACATTTCTCTTAACCCCCCCCCCCGCCTGCATTTTTATTTATTGAATTTAGGGATTTCTAAATGTTTTAGAAAAATATTTTTTCAAAGTGTTTCCAATTGTGCTTTCAAATCATGCTAAGGGTTTTTGTAATGCTATAATCAAGTGGTGACCAAACTTCAGCCCTCCAGATGTTTTGGACCACAACTCACAGAATTCCAAGCCTGTGTTGTCAATGACAAAGGACTGCGGGAATTGTCCAAAACATCTGGAGGGCTGAAGTTTGGCCACCACTGCTATAATCTCATAATGTTTTGATTGTGTTGTTGTAACCAACTGAGAGTTGCCTTGCATCCCTTATAAGGACAAAGGACACGTGCATAAAATAAGGGATAACAATAAAATAAAACAGAGCCGCCGCACATCGGCTATTTGCCCCCTCAGACCAGACTCTGAGCGCTATATTGTTTGTGTTTGTCCATCCTCAGGTGAGAAGCCCCACAAGTGCCAGGTGTGTGGCAAAGCCTTCAGCCAGAGCTCCAACCTCATCACCCACAGCCGGAAGCACACCGGCTTCAAGCCCTTTGGCTGCGATTTGTGTGGCAAAGGCTTCCAGAGAAAGGTGGATTTGCGGAGGCACCGGGAGATGCAACACGGTCTGAAATGAAAGATGCGCAGCCTTGGGGTGGAGGGATTCGGGGTGTGTGTGTGTGTGTGTGTGTGTGTGTGTGTGGAAGCCACAGAAACACTATGTCCACAGGATCCCTGTGGGCCGTCATTTTCTATTCCTCCTCACGCTGCCTCTCTGCACTCTCCTTTCATTCGCCCACTTCCTGCCACCCCCTCATGAGACAGGAAGTCCCGGCAGGCTCACTGACATTTTGCAGAACTTGGATTGAAATGCCATGAGATGGAACTGGAATGCTTTTGGCTGAAGGAAGATGGAGTCAAGTCTCTTTCCCTACCCCCACCCACCTTTCTCTTTAAAATTAAACACTGGGAGGAAAAAAGAACACTCCATACATGCGCTCTACTTGGACATCCCTATAACGATAAGCTATGTGGTATCTATGAATCGGATCGTGCTCCTTCCTCCCCCTTCAATTCCACCCCCCCCCCAGTTACCTTTGGTTCCCTGAAGATTCATTTTCTGGGAAACCTGAACTACATGGTAAACACACTGTGAATAACATAAAACACATAGTGAAAACCACCATTTATGTGGTTTTCATGAACTGTTTTCCGCCTAGGAACTTTTTCCAAGCAAGCAGAGCAGGTGGCAATCTAACTCCAGCTCTGATTTTGTAGATCTCCTTATAATACGGAGATAATCTGGAAGACTGAGTCCGGGGCAGGTGGGTGGGTGGGGAACGGGACAAGAACGAATGGTTAAAAATGATCCCAAGTCTGTTGCCAATAGTGGTTTTCAGACTTGACAAATCAGAGATTCAAAGCAATCCTCTGGAATAATTCACAGGCTGTTAATGACTTTCCACCTCGTACTGTGGAAGTGGAGCTCTTGGGCCTTTCATGCCATGTGACCTGGAGAGAGGTCCTCCTGGGGTGTTTTTTCTCATGATATCACTGCAGAGATTAGAGGATCGGCAGGCGTTAAATCATAGGAGGAAATGATTAGGATTGAGTCAGGCATCTTTTATACTTTGGTGGGAATTCTCAGGGAAGGGAAAGATAATTAGCTTCTCAAAATTATGTCCAGAAGAAGCTCCCACCAAGGAACGTCATAGGCCACCTCCCCCCCCCCAAGCTGATCCCAGATGCCACCTTTAGGACTACTGGACCCTAAGACACCTCTTGGGCATTTGTTTTCAGTTGAAGAAAAGAACCCCTTTCCTACTTCTGCAGCATATTATATAGAATGAATGGGGCCTGGTTATGGTTGCTAGACTTCAGACTGCCTTACTTGCCTATTTCTGCTCTTGAGTTGCATCCCTTGCTCCCTCCCGTTGCCAGCGTAACCCTGTCCAGTTTGAGTCAGGGTTTTAGTGAAATCGAGGGGGTAGGGGCTTCAACTGCTTCCCCCTTGCCCTAGTCCTTAGTCTGGATCAGAGAGCCCTATGCCTGCCCTTGTGCAGAACCAGGAAAGGGGTCATTAAAACCACATATCAACTGCATCCAGGATCTCAACTCTACCTGTTGATTCAGACTGGGACTGGAGCAGCCAGAGCAAAGGCTTAAAGCCTCCACCACTGTCTCACCATCCTCATCATGGTCTTAATCAGGAGTCTTTCTCTGGCACTTTCCGAGAGAGCAGAAATGGACGCACGATCTTTACTGCGCATCTGCTGGGAAGAATTCTAACGAGGAAAAGGAAAAGTGGAACATAAAGGAAAGGCATGTCGCTTTACTTTGAGGAAATGTGATTTCCTCTTGGATCCAAAAGGGACAAACTAAGGGACAGAGGCTCCTTCTGGAATATCTTTGGCAGTCAGTGTTGAAATAATGAGTGGATGAGACATAGCCAAGGTGCTCCTGATACACTGGTTTGAACATTAAAGCTCTTTCTTCTGAAATGGCCCTGTGCCTGGAAGAACCAAGGAATTTGTGTGTTATAGAACAGATTTGCCTTAACTAATTCTCTGCATACCTCATTTGGGTAGGGGGGAGGGGGGAATAATATGTTTTTACTTCATAGCTAAGATTGTAAATGCCTATTTAGATTTTACAGTGTGTCATATGTTCACTGATATGTATTTATTGGGAAATTGTTTTAAATTAATAAAGTACTGAGGACGCTCAGGAGTGGTATTTATTTCAACATAATACGTCAGTGAAAGGCGTATGGTGACATTTAACCAGATGCTTGCTTCAGCTGGCTGGCTCTCCTGGTCTTGTAGGGGCAGAATTTAGAAAAGCGATGATTGTGGGGAGTTTTAATCCCCAACAAGTATTCCCTCCCCCCCCCCGCAAGCTTTGTGTTGAGGGCAACAGCAGATCGCATTCTGGAAAGGAGATATGAGGAGGGAGGTCTGCTTTTGATAGCCCCGTTGCAAATACAGGGTCAGAATAAACATGAAGAGGGCCTAAATCAGGGGTGTCCAAACTTCAGTCCTCCAGATGTTTTGGACCACAATTCCCAGAATTCCAAGCCTGTATTGCCAATGACAAAGTACTGTGGGCATTATGGTCCAAAACATCTGGAGGGCCAACGTTTGGACACCACTGGCCTAAATTACATCAGGTTTAAGATTAGAGATCCATAGCATAGTATGATGCAAGACACATATCACTCTTGCAATTATCTAACAGTCTACACCCAGTAGAGGAAAAAGGTGCATTCCCCTTAATCTGAGGCCATAAGATGAGTCCCCTTAGTTTGTGCACACCCTGAGCACACCCTTGTACACACCCTGAGCACACCCTAGATCTAAATGTGCAACTGATTTAGGAATCATCATCATTTCCCTCCACAACAGCCACATAACCATATTTGGGATGTAAATTGTGAATTTCTGTCTTGATCATACAGGCAAGAATGTGGAATATTTTTAATGGGGCATGGCAGTTGATACACTTTTGCCAGGATCAGCATGGGTGGTGGTGGTGGTGGAGGGACAAAAGCATAGATGCTTGAATTTAGACTTTTGTAAACAGTGGAAAGCAGGTGGTAACATCTGAATGTAACTAGTGAGGAATCAGAACAAATTATTGAGACTGTTGCAGTGTGAAATTCGAAGATCGCAAATATCTTTCTTAGTGTCATTACTTAGTCGAATTAAAAATGCATTGTGTATATTACGTGACTCATTATTCATGAAGCCGGTTCCGTACCTTTTGTCTGCTGGAGTAACTGAAGGAAAGCGTAACTGGAGACGGTGTGAGGCACACTTTTGTCTCTCTTGCTGAATTTTTAATATCACCTCCAGCCAGCCAGTTGGTGAAGCCCGCTGCTCACAGAAGAGTGGAGAGGCAGAGCTATCTCAGAAAGACCAAGCCTTTCAGAAACTAATTTGAGCTTGTGTTCATTCACGCCAGTGATGATTAAATTACCTATCATGTGTGCTGAGCTATCATGATTCAGGACTTTGAAAAACAAGGTGGATTTCACCTGATTTATTTAAAGTACTTGGGGGTGGAAGAACAGATGAACGAAAGGAAGGTGCAACTATAAGAAGCAATCCCTTGCTCGGTCCTGTCGTCTTTATTTTCCTTATAAAATCAAAAGAAAAGGTATAGGTTTTTACATATTGGAAGTGTCTAAAATTCTCTCTCTCTCTCTCTCTCTCTCTCTCTCTCTCTCTCTGTTAAGAGGAGCTTGGAGTGGCAAGGTAGATTGAGAGTTAAGCCAACCGTTCCCAACTTACTACCTCCCTGATAGGTTGAAGTCAAGTTTCCATTAGAGCTATCCAGTGCAGTGTAGCAGATGGACAAATGGGCAAGGACACAGGGGGCTTGGGTTCACATATTGGTTCTGCCATGGAAACTTACTGGGGGAGAGGAATCAGTAAAACCACTCCTTAAGTATCTCACTTACCCTGAAAGCCCCATTAAGGTCACCATGTCAGTTCTGGCTTGAAGTTACAAAACAACAACTATATTAGCCATCATGCCACAACATTTATGAACATCAATTAGCCATCATGCTACAACATTTATGAACATCATCCAGTGGTGTGATGGAAACACACTAGAGATCATCTGATTGGAACAGGGTTGGGATCAGGAGGCTCTTGAGCCTGCATAACTTTCATTTATTTTACCCCCTACAGCAGGTTGGTCCAAAATGCTTTAAAAAAAACCACACCCCTAAACTCCGCTGCAAATGGCTCCCAGCTCCGGAGCTTAAAATTGTTTACCCACCAGCTCCAGAGTTTACTGAAAATTAAGTGCGGCAACGCCCACCTAAGCGTGTCCCAGCGCACTTTTCTTGTACCTGCTCTCCAAGGGTGAAAAATCTTAATGCCAATGTGCCGGGCTCTCCTTGCTTCTTTTTGTTGTTGTTTTTTGCCTCCCACCCCTTTAAGAGAAGGAACCAGGAAGTCACGGGGCTCCCGGTAGCTTCCACCGGCACCGGGGAGGTAAGTCTTTATTCTTTTGTCCCTTTTTTTCTCCCTCCCCTCATGCAGCCAGCAGCCAGGACGTGCAGAGGGGGTGGGAACGCACGAAGAGCGACAAACCCCTAAGACAGGGGTGCCCAAACTTTTTGTAAGGAGGGCCAGATTTGGTGGCTGAGAATGTGTCAGGGGCCGGTTGCTCCCTGACCCTGCCACCCCACTGCAAGCCCCACCCACTGACCCCTTGCAACCCCACCTGCAGGACGGAAGGTGGGGACCAAGGGAGGGAGGGAGGGAGGTGGGGACCAAAGGAAGCACAGGGAGATATGGCCACAGGTCACCCCTTGGAAGAGGCGATCTGTGAGACCTTGCACCCCCCCCCAAGCTCCCCAGCGGTGGCAAGGCCTGCTGGCCTGCCCACCCCCACATGTTCCCCTGCAATGCTGGTGGCAGTAGACCGCCCGTCCGCTCAGCCACCCAAGCTTCCCAGCAGTGTCAGTGTTGGCAGATTTTTTTAAAAAAAAACATGGGGTGAAGGGGGGCAGGCCAGCCAGCCGTGGGCCACTCAGAATGGCCTGACGGGCTGGATTTGGCCCCCGGGCCGGACTTTGGGCAGGCCTGCCCTAAGATCTCTGGTCCGAATTAAAGTGACCAGCGGATCTTAGGGGGCGTGTAAAAGCGCCCAGGGGCGCTGCCTGTCTAGCTACTAGCCAACTGCAAATCCGTGCATTGGGAGAGAGAGGGAGGGAACGAAAGAGATGGAGACTGGTTATTATAGGTAAAGCACTGGGAAAACCAAACCTGAACCTCTTGGCATGTCATCCATTTTGGCCCTCTGTTCCTCTAATGAATCTTTATCACACCTGCTCATTATACACTCATAAAACATATGGAGAGCAAATATCAGCTGCATGGTGGTGGTGGTGGAGCCTGCATCTATAAAATGCGTGGCACACCTCTGGTGGCGACATTTACCATCTATTGCCTAACAAAGATTAACCTGCTCATAAAAAAAATATACAGGAAAAAAGCAAGAGACCTTTGAATGGGCATGTTCTCATCCTTCTTCAACATGAAGAGAAAAAGGGGTAGATGTTGAAAATTAAAGGATTTGCTAGCTTACAGATTTGAATCTTCCTTGATATCATTTTTGCTCCCCAGGGAAACATTGTTAGTGACTTTTTGGGTGCATCGTCTAAACCAATGCTTCTCAACTTGTGGGTCCCCAGATGTTCTTGGAAAGCAAATTATTGTAAGGGGATGGCTGTGGGAGAGGAGAGTCTAAACCAGTGGTTCTCAACCTGTGGGTCCCCAGATGTTCCTGGACTGCAACTCCCAGAAACCCCTTCCAGCA
Source organism: Phrynocephalus versicolor (assembly GCA_023846285.1). Lineage (NCBI taxonomy): Eukaryota > Metazoa > Chordata > Lepidosauria > Squamata > Agamidae > Phrynocephalus > Phrynocephalus versicolor. The sequence goes on from JAHTLZ010000129.1 coordinate 22,786,805, forward strand.
CAGCGAGTGGTAGAGGCTTCTGGGAGTTGCAGTCCAAGAACATCTCGGGACCTACAGGTTGAGAACCACTGATCTAAACTCTCCGCTGCCCTGATGTAAATTCTCCCCCTCAAAGATTACCTTCACTGAGCGCTGCAATGGAGCACTGAAGAATCTCTCACTGGAGCCAAATGGGACACTTCTTCAAGCCTAGCTTTGGAAGGGGTGGGATGAAGAGGAGCCACAGGCCAGTGGACGAGGTATCTTGGGTTGCATCTGGTTTGTCCCCTATGCTCTGGAGCCCCAAGTAAGGCAGTACTCAGTGTTCTCTTGCATCTTGACATTGAGTAACAAAATCCAGGGAGCTGGACAGATTGCTGGAAACATACACATTTCGCCGAAGATTTACCCCATGGCCCATTTTTCTCTTTTGAACCCAGTGCCATGTCTCTTTGTCCTCAATATCGTCAGCCACATTTTACACACATTGCTACTGGGCCCCGTACTCAATAGGGCTGATGATGAGTGACTCACGGGGCTTTGTTCACAACGCCATGAGCAGAAAGCATATGTGTTGTCACATCCCGTTGGCTCAAAGCAGAGGTGAGGGCAAGTGCAGCTGAGGGCAGGGAAGGCAAAGAAGATGAAGGAAAATCAAAGCAAGGAACTTGAATTTTCAACAGATGTTGTCAATGTAAATGCCCATGATGGTCACACATACAATGGTCTGCTGATCCTCCTCAGCATGAGATTTATCAGTGTATGGGAAAAGTGACCCTTTTTGAGACTACAGTTCCCAAAATGCTATGGGCTATCCTTGCTGGTACATTCTTGAAGTCTGTACACTGAAAAAAGTATCCAAAACCTTGTTGAGTTTATGCTGGCAGGGCAAAAGAGAGGGAGATGGAACATTTTATCTCTCCCCTCTCCCAGCTTCCGTGATAACCTGGAGACACAGATTTGCTAGTGCTCAATACCATATACAGTGGACCCTTGTATAACAAACAGCTTGTATAACATAAAATTTGTACAACATAAAAAATTCTGGAGATAGGGGAAATTTGCTTAACATAATCACCTATGGGGAAAATCCGTACAACATAAAAATGGGATTACTCCATTTTTAATGCATTCCTATGGGAATTTGTATAAAGGAAAATTTGCTTAACATAATTTCATTTGGAATGAATTAATTCCTTTATACAAGGTACCACTGTACTGTAATCCTGGTTTTGTGCCTTTATTTGTCTGTTTTGGTTTAAGGTACAGGATTTCCTCTACATGTAGTTGCAGTTATCGGGGCAGATCTTATGTATACTAGTCCCTAGGCTTACTTGGGCTGACTCCCTGTTTTTGCAGCTTTGGAGGTTACTAGGCCCCAGATCACACCTTTGCCCCACACCAGTACATGCACGCTTGCTGGTCTGGATTTGGTTGGGTGGCTCATAGCTTAGAGGAAAGGCTGAAGCAGGGCATCTTCATCTCTGCATGTATATGGCCAACGGGTGTCGAACAGTTATTCAGATTTCACAGTGCTAAACTGGGCTTGAGTCATTCAGGGAAAGACATTTTGCTGCCTCTGGCAAATGATAATCGGGTGCCTCCCGACCCACTCCACATAAAGCAGCAAGCCAAATGTTTCTTTAACACTGGCAACATATAAAGGCAGAAGGCTAGCCTAGGGTGATGCAGGACAGGTTGTATGGTGCACACACACCTCTGCTTTTCAACAAAAGTATACAATGGGGTGGGATGGGAAAGACTTGGGTAGAAGACTTCAGTGGTTGCACCTTCTGGCATCTGGGTTAGTTATCTCATCCTACCTAATGGCCTGACTTGTTAATGGGATTCCATTTAGCATTCACCTGTTCTGTTTCAGTTGCCTGAAATGGAAACAGAACCAAGGGCATTTATACACGACCCCTAAACTCCGCCGCAAATGGCTGCAAGCTCCGGAACTTAAAAATGTTTCCCCACCAGCTCCGGAGTTTGCAGACAATTAAGTGCGACCCCACCCACCTAAGCGCGACCCAGCGCACTTTTCTTGTACCTGCTCTTGGGAGGTGAAAAATATTTGATGTGGCTGTGCTGGGCTCACCTCGCTTCTTTTTGTTTTTGTTTTTTGCCTCCTGCCCCTTTAAGAGGAACCAGGAAGTGACCGGGGCTCCCCGGCAGCTTCCACCAGCAACGGGAGGTAAGGCTTTATTCTTTTGTCCCTTTTTTTCCTCCCTCCCCTCATGCAGCCAGCAGCCAGGAAGTACGGAGGGGTGGAGACGCACGAAGAGCGACAAACCCCTAAGATCTCTGGTCCGAATTTAAGGGGCCAGCGGATCTTAGGGGTCGTGTAAAAGCGCCCCAAGTTAGCAGTCACTGGTTCTGTCAAATCATACTCTACGAAACCATTGCTCAAGATGGACACTATGAATAAATAGGCTGCATTGAATCAAGACACACATATCATTCACAGCACTGAGAGGACTACTAAAGACAGCTGAGTCACGATCAGGTTCATTAATGATGCCAGACCTTTGTTCGGGTAAAGAGCAGTGGTGTGTGTGTGTGTACCCAACAGCTCACAAAGTCCAGTGGCGTTGAGTTTTCAAAGAGTCCGTAAAAAGGAAGCAAAGAAGAAAGATAACGGCCGTGTTCCTTCCATCCCCTTTGAAGTGCTGTGATGCAACCTAAGATTGGGGAAGAGCCTCTGAAGGGAAGCACACGTTAGAACATCCCACCGTTTGGCTAGAATCAAAAGGAGAGGCGGCAAACGGATAACGAAGCAATCACGTTATCTCATCTGGCCACAGAATCCATCGGAGGATTGCTTAAAACTGTACGGAAACGGCAACTCAGATGGAGGCCCCTTCCATAGGCACCTGACCCAGTTAACAAACTGAACTGTTCTGTCACCGCAGATTGGCTCACAAGGCAGAGAAATTGCATGGGATGGAAAAAAATCACACAGGAAATCATGAAGAAAAAAAGGGAGGAAAAACACAACCGGCCCAGCTAGGAGAGAAAAGTCAGGTCAAGGCAAAGCAAATTTTTCCACTCAAGGAATTGCAATGCTCAATGTTTGACTAATAATGGAAACGCCGGCAATTGGAAAATAAACATTTAATGTAGTATTATCGCTACCCGTGCTAATTAATAAATATGTCATACTCAGAACGTTCTGAATTTGGATGTTGTCCCAGACCTATCATCTGGAGGGGTTTCCCCCCATGAATGAGCCATGGCAACCTCCTTTGGCCCTGTTCTCACCGAAGATGTCTAGCCATTGACATTGTTGGGTTGCTCTGTCCAAGACATGATACATAATGGTTTCTGGTCAGAGCTCCTAAGGCAGGCATGTCCAAGCTTTGGCCCTCCTGATGTTTTGGACCACAACTCCCAGAATTCCAAGCCTGTATTTCCCATGGCAAAGGACTGTGGGAGTTGTGGTCCAAAACATCAGGAGGGCCAAAGCTTGGACATGCCTGTCCTAAGGTCTTAGAACTTAACGTTGCCTTATCTACTTCTTATTTAATAATGTTGGTGTCCACCTGCACTATAGTTAGGCTTCCCCAGCTCAGATGTCTAGCCGTGGGTCCGCATCTCCCCCTAGAGTGCCTCAGTTTAAGGTTCTGTGGGAACTGCAAACTGCAGTGGGATACACAGGATGGTCCTTGAGTAGAAAATCCTTTTGGATGTTCCCTTTTCTCTCTCTTTTAATGTGATACTTCCGATTTTAAAATCACATCTTGAGCAGAATAGACAGGCAGAGTGTTCTGCTTATATACCGCCCCATACCTCTTCAAGTAGTCTGTGGGAGGTTTACAGTTTAATTATGCAGGCTACACATTGCCCCCCCCCACGCAAGCTGGGTACTCATTTTACCGACCACAGAAGGATGGAAGGCTGGGTGAACCTTGAGCCTGCTACCTGGGATTGAACCCCAGGCCATGAGCACAGAATAGACAGGCAGAATGCTGTAAATGTTAAAGCAAAAATGCCACTGCCCCAAACAAGTAAAGACTGTTTCTTGTATGTCTGGTTGCTTGGTTAGTGCAGTTATATTTTACCTCCTCCAAGTCGGGGGGGGGGGATTTGAGGGCTGTAGATGGACATAAAATCCTCGGGGGGGGCAACATGTGGTCCATAGGCTACCGTTGCCCACCCTTTCTGTGGAGTGAATTTAAAAAAGGCCACTTCAGGTAGCTGATTTGGGATATCATGAGGCCCGAGGTCAGAAAACAGACATTAGACGTAGTCCATAGTTGGAACTGAAAACTAATTAATATTGGAGAAAGAAATAGCTCTGTCTTCCAATTTCAAAGGCCTGTTTCTTGACCTGAAGTTACATGAAGAAGAGATAAACTACAGATTAGGGCCTCCTATTCTGATGGGCATCTAAATACAGAAACATGCTTTTAAAATACTCACATTTTCTCAAATTTTACAAAACATGCACTTGTATATGTTTATAATGCTACATTTTCTTACAGTTAACATTTTTATGGTATTTCAATTTTAATTATGCCTTGGTATGACACAAGAGTTATTTAAGAATTATTTAGTTATTTAATTTTTAGTGTATTTTTTCCAAATAGGATATTTCCAGATAGAGGATTTTCTTCTTCAGGTGCTGTAATAACCTGGCTGGCCATGTTTACTATGACCAATGCCTTATTTATTTATTTAATTTCTATACTGCTCGAGCATTTGCACAGCAGAAACTCCCCCACCAGTGTGGTGAATTATGGGGATCTTTTGCTCCAAGTAGCAAAATGGACCAGCCCTGTTGACTTTGGTACATGCCAGGGTGCGCGGTGGTGGTGGTGGTGACAGGAGGGCATTTTTACTTTTCCACCTCCGGCAGCAAAATGCTGTTGCCAAAATTCAAAGAAAGTTGCAAAGCCTACAATTTAGGAATTAGATAGAGGCAGGCAGGCAATGGGTTTTGAGATAGAATATTTAGTGCAGTTATTATTTTTTATTCGTCTTGCACAAAAGCCCAATATGTCTGTTTCCAAAGAGGATTGATTACAGGTGACCTGACTGGTAGGCTGGGCCTGGGGGACTGCTTTCTGCCCTTGCTAAAAGCCAACTATGGTAAGAGAGCCTATCTCGCCACTGTACCAATCTGGCTGGGAAAACACTGGCTTTGTGGTTTTGATATCTGATCTGACAATTCTGCTTTTGTTTACTGAGCACCAAGCATCTTCAGAGTGTTTATTTCCTTTGAGTGTCACACTTTACAGGCAGATGGGATAGATATAGAGAATAATAAAAACACACTAGCCACAGATTCCTGTACTGAGTCAGAGCATGAGTTGGTCTAGCCCTAAGATGCTTCCTTGAGGGACTGATGCCATTTTGGAGCTTCCATCAGTCTTAGCCAGCCCTGCCAGTGGTGAGGGATCATGGGCACTGCAGTCCTGCAATATGGGGAAGGCCAAACATCCCCCATTGCACTGGTCTTCAAAGAGAGAGGTGGGCCTTTCCCATAACTTTTACTGGGCCCTTTTAGTTAGAAATCACTGGGATTTTTAGATGATCTAAGGAAATTATTTTTAGAGATAAAGTAGGGTGGAGCCTAAAGCAGATTCACCAGCTATCACTTGAAATAACTATCATGCGAAATAGCTGGAAAAGTTACTTTGAGGACTATAACTCCCCAGAATCATCCAGCCAACATAACCATACTGGTTCAGGGATTCTGGGAATTTTCAGCTCCCAAAATAACTTTTCCAAGAACAGGTTCATTTTCTTATCTGAAGATTACACATGGCACATAAGCACAAAGCATCTGGATGTGTGAATGGCCCTCCATGTGGACTGCAGGACAGTTGTAACTTCAAACACGAAGGGTTTTGAGCCAAGTTGTGTTACATGTTTAGCTGCCAGTCTTAAGCGCCTTATGTTGACACGATCATCTGCAGATCAAAATAGCAACAACAGGTCAACCCCCTTGACACCTGTATGTTAGATACAGGCTGCCCCCGTGGCACTCTGTAAATCCAGAAAACAAAATGTCTCCTTCACATACAGAAGAAACACAGACTAGTATTTGAATCTTACATCAATGCTCTCAGCCTATTTGACGGTAACAGGTGAACTTTGGTGGCTCAGGACAGATTGCCTGGTGCAGATAACAGCTTGCTTCTTCTCTACCTCACCACCATTTCCTCCTTCCCCATCTGTGCTTCAGGTGGCCTCCTCCTTACTCTACCTGATGGCAGACAAGCCTTTGTAGAGTTGTCAGATTCAAAACCTAGGCCCAGGCAGTGGGTCTTCCCTTGTGATGTAACAGAAGCATGGCAAACAGAAATTTGAGGGTAATCCACCCACCTCCTAGTGAAACATTGAGTTGCCGACCAAATTTACTGATGTGGATGACTTACCCCTAAGGAACGACTCTTAGCCTTAGGTTTAAGTCTGATGCTTACTCACTTGTATGAGTAAGCTCTACTGATCAAAATGAACACTACTTCCAGATTAAACCTGCACAACATCCTGGATCCAACCCATCAACACATTAACCTACCAATGACCAAAATCTAGTTGGTTAGTGTAATCACACTAGAGTAGGCTCACCGAGTTCATTCCTCTTTCCCATTGATTCAAATACGGTCTAGTTAAAGTAGGATGAGATAATTTACAAGCAGAGTCAGCTCATTTGAATCAATTGAACCAATAGAAGAGTCGTCTAAATCCTCCTTGATTCAGTGGGTCTACTTTGGTACAATTTACAATGTCATGCAACAGGATTTCCACCACTATGACATTAAGCCTCTAACAACCTCAGTGTAGGGGAAAAAATCCTAGGCAAAGTTTGAACCTCAGAAATTTTCACTGCTTGGAAAATCAGTTTCAAACGTTGTCAAAGTACTGTATTTTCTTTTGTGTTAAAATAGTAATGCCTAAGCTTCTTCTTCTTCTTGGCTGTTTATGTCTATTTGGATTCTTCCTCTGCTTTAAGAGTTTACTGGATGTTAAAGCCATTGAGTGTAGATGCCACAGTCAGGATTAGATTTTTTCATTGTTAAAATTTTCAGGTCATTGTCTCAGGATATGAGCATAAAGCAAACAGCTCTGCAAAGTCAACATCTCCACCCAGTGCTCTGTTTTCCCAAATCACTCCTTTAGCTAATGTTTCAAAGAGCTACCACGCGACACATCTGGCGTAAACCAAACATTTTCAGTCAGTTGGATTGCAAGGTTAATATTTGCCCATGGAACTGCAGCGACACTTTACAAAGTTCTCCAGCTATGAAAAAAAAAGTCACTGCATCATTGGCAGATTGTTGATAGCTTTCAATCCTAGTGGATGCAAAGCAAACAGAATCTTGGACACCCTATATTCAATATGGTTCTCTTGACACCAGTAGCTTGCTTAGGGCCTCTCTGCCCTCATAACTTTCTAAACCTCGGCCTGTTTCTGAGTTTACTCCTGCTCCACTGCCATCCCATTGACATCTCGTTTGCATGTGTTATAGGTTTCAAAATGCTGCAGCCAAAAAGAATGTATGTTTAGCTTGTATGCCACCTTCTTGGCGTTCTGGTCAAGAAGTCTCACCATCTTAGACTCTTAGCTGTCAAGGCAGGATCTGATGGAAGTTCTCACCCAAACCCGGAGGTGATCGCATTATGGAAGAGCCTAGACCAGTGATGGCGAACCTTTTAGAGACCGAGTGCCCAAACTGCTATTCGAAACCCACTATTTTTTTTTTTTGCAAAGTGCCACTACAGCAATTTAACATGAATACAGGTGGCCGTGAAGGGACAATGTCAGGTGCCCACAGAAAGAGCTCCGAATGCCACCTTTGGCTGTGCCATAGGTTCGCCAACAGTGGCCTAGATGCCTAGTGCCATGCTTTGAATACTTTGAGAACGTGCAATATCACTGACACAGAATACAGCTGTTTCACACCAAATGTATTCCAAATTACTGTGTTCAAATCTTAACTTGGTGACCAAATACCCGGTGACGATCCTTTCCTGCACTTTTCTGGGCTGATCGCTGACTGGCACATACACCGTCCACCTTTGAGGCCGTAGTCAAAACCCTAGCTGCCTGGTAGAATAACAGTTTGGAACATTATGTTTTTAAAAAGAAATTCATTGCATTACCCATTACTTTTCAGGAGCCAGGCTGTTGTTTATTATTGTTCATCGTGGCCACACAAATAACAAAAATGCATAGCTGCCTTGGGTCCTTTTGAGCAGAAAGGTGGGCTAGAAATATTATAAATAAATAAATAAATAAATAAATAAATAAATAAATAAATAAATAAATAA
>JAHTLZ010000129.1:22795073-22811245 GCA_023846285.1 Phrynocephalus versicolor
TAAATAAATAAATAAATAAATAAATAAATAAATAAATAAATAAATAATGCATTACTCTTGCATTTCTTTTCCCCTGTAGACTAGAAAGATAAAGCAAAATACTACCCAATTCCCAATTTTGATGTAGCATATTAGAAAGATTTACAACATGCAAAAGACAAAACATACTTTGCCACTCAGGATAGATCAAAGAATGGCATAAAACCTGGAAAATTCCTGCAAGATAACTCTGAAAATACTTCAAAATGCCATTTAAAGGTACCTTTTGAGAGTAACTGAAGTACAATATTAGTTACAATATATCTAAAAAGTAACTATGCAAATAATTGTTCTATTATCATTGCTATAACATTGTAACTACTTGTTACATTTCTTGTTCCTCAAAAAGCAACTAGCTATAAGTAACTGCCTTATTTATAACTAGTTACTTCCAACTTCTGAGTGAAACTTGCCTGAGCTTGCGCTCCACTGCATAGCCCTCAAGAGCAAAAAGTCACCTCTACATCCTGAAGAGGCAGCAGAATTTGGTGTCCTCTTATTATTTATGGCAAACTTCTACTTAATTTGAAGTGGCAGCTTCTGGTAGAGGGTGGTCACTTCCACATGGACAAAGTGGTGACAAAAGTAGTAGTAGTAGTAGTAGTAGTAGTGGTGGTGGTGGTGGTGGTGGTGGTGGTGGTGGTGAATCATATATTGGAGGATGCCCAAGGGACATCGTTAAATCTCTGTGGTACTTGGCAATCTAGTGTGAGGTCGTCTGGATGAGGAGATGGATGGATGTGGCAACTGTTGCAGTAAGTTCCATATTAGTGACTGGGTCAAGTTGCCATGGGGGGTTCCTCCAATGTCTTACACTGGGGAACTTAGAGGAATAAAAAATGGCAATTCCCAAGCAATCAGCTGTATGCACCACTGTTGCCAGTGAAAGCCTAACTGCAAAGGTGGTGGTGGGGAGAGCATCAAGATTGCACTTTGATCAGGGTCCCTCTTGAATCCGAAGCCACTTTTCCTTCGACAGCAATTTTTTCGCTAAGCCTTTGCCTTCAGCTCAGCCTGGAATGATGAGACACTGCAGATGCAGCTTCTCTGTAACTCATTTACAAACAATACAAACCAGGGAGGGTTTTCTGCCAAGGAGCATGTAGCTCTCCTAGCCCTTGGCTGGAGGAAGAAGAACAGATCCCTCCATTTGAGGTGTTTCCTTGGAACACTGCACACTCTTTTCAGGGGTCTCATGTCTTCCAAGGCAGGGGGTATTTGTTTGGGCCTCCAGCTCTCAGGGTAGTGGCTGATTGTATTAAGAGGACTCCAGATCTCCAGGCATGGAGGCCAAACTCAGGGCAAATGCCACTGGAGGAGAAGAACACTTGATTTGTTATGTTTATTGGCTATTTCTTTCTCCCAAGATGTGCTGGAGCTTATTGCTCTCTGGTGGTAGAGACCAAGTGATAAAAGCCAATCATTGTCCCAAGTACATCCCTCAAGTTACCAGACTTTCTGCGCTCCATGAGAAAGTCTGAAGAGGCACTTGTAGTACTCATGTGATTGGCCGTCCTGTGCCTCATCAGAGTTTGAGCTTCTGTGTGGGGCTGTACCCCCACCACACACAAAGGCTATAAAGCCTCAATAGAGCTCAAACCACTCTTCCAACAAGCACCTATTATTTTGATAGTGTGACACAATAACTTGCCCTACCTGATGTTCTAGTGGTCTGCTGTTTGTGGTGGATTTCGGCCTTGAAATCTCAGGGAACTGGCAGCTGCTGATCTAGCAACTCTATTTATGGACAGGTTGAGAACTAGAAGGCTGAAACTCCACAGAGTCTTTAAATAGAAAGGAATGTCATCTGATTCCTGGAGGAAAAGTCCATCACAGGTTACAAACTATGAGGGAGATGTATCATCTCCAAGCTTAAAACTGGGGTACCTCAAGGACCAGATGCAGGGGAGTGGTATCATGAGACAGATATCTAGTCTCATGCGCTCCCAGACGCATCTGGTGGGGCCACTGTGAGATACAGGAAGCTGGACTAGATGGGCCTTTGGCCTGATCCAGCATGGCTCTTCTTATGTTCTTATGTTCTTATGGATGGATTTAAGAACCCTTCTAGTGTAAGTGGGATTATAGAATGGGTCAGATACATGAGGCATTCTTGTAACACGCACACACACACACACACACACACACACACACACACACACACACACAGGAACAGAAATTCTGTTATTTAGTAAGTCACAGCTAGAGTAGACCCACTAAATCAGTGGGGTTTATAGAGGTTTTGACTCCCCAATTCCCACTGCTTCAGTGGATCTACTCTAGTTGTAACTTACTACACCAAGGAACAAGATGTGTCTGTCTCACATACACACTTACTTAACCTGAAAGAAAGCAGAATTTGGCCCACTTTGGGTAGAAGGATTGCTACATTCTCCTTGAGTCAACCACTTCCAATTGTTTATCAGTAACGAACAGCTTTTTCAGTTGTTTCTCCTTCCCAAGTGCTGCACCCTCAGGAGCCGTTGCTCTTCATTTTCTTCTTTCCCTCCGAGATAAGAATGGACCCAGCTGTAAAAACATGACACACAAAGTCGTTGGGGAGAAAGGATTTATGGCTGTCTTATTAGCTGGGCCTTTTCTTCATGCTTCCATCTCATTACATTAATGTGGTGCTCAGAAAAGGAGTATGGCACCTAACAATACCAGGAAGCTTAAACCTCCTAATCCATGTCAAAGGTCTGAAGAAGAATTATAGTCTTTTCATATGGCCTAACCTCACAATTCACCAGCCGGTGTACTTAAGCCAATGGAGCCCTACTGAAATTGAGGGGAACAACATGGCTTGGATCCATGTTTTTTGGTTGAAGGAGCTCACTGATGTTGTTGTTGATCAAAGTAGTAGCTTATTTGGGGAGAGCTTAACCCTGTGGTGACTTCAGAGCCTGAGCGATCAGATCAGCTTTCCAAAGAGATTTTAGCCCTTCCAGTCTTACAAGTGAACAGATTTATACTCTCAATGCAATCAGCTCATAATGATCTTGGAGAGCCTCATATTTTTCAAGTAGATGTCTTCTAGTTTTCAGATGTGACAAGCACAGTGGCAATGGGATCAAGATGCAATGTTCCAGCGGTGCTAAAAAAAAAGGCTGCTGCTAAATGCCTTCCAATTCTGCTGTTCTAAGATGAAGAAGAAGCAACTATTAAAAGAATTGTTTCCCCTGGAATGGACTTAAAGTTAAAACAGAATAGATACAATCCAGTTTTAGAACTCACACTGGGCACAGCTGGGGTGACATAATCAGCTGTGGTGATTCCAGAATAATAAAAAACATCAAGTCTTCCCCCAACCTCTCGTGAAATTATTTTCATTGTTGGGGATTCCATTGGAGGCTGCAGGATGTGGGGTGGAAGAAGATCCTTTAATTTCTGAAACTCACCACCACTAGGATGATTTGACTGTTGTCAGCTTTATTTTTTTTAAAAAAAGAAATCACCATGGCTGGCTGTGCCATCAGCTGTACAAGTCACAAATCAGGATTTCAGCCAATGTAATATTTATCTGAGTCACATACTTCACAGCAAAGAACATGCCTCAATAACATTTCACTAGGCATCTGATGCTACAGTACTCACAAATCCCAGGTTAACATTTCATCATCAATTTTCATAAGGCAAGTAATCAGAGTTGCAAGTAATTCACAAGTTGGAAGGAATAAACAAAGCAAGCTAGTTTCCAAACTGTGGTTGCTGGAAAAACAATTGTCTGCCATAGTGATATACAGTCAACACCTAATGAATTCTGTATCTTAACAACAGATTATCTCTAACATGTATCTTAGTCCTGTAACTCAGTTATTATTGTGTAAACTTTTAACCCAATGACAGGATAACCTGTCATTAATTTGGACATTCAATACAGTACTGTATTAGGTATATCCACATTCAAATGAAAAATCTCTCCCTTGTCCTATGTTGTAGCTTGGTCGTAGGGCAGAGGTGGAGCACGTAGGACAATGTTGGCGAACCTATGGCATGGGTGCCAAAGCTGGCATTCGGAGCACCTTCACAGCCACCAGTATATAGGTTCATTTGCTGTATTGGCACTTTGTGAAAAATTAGAGGGTTTTGAATTGCAGTTTGGGCTCTCGGTCTGTAAGAGGTTCGCCAACACTGATGTAGGAGATTCCATGTTCATTCTACGAGATCTCCAGTTGGGAGTTAGAAGGGATAAGATTAGAGGGATTAATTGCCCACTCTTGCCCTGTATGGCACTGTCAGGTCATAACCAGTCTTGTCAATAAACAGAGTGAAGTGGCCACTTCAGAGAGAAGAGAAGGGTTCTTCTGGAGGAGGAAGGTATGTGTTAAGCTAGCCCTGAAGCTGCCTTCAGGATGCTTTCCCCTTGCAGGCACTAAGAAAAGTTTTCACTAGAATAATCAGCTTTTCTACACGGAATGAGAGATGGAATCATTTTGTGCCACGTCACAGATGGGAAAATGTCCTGGGCCTAGTCTGAGCCTCCCTGAATGAGCCTTTGGTTTCCAGAGAGTGGAAGTTGCTGTTTTGGACACGACCACAACACCTTTGAGTATGTTGAACCACTTGTACTTTGTGTCATATCCTTGCACCGTGTTTTTTCAGCCACATAAACATGGGGTGGTGGTGGAATCTCTGTTTATCCAAAACATCAAGCTGTACTATATATTCACTTTTCCTAGTTCACCCTCCCCATCCTCATTGTGTGTGTGTGTGTGTGTGTGTGTGTGTGTCCTTATACACTTCTAAAGAAACCATAACCCCTTTGCAGTTTAATAAACCAAGGACATAGCGGTTCCTGCTTTAACTCTTCTGAAATCAGATGCATTGCACCATAAATTCATATGGCTCAATTCTTTCCTCTTGGTTGTGATGTGTGAAAATTTTTGACTTCCCCAGAAATCTGTGGCATGAATAGGAAGAAGCAAGCAGTGGTGGTGGTGGAAGAGGAGGAAGAGGGCAAGAAATTCCTTATCATGGAAGTACCCGACTATAACGCGGCTTGGTCCTGCTGTAGATGTCAGAGCACTGGGCAGGGTCTTGAGAGATCTAGGCTGTAAGGGTCATATGAGTGATCTTGCGCTTGTCGTACACTTGTTTAAGTGTTGCATGATTTAAAGTTATAGATGTACAGTATATGAAATATAAAGTTCCAACACATTTGAAAGTTGAAGCGATTAGGCTACTTTTGGCCAAAGCAGGGTACTTCAATAGCATTATCTGGGCCATTTGTTAGAACTTATTTTCTAAGCGTGGTAGGGCATAAATTGCACGCCAGTGCTGCATGGATTGAATTTCTCCACGGTCACAGAAGTTTGCCCTGTATCTAAACAGCCTCATTTTACTTGTCATTCTTTGATCTCTCAACTTTGCATCAAGTCTATTAAGTGACTTCCAGATGGTCCAGCCAGAATCTAGTCCTTTGCCATTCATCCATTTGTTAAGGTATTTCTGTAGAATTAACCTAGCCTATTCTAGTTTAACATTTAGACCAGTGTTTCCTAAGCTGGGTCAGGATCCACAAGGTGTTTTCAGGGTGGCAGTGGTCTGTGAGTCACCTTATATGTATTGTAGCCCTTGTTTAATAATTTCTTCCTTGATTTTTCAGAGCGAGAGAGCGAGAGAGAGAGAGTGAGAGCGAGCGAGCGAGCGAGAGAGAGAGAGAGAGAGAGAGAGGTCTGTTGGGGAGAAGAAGAAGCCTCTGCTTCCTGAGAAGGGATGACTTTATCCCATGAAAAATGCCTATTTTTAAAAAAATCTAGTACGAGCTGCACAGTCTCAGGGAGCCCTTAAAAGAGGGAATGGTAAGCCACATATGAGTATTCTCTACCTGGAAATCTCTGGAAAGGATCAGCATAATTGGACAATGGCACTTGGTTATTACTACCTTAGCGTATCTTAATTATTCCTTCAGTGGACCTTCAAGCTTAAGAAATACATCTTCAGATGGGCAGAAGCATGGGTTCCGGAGCCCAGTTCTGAAATGATAATTTGAAATTCTATGATCTGTATTTAAAAAAAGTAACTTGTCTAAACTCTCTTCTGGATTAGGCACAAGTATCATGGGATGGGAGAGGTGCCTCCTTTTGACTCTGGGGCAGGTTAGGAGACCACCTGGCATTCTGCAGGTTGTTGGACTTCAACTCTCAAGATTCACCATCACTGAGGCGCATGTCTGGTGGTAGGTATAGTCCAATGGCAGCTAGAGTTTCCCCACTCCCTTCTTTGAGAATGTCCTGCTTGACTCTACTGTACAGCCATGGTCTGACCTTGTACAAGGGAGCTTCTCGAAATTATTTGGATGACAGTCACTTCAAAGAAAGTCCTCAAAGCTGAGACAGCCAAACAGTACCTGGTTTTCCTTGACAGGTGAGCTATTTTCCAGGGCTGTGTGAGATATGTAGTAGCTGTTCCTGTGCAGGTTTATCCAGGTTTATCTAGCAGTTTAGTCCACTGAGCACAGTGATGCTGAGGTCCACATAGGAACACATAGTCTTGCAGTCTTCACTGATGTTTATAGGAACACTTCCTCCCCATAGATACTCTTAAAGCAGAGACTGGAAAAGTTAATCCTCAGACTACACCCTCCAGAATCCCGCAGACACTTTGGCCACCATCACCTATGCTAGCCAGGGGATTCTGGAATCTATAGTCTACACTACAGAAATGATATTTCAAAGCTCTGACTCAGACTTGGCAGCTAGGTACTGTAGGCTCTTCAGGGAATTCCTGACCAATGTAAAATGCAGACTAAGTGCTTCTTTGCCCATGGCTATTTTCCTGGAAATCTGGGCAGAGAACACTTCAAAAAGGCATGGTTTCATTGCATCTACATGGGAAGGAATGGTATGAGCTGATATTATTGACTGAAGCTTTCATGTCGGCTTCAGTGTACTGAGATTTTCATTGCCAAATCTGAACCTCCCTCCCCCTTTTTGGCGGAAACTTCTTGGGCTTCAGTCAGCGCTGGCCAAGTGGGAAAGTCATATTCTTTGACTCTATTGTAGGAGACCTACAGCCAGAGAAACCTAAACAAACAGGTGGAAAAGTACAGTAGTCTTAATATCAAGTCTACCGAACTGTCACATACCACATGTCCCATTCCTTTCTCTTTGATTCACACACCTTTGTGTACATTAAAATTAGTTTTGTTCCATCAAGACAATTCTGACTTGTGGCGACCCTTTTTTAGGTAGAGTGGGCAATCAGACAAGACAGTGGGGGCAGAGAAGCCTGAGCAATAGCTGGGAGTGGAAGATCGGTTGAGAAGCTTCCAGAAGCTCGCCATCTGGGCCAGCTGAGGCAGGGGAGGAAGCAGCAACCCTGCACTGCACCCTTGTTGAACCAGTTCATGCCTCCAGTCCTGAATACTCAGATAAGTACCTCTGAACACTTAGATAATTGAAATGAATGGGAATCAGTTGCCTTAACATTTAAAAAAAATCTCCATAAACAAGTAAAGTAGACACACGTTCAAAGCCCCAGAAACCACTCATTCACCCAGACTGTGCGAGAATAAAAAGCCATTTCAGAGAAGGCAACAGAGAGGGAAGCATTGTGCCTTGGATGGGATTTCCATCACTGGATAAGCCCTGAGAAGACCCTACCTCAGTATTTCATACCCTCAACCTCAATCTGCCTGTAAGGATGACAGGATCATGAGGAGGTTCCCTCAAAGCTCTGGGACCATGATAGATTCCTATAATAAAATATTTTTCTTCAGATAGCCTACACACATAACCTGCACCTGGAAGGAGCCTGATAGCTGGCGAAGGTGAACTGCGCTTATCACTCTTTTTCTTTCTCACAGTATATGGAATCTATGAGTGCCATTACTAAGGTAACAGAAATCATGGAACTATTCCTGCATGACAGGGAAGTATATTTTGGCTTAGGAGAATCTCAAGGTTTGCAAAAATACAAAACAAGCAAACAAACAAAAACAAACAAAAACAAAAAAAGCTTATGGCCTTTTAAAACATTGCTGGCCATTTAAAGCAACATGTGAGGTAACTGTCCAGACATCACTTCTCTTTGAGGCCTCACATATGAAATTGTCTACTCAAATTACATTTGGTTTAAGAAAAATGTGATGGAGAGGAGGGAAGTGGCTTTCCTGCAGAAGGAAGTACAAAAGAAATGAATGAACCAATCTGAAGATCCTTCTTCAATATTACCCACCATGAGTGGGCAGAGCAGAGCAAGTGCCATGACTGGGTTTTGCCTCACGAAGCTGCCTTTTTCAGCTTTAAAACAATCATTCTGGAATTAAGTAAAAACTAGGTATCCAACTTTCGAGTTCTCATCACACAGATCTTAAAATATGAATGGGATTGAACCCCCAGATTCAGAAGCAAGTACTCCCAAATAAAAAGTCAAAGGGTCACAATGAATCTCGGAAAAAGTGTGATGAGAGCTTCCCTGTAGCCTAATGGCGACAATATGTTGTTGTGAACCAGAA
This sequence comes from Phrynocephalus versicolor, assembly GCA_023846285.1. Classification (NCBI taxonomy): domain Eukaryota; kingdom Metazoa; phylum Chordata; class Lepidosauria; order Squamata; family Agamidae; genus Phrynocephalus; species Phrynocephalus versicolor. Next base: position 22,803,571 of record JAHTLZ010000129.1, read on the forward strand.
AGCCCTGCTTCAAATCATGCTGGCCTCATGCATTATGAACATAGCCAGTGGGCATGGGGAAGCTGGTATCTTTCCACAGTGCTCTTCTTCCTACAGGTCATGGAGAGAAATGTCTAACCTTTGCTTTTGTTAAAATAACTGAAATAGTCCATGGAAAAGGTGTTTTTAATAATAATAATAATAATAATAATAATAATAATAATAATAATAATAAAATATCTTTGAGTTATGCAAAGTAAACCCATGTAATTAATATAGTGGTCAGAATTAAGAATCTAGCCTCCATTGAGCCATGAAATGTTTGCGATCACTGATCACATAATTAATAAATAATTTTTAAAAACCTTAACATGGGTTATATTTTTACAGTATGCAAAGAAGGATTCCCCCCTCACTCCCCCTATATGATCGCAAAGAAAGATGTGGTCACTGCAGAACAAAATGGAAGCTACTCTCTCCCAAGAAAAGCTAGTAGCATAGAGGCCATCGTCACAGGATCCTCCCTAGAATGGATGTAATGGAATGCAAGTGGTAACTTATCATGGCTTGCATTCCGCCATTTTGTTTGACTGCAAGCTTTAATCAGCACAAACAGACTGCATCTACACCTGACTGGAAATCTACAAAATCTTGTGAGTGGCAGGATATTACAGTGGATAATGTGTTGGAACCAGCTGTTGCCAATCTGGGCCTTCTAGTTCTGGCAGCAGTGCTCTCTGGGGCAAAATGGAAGCTGTAGTGCAGGATTTCTAATAATAATTTATTGTCATCTGGAAATTGAGAACTGGACCCTATTAGTGAGCAATGTTGACATTTCTGAGATTCCGAGGTGCTTGTTGTCTTTTCCAGAGGTTGCCCTAGGGCGGGGCTGTTCAACTTTGAACAGGCCAAGGTCTACTTTTTCCGGCCCAAAGTGCCTGAGGGCTACTACACTAAAACCTCTACTCATAATTTTAAAACATTGTTAAGTAGAGCAGCAGTTTCCCATAGGAATGCATTGAAAGCCAATTAATCTGTTCTGGGGGGAACAGATTTCAATGTGCCATGGCCTTTGAACTGCCCCTGTCAGCTGAGACAGGTGGAGAACATATCCCCTCACTTTTTTTTATTGATGGCTGGCGGGCTACTTTTGAACCCTTCATGGGCTACCAGTAGCCCGCGGTCTACCTGTTGGACAGGCCTGCCCTAGGGAATCCCACTGTGTCTTTGCCTCCAAAGAACATTAAGAGGAGCCCTTCTAGAGGACACTGGCAGCCTGTTCTGGTTCTTGTTCTTGCTGTGGACAGCTACATGTCCCTAGCATCATTCTTGTAGAGGGCTTCAAAATGGAGGCAAGAAGGTAGGAGAAGTGAGGAAGAAGTGCCTGTTGCGGGTGGAGAGGGCTAGGAGAGTCCAGGGCATCAGTGCAAAGGAATATGGGAAATGACTTTGTGCATTTATTTTTACTGGTAATAATTCCTCTGGGGTTTATTGTTCATCTCTGGTGTTTTGCCTGGCTGCAAGAGACCCAAGTTCCATCTTGTTTTAAGGAACATGGCTCAGTGGTTAAAATAAAAGTGTTCAGTGATACCAATACTTCCCAGTACAACTGGACTGCTTAAGAGTCCTTTAGGGCTCTTGCCAGTTTGAATGGGCTATGCCACGACACCTGGCAGGACTTGATGAAAGCCATAATGGTGCACATTTTCGGTGTAATATCTTGCACCATTTGTGGGGAAGTCTTGGGATGGAGGGACCTTTGACAATTTAAGTCTTTCTCTTCCAGATTGAGTCCCCCGTCCGATTCCAGTGCAACTCCATATCTCCTGTTTGTGCAGGAAACCGGTTTATGTGGTAGGAAAGTGCATATTATTTTTATTTGTGCATCTTGCTTGGCCCACTGTAAAAGGCAGCATTATGTGGAAGGAAAGCAACTTTTGTACAAAGGCCAAACACAGTTTCAACTTGCTCAGTGCTGTGAGTATTATGTCAGGGCGCTTTTACACGACCTCTAAAAGCCGCTGACAACTTAAATTCGGACCAGAGCTCATGGGGTTTGTTCCTCTTCCTGTGTTCCCACTCTTCCGCACTCCATTGCTCCTGTCTGCAGTGAGGGGAGGGAGAAAAAAAGGAGAAAAAATGAAGGCTCACCTCCGCTAATCTCCATCTGCAGTCCAGAGCAGCCCCCTAGGGATTCCTGTCTCTTAAAGGGGTGGCATGGACAAAAAGAAAAAAGAAAAAGAAGAAGGCGAGGAGAGTCCAGCGTCCACAGCTTTATAATCCGCATCCGAATTCTTTTTACCTCCGGAGACCAGGTACTTCTAAAGTGCGCTGGGGCGCGCTTAGGTGGTCGTGGTCGTACTTTATTTTGTTTAAAGTCTGCAGCTGGTGGGAAAACAAATTTAAGCTCTACATCTGGGAGCCATTTGCCTCGGATTGTAGGGGATGTGTAAAAGCAGCCTCAGTCAGCTGTCTGCTACCCAGTGGAATCCAGATGCAGCCTAGATCTTTACGGTTCATTTTTTCATGTTTAATTGATGACTTGAATTTTTTTGGGGGGAGGTGTTAAAAGGAGTCTGAATAATGGTAAAAACAAACAAACCACAATTCATTCTGGTTTAAGAACTTAAGTCAATGGTCTGCAATGAACATAGTAGTTGCTCTATTTAGAATAGCTTTAGATAGAAGCCAGTTCAGGCTACTGATCGCCAGTGTTCTGCGAGGACATGGCACTTGAAGAAGAAGAAGAATGGTAAAAGAGAGTTAGAAAGCTGTGAAAGTTTTTCAGAAAGAAAAAGGCAAGGCTTCTAGTAAAAAAAAGCTAAGGAGCCACTATTCTAAGTGAAAGGTGATCCTCACCAGCTTCAGATGAAAAGATGGTGCATGGAATGTCCTGAGAGAAGAGGTAAAAGCGAGGAGAAGGGACCTTTACTGTGTTCAGTGTGATAGACCGAGGTGATTTAACAGTATAAAATATTCACAAGTCTTTTTATTACTCCCCTCTGCCTCCATGCATGGGGAATCTCTCAGAATACTCAAAGTGAACATTCTCAGATTGGGAGGGGGGAGAGTTGGAATTCAATCTATGCAATCTCCTAATAATATGTTTGTGCCATCAAGTCAATTCTGACTTATGGTGATCCTTTCCATGGTTTCCTTTATAGAGGGGTATTCAGAAGTAGTCTGCCATTTCCTTTATAAAGGGGTATTCAAAGAAGATTAACATTTCCTTCTTCTGGGATCATCCTGGGACTGTGCAGCTTTGCCCAAGGCTCCACAGCCTGGTTCTCCGGGATACATGGTGAGGACTTGATGAATTCTCAGCCTCTGGCTCTGCTGCAAGTTATCTTTTCTCCCTGAGCTCTCCTCCTGACATCTATACCATGTCCCAAGAATAGTGACTGGAGAGAGAAATAGTTGAGCAAAGGGGCAGGTGGTACAGAGGCACTGTGGCTTGTATTTCAAAGTACAGGACTGGAGGTCGGGGGCCTGGCTAACATTTTGGGGTGAGTTGCAACCTCTTCCTAGTCTAAAAGCTGCTTCTTTTCCTCCAAAAGAGGAAACTTGCTTGTTAAAACCCACTACTGTTTTCAGGTTGAATGTTTACTTTCTGTTCAAGAGGATGTGTTTGCGGTTAGAAGAGAAGCACACACACACACACACATTTATTTAGTGGTGAGCTGTGTAGAAAAAGAAATCAAAGCTTAAAAGGCTTCTTAAAAATGAGTATATGCAATGAATTTGATTTCTTTCTGCTTGTGTGTGTGTGAGGTTGTGGCACACAGTGCTTGTTTTGATCCGTGTTGGTAGGTGGTGTCTGTTTTATTTTTCCTTGTTGTTCTTTGCTTTTTTGCTGCACCATTATCGAGGTCAGTGATGGCAAAACTTTTAGAGACCAAGTGCCCAAAATGCAATTCAAAACCCACGATTTTTTTTTTGCAAAGTGCCAATACAGTAATTTAACCTGTACACAGGTGGCTAAGAAGGGGTGATGTCGGGTGCCCACAGAAAGGGCTCTGAGTGCCACCTTTGGCACCTGTGCCATAGGTTCGCCATCACTGATCTAGGTTATGAGGCCCCAACCTCCACCAGCTGAAGCAACTGCTTTACTTTCCCTAATAGTAGGGCTGGCCATGTTGAACCTCTGAATCCATGTTACAGGTTCTGCTCAAGCACAGCAAAGTGTTCTGCTTATATACCACCCCCTAGTGCTCTTAAAGCATTTTCTGGGTGTTTTACATTTTAATTATGCAGGCTACTCCCCCTCCCCCCCCCCGTAAGCTGGGTACTCATTTTAGAGACCTCAGAAGGAAGACTGAGAGAACCTAGTGCCGGCTAACTGCGATTAAACCCCATGTTGTGAACAACACAGTTACAGCTGCAGTACAGCAGTTTAACCACTGCACCACACACTGGCATAACTAGGGAGGGGCAAAAGAGTGCATTTGCTCTGGGGCACACAGCAATCTGTGGTGCCTGGAGGGGGAGCAGGAGGAGGAAGCCATGTACCATCCATCCAGCAGGCACTTCCCCTCCCAGCATCACCTCTGTTGATTGCTACCCCTCCTCCTTTCCCCCACCCCCACTAAGGCTTTGCAATTGTTAGCCCAGGGAAAGGAGGAGAGGGAAGCATGTGACAGAGGTGCTGCTTGGAGAAAAAAATCCCATTGCTTCCCTCTCCTCCTTTCCCCAGGCTAACAATCGCCAAGCCTTAGCTAGGGGAAAGGAGGAGAGGCAAGCGTGTTACGGAGGTGATTCTTGGGTGGGAATCATCTGCTTGGCGTTATCTGCACGCTGTGCAGTTTGCATAGAAGAGCCTTGTCCAGGAGACCCCCAACGAGGGCAAGAGAGAGGGACTCTTCTCCCCTCCCCCGCTGTTTCCCCAGGATCAGACACCCCTTTCTTGGTGGGTGAGACACAGTTGGAGGGCAGGAGGGGGGGGCAAAAACTGACTTTGTCTCTGGCCGCTCCAAACCCTAGCTACACCGCTGGCACCAAGGCTCACTGTTACTATAGGGGAGTGCCTTATTGCATGTCAAACTACAGTAATAACTTGGTTTGAAGGCATTTTGCAAGACAAGCAAACATTTCTTCTAAATTTTACCTTGATCAATAAGAAATGTCTTGATATACAAGCACTGGAGGAGGTCACATGATCACAAGTGAGCCTATGCTGGTTTCCTCCCCCTCCCTCCCCCTGGTGGATTGCAGGTGATTGTCTGGAATGTTCTGTCTCAGGCAGCCTCCAAAGCAGAGGGAGGAGAGAGGAATAGAGGTCTTCCTTGCACCAGCCAGGAACGTTTTCAAAGGGGAGTGTAGGTTAGAGTTTTATTTTTTCTTGAGATTTATATTTTTATTTAATTCATTTTCAACATCCTTTCTTATTTTGCAAACCATTTCTAGTCACATTAAATTCAGTTATTAGTCCCAAGCAGAGCAGATTGCACAGCCAGGTACCTAAACTATGGTGTGGATGTGAACTTCTAGCCAACTATAAAGTATAAAGTATAAAGGTAGCATATAAAGTAATAATCAAAGAGCGATAGCTGGAAGAAAAGGGAAGTTTTGTTTAATTTAGTTCCCATTCCATATGAGAATTAAACCTGGAACCCAATTTTCCTCTAAATATATGCACACTTTTAGCTTGCAACCTTATCAATTGAAGTCTTCCCCCCACCCATGAATCAATGAAAGCTTCCCATGATTCATGTACTAATTCAGACAACTGACTTGTCCATGTTCCAGGGATGAAATCTGGCACCGACAGGTTTTGAGGATAATCGCCAGCACGAATGTGAAATGAATGCTGAAATGTGTGACTCATCCAAGAGCCCTTTCTGTATGGAGCCTCTGTATGGAGACAGAGTTCAATATAATTCAGTTACAGCAGGTATCTGATCGGCGGCAGCATTCACCTGTGCTTATGGCGTGCCTCTTGTCTGTAGCAATGCTTTCTTCTCAACACAGGCAAGTTTTATTGGCCTGTTTATAGGAAATCCTTCTCAGTAGCAAATCCTGATTAGGAAGCTGTTATTGTCTTCTTTGCATAAAGGGTGAGCACTCAGCAGGCCTGGCATCTGGCTGCTATAAAAAAAAATCTTCTGAAGAACCAGCGTGTAGCCTGCCAACTGTGAGCCACGGGTGTGATTGGGCTCCATTGATAACTGAGTTCCTTGTCTGGGGGTGGAAAAAGGAAAATAAGAAGAAATAGACTCTGAACAGTATGTTGAACCAGCCAATATAATATCACTGCAGGTACACACACATAAACACACATTGAGCACCATAAAGATCAGATTCTTTGTGGCAAAGCCCTTTGTAAACAGAAGTACACTTTGCTGAATGCATGACATTTTATCAAAATCGGTGCTTTACTGGCTGGCTGGCATGAAGAAAGAGGTGCATACACCAACACCAGAATCCTGTTAGCAAATATGGAACAAAAACACCCTGTGTCTGGAGCGCTCCACATTTGGCATCTACATTGCAAAAGACTGTGCCCCGATCATAAGAAATACAGCATTTCCCCATGTATGAGACTATATATTTGTCCATTTGAATGTCATTTCATAAGCAGAAGTAAGCCGAGAAGAGAACCCCATGGTTGCAAAAGTGTAATTTTAGGTTTTAAAAGTGGGGGTCATTTTATACACGACGGCGTCTTATAGATGAAAAAAAAACAACAGGTAATCGTTTTGCTCCATTCTGTTTGTCCAGTGCTTTCAACATAAGAACATAAGAAGAGCCATGCTGGATCCATGTTTTAAGAAGGATTTACAGCTGGGTGAACATTTAACAGAACTGAGGGAAGGCTAGAAATCGACCCCCGCCCAAAGAAACGATTGAAATTGCTAATGAAATGTTTAGAAGGGGGAGGGGAGAAGTGCAAGGCCAGACATAATAGTGTGGGGTTTGGACATCCAAAATGCTGCCCTATAGAAGGTGGAATGTTCTCTCACGTTTCACAGGGCAGGAACAGAATCAAGAAAGTGGAAGTTGCAGGGAAGCTAGGTTTGGCTGCATATTAAGGGAAAGTCGTAAAAGGTAAGAAATGGCCAACAGTCAAGTAGGAAGTGGTGGTGAGTTGTCCTTCAATGAAAGCTCTGAGGCCAAAGCTGTTTGTCCATTAGTCAGAGACAAGGCTGGATAAAGACCTTTAGAGGCCCTAAGGCAGAGGTGCCCAAACTTTTTGTAAGGCGGGCCAGATTTGGTGGCTGAGAATGTGTCAGGGGCCAGTTGCTCCCCAACCCTGCCACCCCACTGCAAGCCCCACCCACTTTCTTTAAAAAAACGTGGGGTGAAGGAGGGGGAGGGAGGGGCAGACCAGCCAGCCGCGGGCCACTCAGAATGGCCTGACGGGCCGGATTTGGCCCCCGGGCCGGACTTTGGGCAGGCCTGCCCTAAGGACTGGAAAGACTATGGTGCTCCTTATGAATATTATACACAGTGGGTCCTATGGTTTGAAAAAAATGGAACCCACCCCAGTAATTAAATTGCATTGCATGTGGCAAAGAAGAACTACATACTGTATACAAAATAGTACATACAACTAAATTAGAATCTGCAGAATTTGCTGCAGGTGTAAAAATGAATGAATGAATGAATGAATGAATGATGATGATGATGATGATGATGATGATGATGATGATGAAGAAGAAGAAGAAGAAGAAGAAGAAGAAGAAGAAGAAGAAGAAGA